>QGSO01000571.1:0-600000 GCA_011037825.1 Carya cathayensis
AATCCAAAACTGATAATTTTAGCGGGCTGTTACATCCTCCCCTCCTAAAAAGAAGATTTCGTCCTCGAAATCGACGCAAGTACAAACGTAAAACACGCTTAAAACACTGTAGATAGTTTGAAAAAAAAGAACCGTCCGTCACCCGACAAGTGCTGCAAAGTCTAGGGGCCTACTCTATGAATTTAATACAGCTGGCGATTTGAACAAACGCCTGATGTTGATAACAACCGTGATTGAAGGCTTTGAGTTTCTATAAAGAAACAGGATCATCTTCATCCATCGTAAAGAAAAACATCGCTTCTTGACCTGTGTTTTGTTTTTCCATAACAAAATAATGGCTGGGCAAAACTCTTCCACTAATGTTCCAGACTTGAATCAGGAACCCTTGACGCATCAACCATCAATCTTTTCTCCTGAGGTCGTCAATACTACGATAGGAGCAGCGAACTGTTCTTCTAGTAGGACTGATTCTGAGATTATTACAGAATCATGGAAGCTCAGTAGTCAATATGCTGCCTCTGTTACGATCATGTCTCGGAGGTTACTGGCGAGGGTAAGTGAGATTGATCATCTTAACATCCGAATATCTGAGTTACAACAGAAGCTTGCTAATAAGGATATGGAGAATAAAAGGCTACAGCAAGAAAACCAAGAGTTGAAGAAATTTGCAGATTGGTATGCTCATGATCTGCAACCACGAATAGAAGAGCTGGAACGAGAAAGGATTCAGATACAGGGTCAACATCGAGCAGATAACGCAGAGGTTCATCGTTTTCTAGAGAAATAGGGACAAACTACTGTTAATCTAGCTGGCTTAGTAAGAAACTTTTGACAAAGCGTGTCCAGCATATCTTGTATTTCTTTTGACTAAATAAGATTTGAAGAGAAACTAGTTTGTCTTCTTCTTTATGTTATCTCTATAAAGTCAGTCTTCAACTCAATCCAATATGCATCAAAACTTATTCTCATCTCTATAACTCCTCTGCATTCCTTCAACATTCTCGCCTTAAGTTTTCAGTTCTTTTCTCAATGGCTCAATCTTCTAACATTTCCCTAGATCCATCCATGAGGTATTCAGCACCTCAACCTCCTGTCCTTTCTGCAGCTGCCATTGGTGCCATGATGCAGCAAGAAAATACTAGTATGGCTAATAAGTCAGACTCCGATGCTATCTATGACTTGGTGAGTCTTGGGACTCGCTACTCATCCTCTATTGTGGCTTTTTCCCAGCGGGTACAAGCCAAAAACAATGAGGTTGAAAGGCTTAAAGAACAAATTGCTGTACTACAACGAATTGTTCAAGAGTCTCACACCAGGGAAGGAATCCTTCGGCAGCAGAATAAACAGCTGAAAACTCTACTGGATTCTTCATTCCGTTTGCCAGTTCCCATGAATAGGGATGATATGATATTGTATGAAGAGAATGAGCGTCTCCAACATGAGGCTAAGAACCTCAAGTTTATGTAGAAGCATTTTATTAAAAAAAATATCTCTATATTTATGAACTCTGGTTTTATCCTTTAAGAGATATTCGTAACATGCTTCATACCTATTTCTCTTCTAATCATACATAATCTATCTTCTGGTAAAGGTTTTGCGAATAAATCTGCTAACTGATCATGTGTGTTTGTGAACTCTAACACTATATCGCTTTTCTGCACATGATCTCAAAGAAATTCAAGCCTAATGAAGACTAAAATCTCAAACCTAGTATTTGGTGCATTTCCTAAGAACATATGGATTTACAACCCAGAGACGTATTGCTCTGATACCACCTGTGACGCCCCCAAATTCCGCTTGGGATTGAACGGACATTTGAAGCGTCGAGACATGCAACACAAGGTTACCTGCCCCCGTTCATGACAGATAAGATGCAATGTTCCTAACATGCATCTAGCATTATGCAATATTCGCAGCGGATAATTTTTCTCTTTAGCAAAACTATGCACCAAACCAAAAATATCCCAAATACTTGAAACATATTTCATACATAAAGGCATACTAAAAAGCCGTGATCACCACACTAGTCTAAAATGGTTGTGATCAAAAGAATACTTGAGATACAACTCCAAAAGTACAAGTATTAACCTAAGTTAAATACTATACCATCATCAACATCGCACCGTGGCCTAGTCGACCGTATTCAGTTGGTCAGATTCCAATTCTCCTTTGGGTCCTGTAACAAGATCTACCATTCGGGGGAATGGTAGTTGGGACTACCACAGTGAGATTTGATTACAAATCTCAGTAAGTTAACATAAAACTCACACACAGGTTAAAAATGCATGCATGGCAGTAAAAGCATAAATGCATAATTATAGTCATACATAAACATAGTATAACTTGACATATAGCATGACTTAACCAGAACTTAAGCGTGAACTGAACTTGACTTAACATGGCATGAACTTAAGCTTAAAACATAACATGAACAAACAACATAACATGAACATGAAACATAACATGGACTTGAAATATAGCATGAACGTAAACCTGCATAACATAAATAAAACTTGAAAATAACATAAACTTGAACATAACATGTACGTGAGTATAACATAACATGGACTTGATCTAAAACTTGACTTATCATGTATTTGATCTGAAACTGGACTTAACATAAACTTGAAATCTTATTCAATTGTCTTGATTAATAACGTGCGTTAATACGTACTCCACAGTTGTTGTGGCCCTACGTATTCAAGTAACATAAAACATAATACGTACTCCACAGTTGTTGTGGCCCCACGTATTCTACATGTCACAATTGCTGTGTCTCATGTAGTGTATGCTCCACAGTTGTTGTGGCCCCATACTTCATGCTCCACAGTTGTTGTGGCCCCATGAATACACATAACATAAAATATAATACGTACTCCACAGTTGTTGTGGCCCCACGTATTCTACATGTCACAATTGCTGTGTCTCATGTAGTGTATGCTCCACAGTTGTTGTGGCCCCATACTTCATGTAACATAAAATATAATACGTACTCCACAGTTGTTGTGGCCCCACGCATTATAAGTAACATAAAATATAATACGTACTCCACAGTTGTTGTGGCCCCACGCATTATAAGTAACATAAAATATAATACGTACTCCACAGTTGTTGTGGCCCCACGCATTATAAATAACATAAATATAATACGTACTCCACAGTTGTTGTGGCCCCACGCATTATAAGTAACATAAAATATAATACGTACTCCACAGTTGTTGTGGCCCCACGCATTATAAGTAACATAAAATATAATACGTACTCCACAGTTGTTGTGGCCCCACGCATTATAAGTAACATAAAATATAATACGTACTCCACAGTTGTTGTGGCCCACGCATTATAAGTAACATAAAATATAATACGTACTCCACAGTTGTTGTGGCCCCACGCATTATAAGTAACATAAAATATAATACGTACTCCACAGTTGTTGTGGCCCCACGCATTATAAGTAACATAAAATATAATACGTACTCCACAGTTGTTGTGGCCCCACGCATTATAAGTAACATAAAATATAATACGTACTCCACAGTTGTTGTGGCCCCACGCATTATAAGTAACATAAAATATAATACGTACTCCACAGTTGTTGTGGCCCCACGCATTATACGTAACATAAAATATAATACGTACTCCACAGTTGTTGTGGCCCCACGCATTATACGTAACATAAAATATAATACGTACTCCACAGTTGTTGTGGCCCCACGTATTATACGTAACATAACATGTCTTATCTTTCTTAATGCATGAGATATTATTTAATATCATATACTTTTCTAACATGGCGTATGCTTGTAAATGGCACAATATGATTTAATCATAAACATTTAATGGCATACATGTATCTTATGGCATACTTAACATGGCATACTTATAACATACAACATTGTATGACAGAAAAGATTATGTAACAGATAATTATTCATGAGAGATTAAATCATACATAGCAGATAAACATGTAATGACATAGCATGACATGGCATATACGAGAACATACATACATAAATTATAGTTCTCTTACCCATCACACATACACAATAAACTGATAGTAAGTTAGAGGCTAACTTACCTCGATCGTCGCGTTCTATGAGAATAGAGCGCGAGACACGAGGAACTGCACAACAGCTGGAAGAGGAACACTCAAGTCCTTAAGATTTTCACTTCTGAACTCAATTGCCATATTGTAAGCACTTGAACACCACGGCCAACTTGAGGTTTCACTATACTCGGAAGAGATAAATTGACTTCAGAAAGCCTTTGCACTAAAACAAGTTCATTAAAATTATCAATAACAACCAAACAAACAACTCATTTCTCAATCCATATACTCTTAGCCATAGTCAACCACAAGATGACACCAGTCATCCCGGACTATAATCCATATCATCACTGCTTCGGGGCACTGTCATACAGTTTCCCAACATTACACCATACGCTCCACACTTCTCTGCTACGCCATTCAACCCTTCGTGACACGCCATCCGGTGTATCACGACTTAGTACAGAGTACACTCATGTGAACTCTCTTCCATTCACACTACAAAACCCATCACTGCGATACACGTCTCACGGTGCATCGCTACGCGACACGGAGTACGCGCTACGCGTACTTCCTTCGCTACAACACTCATCAACACGATGCACATCACACGATGCATCGCCATACCACACGGAGTACACTACATGCGTACTCCCTTCCTTCTACGACCCACATCACTACAGCGCATGTCGCGCGGCGCGTCGCTGCATTACACAGAATACGCTACACGCGTATTCTCTTCACACAACCCGCCGTATCACATCTACGGCATCCATCTCACGCCTATACTTCACAGCACAGTCCACAAAACTACAAAATCAAGCCTAACACTTCACAACCACACTTCGTTTCACAACTACGCAGCGAACTCCACAAACACTAACTACACAGTCTACAGCCAACCAAATCAACTATGTTAAACATAAATAACTAAAGATAGAGGGTTAAGACGAGAGAGATGTGATTGCTGTCGGGAAAGAATCCAAAACTGATAATTTTAGCGGGCTGTTACATTAGGGGTAGGCTCAACGTTGTCTGGATTCGAGTGGTGGGCTCGACGGTGGCAATGAACGGAAAAAAAACTTTTGAACTGGAGATGAACTCGGTTCCAGTCGTGAAGAAATAAAAGTGTTGGATGAACTTGAGAGAGAGAGAGAGAGAGAGAGAGAGAGAGAGAGAGAGAGATTAGAGGGTCGAAAGCAAGGTGTTTTGGCGCGAGGCATGCTTCTAACAGGAACATTTTCAATCGACTGCAGCAAATCATCTCATTTATTGCACAGAGATATCATTCAAAAGTATCCGTACAGCAGGGAAGGAAAAAAATATATATAAAAGACACGTGAAAATGTATGGCTTTTGAAGAGTAAGCAAATGCATTGGAACTTGACTTGGGATGTGGGATCATATATTTTGTCGAAAAATGATATGTACAACCAAGCTTGCGCCACCGCCGCGGCCTCAGGTCCACGTGGAAAATGGAACGACGTCGTTTGACGTCTAACATAATTCCCTCCCTAACCCTTCGTTTCCCACCTACACCCATTTGAATCTAAATTTCCCCTCGAAATTTCCCCTCCCCCTTCAGTTCTTCCTCTCCCAAATCGAGACCCTTTCCTTCGTTTCCCCCTTCCCCCTTTCATCTTCATCTCCCAAATCGACCGACCCTTGCCCTTTCCTTCGTTTACCCCTTCTCCCTTCCATATATTCAACATATATTCAACATCTGATAACATATATTCAACATTTCTGAATATCTATTAGAATCTGCCCGATGTTCCCCTGCATCAAAGCTACTGTGGATCAACGTGTATTGCCTCTTGATATCCTTTCTCCATCGATCTAAAATATACATATCTGGCAATGATGTAATCTCGTGCAATATGAAAACGGCCAAAACGTGCCTACACAATATCCCCCTCATTTGGAATAATCCACAAGAACACTGAGCAACTGAATCTTCTTCATTCAAGTCTACATAATACGTAATGAGCTTAGTGAAGTCTGCCATACAAATTTCATCCTTTACCAGATAGGTCTTCATTGCACCACCATCCATATGTAACTTAGGATTCATATCAATCATGCCATTAACTTCTTGTTGTACTTCCTTGAATTTAGAATTTGTGTACAACTGTTGAAACTTTTTCTCAATTGGAGATCTAGATATGCAGGGGGTTGTGACACTAAATGAGTGGAAGTCCGCAGCATTTTCATTCTCAATTTTTTTCCTCAATGCATTATCAAACTGATCGACAAACTCTTTCAAGTTCGTCTTAGCATGAACATACCCATCAAAAAAGGTATTCATGCTCTCGCTCCGCTGCGTTGTACTCATTCCAGCCCAAAAACAATCTTTTAAGAATGCTGGGACCCAATGCTGACGCTCTGAGTATAGACTTTGTAACCAGGCATTCTCATGCAAATTGTACATGGTAATTAACTGATCCCAAGTTGTCTCAAACTCTTCAACACTATGGCTGCCATATACACATTTCATCAATGAATTTTTCATCCTAATTTTGTAGGAAGCATACGAGCTAAGCTTCTTGGGCACTTTCTTCAATATATGCCACAAGCAAAATCTATGTCGGGTATTTGGGAAAACAATAGCTATTGCATTTTTCATCGCCCTATCTTGGTCAGTGATAATAGCTTTGGGAGCTATACCATCCATACACTGCAACCAAGTTTGGAATAACCACACAAAGGTCTGCGTATCCTCACTAGAAATCAAGCCTGCTCCCAAGAGAATTGACTGCTCATGGTGGTTCACACCAACAAATGGTGCAAACGGCATCTCATATCTATTCGTCAGGTATGTAGTATCGAATGTCACCACATCACCGAAATATTGGTACGCTGCTCTACTGCGAGGGTCTGCCCAGAAGACATTCTTTAACCTCCCCTCATCATCTAAATCCATCAATGCAAAAAATCCAGGATTTTTGAACTGCATCCTACAAAAATACTCTCGAAGTGCACCAGCACCTCCGGCACCAAGTCGTAGATGTCTTGCCTTGTCGATGTAGTTACGACAATCCTTCTCCAAAAACGGAAGGTTCTCGAACCCGCCCGCGCCAACAACTAGAGATCCAAAGCTCTTGTTCATTCGAACACTAGCCATATCATTTGTATCTAAAACTCTTTTTACAACATCACTAACTTCTCTATTACATCAAAAGAACCGAGATTTTTTTAGACTAAGACCGTGGTTATGGATATTATGAACCGTAGTCAAACGAAGTTTTCCATCACATTTCAGGGCATTAATCTTTGCCTTACATTCAGGCTTGCCTGTCGAACGTGGGTTGGCGACATTGAAAGTTCTATTACGGGCCTTACCACCACGAGCACAAGCAAGGGTGACATACCTAGCCGTACCGTCTTCATCCCTCTCAGTCCTTTTTGTCATCACCCCAAACCCACACTTTTTACCATAAGATTTATAATAACTCACTAAATCTTCAAGAGAATTAAACTCCATCCCCTTATTTGGCTCCTCAATCATATCATCACCATCATTGTCAACATTCTGAGAGTTCTCGGCACTGCAATCCTTGTTTTCTTCTGCATTAGGTCTATCCTCATTAATTTTCACATCTGTAGAGGATGTACATGGTGGGTCAATTTCTGGTATGCATGCAGTGGAGCTACCGGTATTGTTGAGAGGAGTTGGAGGTTCCATATTATGGGGAAATGGGTAACCAGCATTTGGCAAAAATCCCGATGACCACGTAGACACTTGACTATAGTAACCATGCATGTAATTTGGGATGCTTGGACAAGTTGATGGTATGTCCTAATAAGATAATACATTAAAGTTATTGATGTATTGTGGAAATAAATAGGTAACTCAACACATTCCAATATTAATGATATAGTAAATGATATAACATACCGCAGATGACGGATTTGAGCTACATGATGTTAGCGTAGATGGTTGTTCTTTCCCTTCTCCCATGCTGAGAGGGAGCCAAATGCAAGTACTGCGTCAAAATGCACCAGCACGGTACAAAAACATCCATAAAATAAATCACGATAATAAATTGCAATGGCACGAAAACTTAACTATACCCCTAGAAATATACTCCAAATGCGCAACATAAAATTACAATTGAAATAAAGATCAAAGAAATAATAAATTCCACTCAAGTTAATAAATTTCTAAGCTAATAATTTTTTTTAGCTACCAGAATCTCTAAGCCACGAAGCTTTTCTATGGTTCAAAGCCAAGTTTGTTTTCTAAGCTCAGTTTGTGAAAACTGTACAATGTCTATTAAAACTGACAGCAAACAAAACGTGGGTATTCAGTCTCTTCCTGAGAACAATTCAAATGAAAATCTCATTTCAATGTAGAGTCATTTGTGCGATTTCATCAGATCTACTGAATCTAAATATTTCAAAAGATAATATACCTTAAATGGAAAGTCAAACCAGACGAGGAGAAGACAAGTTCATCAACAGCGAAAGCCAAAACCCACAAAAATACTGCCGGCAACAATCGGACTGCATATGGGTTTCACAACGCTCAGCTATGGTAGGCACGAAAATGGCAACGGAAATAAAGCAGACGAATCCGACCGCAAGAACCAAGAAATGAAGAAGACGAAGCTCGGCATCGGCAACGAAAATCAAATCCCCTGTAAATGAAACCAGATCCCTTTTTTCAATTCGCGCTTCTTTTTTATTTATTTATTTATTTATAAAATCAGTCAATAACGCCGCGGGGGCGCAACCCCGGTAGCACGTAGAAGAACTGTATTTTGTCTGCTTGCTCAATCGGTGTGTCACTGTGAGGACTTGGTCCCCGCCGCGAAGCTTCCCTATTTATCTTACCTTCACCACCAGATAAGAATTCAGCAGCAGAAATATTGTAGAGTAAGCATTTGTTCTGAGCGTGTCTTAGAGAGAGAGTGTGTACGTGCTAACCACCCATGGAAGAGTTGAAGGCAAGGGCGGCAAATTCGTCTCCTTTAACTCCTTTAGGCTTCTTGGAAAGAGCAGCCACCGTTTATGGCGATTGTCCTTCTATAATTTACAACAACACCAACTTCACGTGGTCGCAGACCCATCGCCGATGCCTCCAAGTAGCCTCGTCAATCGTATCGCTCGGTATCGAGAGGGGCCAAGTGGTGTCCGTTGTGGCCCCCAACGTCCCCGCCATGTACGAGCTCCAGTTCGCCGTCCCCATGTCCGGTGCCATTCTCAACACCATCAACACCCGTCTCGACGCTCGTACTGTCTCCGTACTCCTGCGCCACGGTGGGTCCAAGCTCATCTTCGTCGACTATCTCTCTCGCTCTCTTGTCTTGGAGGCCCTCTCTTTCCTTCCACCCAATACCCCACGCCCTCTCCTCGTCCTCATCACTGATGATGACGATGATGCTGATCATACCCATGATTCATCACCTGCCGCCGATTTCTGCAGCTCCTACGAGAGCCTGGTTGAGAGAGGCGATCCTGAGTTCAAGTGGGTCCGCCCGAAGAGCGAGTGGGACCCCATGATATTGAACTACACTTCGGGTACAACCTCTTCCCCAAAAGGGGTTGTCCACTGCCACCGGGGGATATTCATCATCACCATTGATTCTCTCATCAATTGGGGCGTCCCAGGGCAACCGGTGTACTTGTGGACCCTACCCATGTTCCACGCTAATGGTTGGAGCTACCCTTGGGGCATAGCAGCTGTTGGTGGGACCAACATCTGCCTCCGGAAATTCGATGGACCCACAATATTTGGCCTGGTAATCAAACACGGCGTCACTCACTTCTGCAGTGCTCCAGTGGTGCTCAACATGCTGACGAACTCTCCAAACAACCAACCGCTTCAGAAACCGGTTCAGATCCTCACGGCAGGAGCCCCACCACCAGCCGCTGTACTTTTCCGGACCGAAGCATTAGGCTTCGTGGTGAGCCACGGTTACGGATTGACGGAAACGGCAGGACTTGTGGTGTCGTGTGCGTGGAAGCCACAGTGGAATCGGCTACCGGCGACTGAAAGGGCCAGGCTCAAGGCTAGACAAGGGGTGAGGACTATAGGTTTGACTGAAGTGGACGTGGTGGATGCGGAGACGGGAGCAAGTGTGAAACGAGATGGGTTAACACTAGGGGAAGTTGTGCTGAGAGGTGGGTGTGTGATGCTGGGTTATCTCAAAGACCCCGTGGGCACCTCCAAAAGCATGAAAGAGGATGGTTGGTTCTACACAGGGGACGTGGCAGTGATGCATCCAGATGGTTACTTGGAGATCAAAGATCGATCGAAGGACGTGATCATAAGCGGTGGAGAGAACTTGAGCAGTGTGGAAGTGGAGTCGGTACTGTATATGCATCCTGCCATTAACGTGGCGGTCGTGGTGGCTAGGCCCGACGAGTTCTGGGGCGAAACGCCTTGTGCGTTTGTGAGCGTTAAGGATGGGTTGACTCAGAAGCCAACTGAGAAGGAAATCATAGAATTTTGTAGGGCTAAGTTGCCGCGCTACATGTTGCCCAAGGCAGTGGTTTTCAAGGATGAGCTACCCAAGACTTCTACCGGAAAGATTCAGAAGTTTGTCCTCAGAGAGATTGCCAAGGCCATGGGCTCCAGAGCGAGTGGGATGTAGGAGGGAATTAGGTGCGGATTGATAATGGAAAAATCTAGTTGTAAACATAATTGTGCATTAATATGTGCATTAATTTAATATAATTGGTTAAAAATTAGATTTTATTAAAAATAATATTAATTTAAATTTTAAGTATGAAAAAAGCAGTATTGATACGCAGATTAGTACGTGACTTTATCAGTATGTAGAAAAATTTTTGATAATGAGTTCCAATGAAGGAAAAAGTCACTGTGCCGCTCGTAGTGGTACACAGTATACTGCTCCTTTTTTATTTATTTATTTTTATTTAATGATTAAAAAAATAATTTTAAGTGTGTTTTTTTCTTAATAATTAGAAAAGTGATTAAAACATATAAAAAGAAAATTTTAAAAAAATGAAAAAAAAAACCACCCAGCGGTATAAATGGGTGGCAGAGGAGCCGCACCCTCACTCTCCCAATAAAATGTATTGAAATGAAAATTAAAAAATAATAAAATATTATTTTTTAATATTATTATTATTTTAAAATTTAAAATTTAAAATATTTATTATATTTTATATAAAAAATTATAATAATAACATAAAATGATTTTTACCATTCAAATGGACACTAAAGTCCCAATTTAGATGGATCCCTCGTACAGACAATGGAAGCCCCATTTTCTCTGCAGCATCTCGCTCCCAGTCAAAGCCCACCCATCAAAATCTGGTCTTCTCTGCCCAGATTCCTCCTCCCATCCGGCTAGATTAGAAATTGTGTAACTCTTTTTGCTCAAATCTGTTTTTTGTTTTTCGTCCAAAGCAAGAAGAAAAGCCATTTTGTTATTTTTTGGAGCCTAGGGATCACCACGCGTCCCATCGCAGGATTTCTAAACCGTCAATTTTTCAGATGGTGGAAGAATTTCGTCGAACGAAACGGCGCGTGAGTCACACTCGCAAGTCAAAACGTGCGTGAGATATACCTGCTATCGCACTTGAAAGCTCCTGCTGCCGCCACGTGCAGCATTTCTGGAGTCAAGGACCTCGAATTCTTCAAATCTTACTAGCCACCACACTTGTAGTGTGGTATGTGTCCCTCACGTGTTGCCACAATCCCTAATCGTAATTTTCTGGTGATTCAACTGCTTTCATGCTTGCTATTTGTCTATATTTTCTCTTCTCCTAATCAATGATCATGAAAAAGAGGAAGTGAAAGTTTACTGCAGCCAGCTAGACCAACAAAATGTACTTTACTGTGAATTTCAGTTGTAGTATTACAATCCTTTTATCGGATCATATCAAAACCGCTTTAAGCAATTTCCCGTTGTAGGAAATTAGTAGGAGTCAAGTCAGTGACCTCATTATCTGGTTTTATTTTTTTTAAATTTTTTGTGTTGTATTTGTTGATTTTGGTTAAATATTGAGACTTTTCACCCTCTTGACTATTGTATCTTATAATTATTAAATATATTTATAATATACCTAAAAAAAAAGACCAATCGTACGTGAATCTTGTCAGCATCTTTTACATTTTTTGTTTGGAACTCGAGTGAACAGTCGTATTCTATACTCCTATTTGCATGTGTGAATGTGTTGACCAGAGGCTGTACTCAATTTTCAGCTTTGAAGTGGTCCTTAAACTAGAAGTCACTCGATAGTTGCGTAAATAAATTGATCGAGAATCAGTTTTTGAAGCTGCAACGGGAATATCCCATTACTTGCCTCCAAGCTGAACCTATACTCTTTTGGGCTATGAACTCTAAAGGATACAGATGGGCGGGTCCAATCTATATCTCGGGAGTCCATGTTCGTGAGACGCGGATTTTAGCTAAATAAAACGAAAGAGAAATAATTTACGTAAGTTTCAAATAGATAAATTTTATAAAAATTAATAAAATTATTGTAAAATATAATTAAATTTAAAAAGATATAAAAACTTATATTTTTATTAATAAACTATTTTTTTACAAAGAATTTATATGAGATTATTTATTTGAGTATATAAGTAACATTACTCAAAATGAATAAGAGTTTGTACATGGATTCGCTTCTTACTATATCTCTTAGAGCATTGGTATTGGTTTCATCAAAAGCTAAGCCAAATGTATAAAATGATGAATATGTGTAAATTAAAGCTGCATTGGATTCATCAAACAAGAAATGGGAAGCTTTTAGTTACAGTAAATCTATAATTTCCTTTAAATTTGAAAGGTTACTATACACTCATCAACCAATTATTTTATTACATTTTAATTCTCAATTGCTTTACTTTATTTTTCTTCTTTCATTTTTTTTCCCTTTAACCTTAGTTTCATTTCAGTTTTAGATTTATGGTCAGCTCCAAGTATAAAATTAAATTATTAATGTATATATAGTTAGTTTAATTGCTAAAAATGAAAAAAAAATATATTATTATTAAAAAAATAATATTATATTATTATTTTGATGAATTCAATAGCTAATCCAATGTGAGATTATGGATAGGAAGGTTTTAGATTTATGGAAAACTTGTACTTTTTATCAAATTTTAAAGATGACTTTAATGAAGCCAATGTGAATGTTCTAAGTCCTTATTTTTATATGATATTTTTATTTATCCAAACAACGCCGTGGCTGGTGATTTGACCGTACGGAGAAGCCTGCTCAGTTAACCAAGTCTCATGCGCACTCTTTTCTTGGGCCCTCCTTCATACTAACCCGTACGATTTTAGAGTAATAAAATAGTACGCTTGAAAAATTAGATGCAGATGTCGCTCCCACACATCAAATGTTGTACCCGGATTTATTCAGTGATGGTGTTAAACTGGTTTCTCTTTTTAATTATTCCAATAGATTTTATATTGCGTCATTTTTTTTTTAATATAAATCAAGATTTTCTCTATTTCTTGGGTTGTTATAAATCATACAATAGTCAATCCCCAGCTATTATATGTAGGACTTATCTATGCTAACCAATTATGAATTGGCCTGACAACAAAAGTCAACATTTATAAGTTGTTTGGATAGTGGGATGAGATGAAATAGTTTTAGATGAAAATTGAATAAAATATTGTTAAAATATTTGAAAAAGTTGAATTGATATTAAAAAAAAATTGAATTGTTTATTATATTTTGTATAGAAATTTAAAAAAATTATAATGATGAAATGAGTTGATAGTATTTCTCAATCCAAACGACTTCTTAAGGGGAGAGATTGTAATTTTCCGAAGAATGAGATTTCATATTGGGTATGAGAGAATTCTTGCAGTTTATGACAATTTCAATAGCCTCACATTATATAACATTGATTAATATTTTTGTCAAATCTTATTAGAGTGATTTGAAACTTTCATAAATCGTTACAAACGAAAGCAATTGATAGGTATCAAACTTGAATCGTATATATACCACTCATAATTAAACAATATGAAAAGCATGCCACGGATGAGGGGAATAAATTTTTTAAATATTGACGTGATTTAGGCACTAAATGCTGGAAAATGACATTTAAACTATCTACCTATTTGTTTGTGATAATTGTATTCTGCATTCTTTCAGTGGAAAACATGAAATTCATGAGTAATTCTGATTAAAAAAATATCTACATATATATCACGTCAAGTGGAAGAAAATACCTAGTGGGTCCATTGATGCTTCTTATATTATAACTTATACGCGTTGAAATTGAACCGCTAGTCGACAATTTTGTTTATATAATATAGAAAAATTATATTTATAAGTATAAGAAGATGTAAAACACATAAGAATGGAAAGTGCGAAAAATTTATTAATTTCAAAATCGATACATGCTCAATCTGGCACAATAGGCAGAGACAACACAAGTCTAACATCTCTTTAATCCAAATTCCTCAATCTTTATTGCAATTTTATGGTGAAAAAGATCCACCCCCTTATGTATAATTACATTTTCTTGGTACTGAACTATGTATGTTGTGATTATGGTTTTATATATATCAGGTTTACTTGCAAAAAACAAAAAACAAATATGCTGAATGCTGATGATGTGTTCTTCCTATCAACTTGAGAATAGAATAACTTTATTATATGATAAAATATAAGCCAAACAGTTGAACCATACTAAAAAAATATTTGTATGGTCTTAATAAATTCATAATTCATTTAAAATATTTCATCCCCACTTAAGTATTTAATACTACAGTATTTTTATTCTAAAGTTCTGTTTGGAGTTGCGTTAAGAGTCTTAAAAAATGTTTAAATAGCTTTAAAAGCTTTTTAATAGAAAAATTAAGTTATTTGAGTCTTACATATTAAAATACCTTTTAAACGCAGATAAGTTAAAAGTATGTTTGAGGAAAAGTATCATTTTTATGTTTTTACTTAAATATGTTTTTCTGAATAATCTGAAATGCAGTTCAAATTTTAAAAAGATTATCAATAGGCGAAAATACTTATACAACTCTAAGAAAATTACAACTTTCAAACTTTTAAAAATATAATCATAATCTTTAAATAATCAAATAATCGTAATTTCTACATCAAAAAATATTTTTTTAATTTATTTCCAAATAAATTATGTAACATGTTTGAAAGTATTTTAAACATATAGTTACTAAACAGTAAATAATCTTTTCATGGTATAACATATTACTTAAGCTGTAAGATATAAACTATAAACTATTAGTTATATTTCCCCCGCACTCTCAAACCCACCGAATGAGTGTCTCAATTCTTCTTCTTCTTCTAGATATTCTTCTTTTAAAAAAAAAAAAAAAATTAGTGAATAAAGGAATACTTTTTAGTGATATTGTGAATTTTTTTTATTTTTTAAAAAATATTTAAAAATATAAAAAAATAAATAAAAAGAAAATTAAAAAAACTATTCTTCTCGAAATTGAGTTCGTGCTCGTGGACGTAGCACTGCTCTTTTAACTTATTATTCATATATTTTATATAAAAATTAAATTTTAATGGAATAACATTGTTCATTCTAGATGTTATAATTCTTAATTATATTTAATAATGTGATATATTTTAAATTTGATCAAATAAATCACTTGAAAAATACCTTATTGTTAAGTTCAATTAAAAATAATAAAATTCAAGATAAATAATACCATTACTCTTTTTAACAACTTATTAAATCGTATAATTGTATAATGAGTAGTGCTGCACCCACTTGAGATGTAGCCAAAGGATGGCCTCGAAAAGGTTAATTCTTTTTTTTTTTTTGTTATAGATGTTTTTTATATCTTTAAATATTTAAAAAAACATCATTAAAAAAATATATCCTTAATTACTAAATTTAAAAAAAGTGTTGGAGAATTTTGCTATTCATTACTTCTACACATCATACACTATATTTATTTTTATTTATTTTTAATTTTTATAATTATAAGTTTTTTGATTTTATTCTTTTTAAAATAACTGAATTTTTTTAGTCATCATTTATATATTATATGTTTGATAAAAAATTTTAAAAAATGACTGATAATGATTAATAGATTTAAAAAAAAAAAACGTTTTACACATAATTATTCCGCTTTGAATACAGTACCGACAGCGATGCCCATTTTAAATAGCAACAAGGCGCTCCCATTACACACTAGGTGTTCAAGACTTCAAGTCAGCGCAAGCGAACAGTTTCTTTCCCACGCAGTGACGCAAAGACAAGACGATACACATTGAGAGAGATGGAAGAGTTGAAACCGAAGCCGGCGAATTCATCACCTCTAACCCCAATAGGCTTCCTGGAAAGAGCAGCTGCTGTCTACGGCGATTGCCCTTCTGTCGTCTACAACGACACCGCCTACACTTGGTCCCAGACCCACCGCCGATGTCTCCAATTAGCCTCGTCTCTCTCTTCCCTCGGCATCAAGAGCGGCCACGTTGTCTCCGTTCTGGCTCCGAACCTCCCGGCCATGTACGAGCTCCACTTCGCCGTACCCATGGCAGGCGCCATCCTCAACACTATCAACACCCGTCTTGATGCCCGCATGGTTTCCATCATTCTCCGTCATGGCGAATCAAAGCTCGTCTTCGTTGACCACCTCTGTCGCAATCTTGCTGTGGAAGCCCTCTCTTTGTTTCCACCACACATTCGGACCCCAGTTCTAATCCTCATTACGGATGACGAGGTCTCACTGACAGTACCATCATCGTCGTCGGCCGATCATTTCCTTGACACTTACGAAGGAGTAGTAGAGAAAGGCGATCCTGAGTTCAAGTGGGTCCGCCCGAAGAGCGAGTGGGACCCCATGGTTTTGAACTACACTTCCGGCACAACCTCCTCTCCTAAAGGTGTGGTACACTGCCACAGGGGAGTATTCATCGTAGCTCTTGATGCCCTCATAGACTGGTCTGTACCAAAACATCCTGTTTACTTATGGACCCTACCGATGTTTCACGCCAATGGCTGGAGCTTCCCTTGGGGCATGGCAGCTGTTGGTGGAACCAACGTCTGCCTCCGTAAATTCGACGGTCACACAGTCTACCGCCTCATTGAAAGACACGGCGTGACTCACATGTGTGGTGCTCCTGTGGTGCTCAGCATGCTATCCAACTCATCTGATTACAATAAGCGATTGCTCAGAAAACCCGTTCATATCCTGACAGCCGGGGCTCCTCCACCGGCGAGTGTACTGCTTAAAACCGAGTCAGTGGGTTTTGCAGTGAGTCACGGTTACGGGTTGACTGAAACGGGTGGTATCGTGGTGTCATGCGCCTGGAAACCACAATGGAACAGGTTTCTTGCGTCGGAGAGAGCTAGGCTAAAGGCAAGACAAGGAGTGAGGACGGTCGGGATGACTGAAGTGGACGTAGTGGATGCGGAGTCAGGGGAGAGTGTGAAACGAGACGGATTAACACCCGGTGAAATCGTACTAAGAGGTGGGTGTGTGATGCTGGGTTATCTCAAAGATACGGAGGGGACCTCCAAGTGCATGAGAGACAATGGTTGGTTTTACACTGGGGACGTGGGAGTCATGTACCCAGATGGTTATTTGGAGATCAAGGATCGATCAAAGGACGTGATCATAAGCGGTGGAGAGAATTTGAGCAGCGTGGAGGTGGAGTCGGTGCTGTATTCCCATCCGGCGGTTAACGAGGCGGCCGTAGTGGGTCGGCCGGATGAGTTCTGGGGAGAGACGCCTTGTGCGTTTGTGAGCTTGAAGGATGATGCTAGGATGGCAACTGAGAAAGAGATCATAGAATTTTGTAGGGCTAAGTTGCCGCACTACATGGTCCCCAAGACGGTGGTGTTCAGGGATGATTTGCCCAAGACTTCTACCGGGAAGATCCAGAAGTTTGCGCTCAGAGAGGTTGCCAAGAGCATGGGATCTTCTAGAGCTAGTCGGATGTAGTAGTCATAGTACGTATCGCATCCTTGTCTAGATTTACCCAGACTCCTGTTGTTAATTTTCACGTTGTAAGGGAACAGTAATAGCTATATTTGCTGCAGTTTTTATGGATAAAGTGTCCAGAAAATAACTGTTGTTGGTATTGGGATCAATCACTTACTAGAGAAATGCTACTCATAAGCCCCTACACCACACACCACATATTTTTTATTTTTTTAAATTTTTTTTAAATTTATTTTTAGATTTTTTCTTTTTAAAATATTTTAATTTTTATATTTATTATTTATATAATAAATATTTGATAAAATAAAAAAATAAAAAAAATTAAAAAAATAGGTGGTGTGTGGTGTAGGGGGTTATGAGTAGAATTTTTCCACTTACTAATATTATAGTTGTGTCATGCCTTCGATCGTGGTTGTTGGTCCAAAATAATGTGATTGGTTATATTTTAAAGCTAATCTTCAACTCTTTTGTCTTAATTGACACGCCCCATCAAAGACTCACGCCCCATCAAAGACTTACCAAAGACTTGCATATCAATAAAAGATAGTGGCAGTCGTGATTATATAAATATTATATAATTATTTTAAAAATAATGAATAAATATAAAATTTATAAAAAAAATTAATTAATTTTATAATAATAAATTCTATTTTTTTTAAAGTGACTACACGATACATATATACTCCACGACTATTCTTTAATATTATTTTTAAACTATTTTTCTAGTAAAAATTAAAACATTTAAATCAAATTAATAAAAAATTTAAATGAATCTCAACAACCAATCAATGAAGCGTAGGTGGCGGAGGGGAAAATTAGTTGCGGAAAAGTAGAGGCAGATGTGCATTGATAGATCGACAAAGCGGGGCATTATTATAGATTAGTGGGCATTCCCATAAATGCATTGTCCGAGCCTGTGGAACCCATGCTTAGCCAGTGGCGGAGCCACGTTGTGGTGTATGTGTTGGGGGCGGGGGTGGTGATTTGATAAAATAATATTAATTTATAATATATTACCTCTCTTCAAAAAATTATTTTTTAGCTATTTTTTAAAATTTAATCTGATATAAAAATGAAATAAATAAAACACATATCATATAAAATAAAATACATATTTTTCTTATAAATAAAATTTTTTAATAAAATTCTAACTATAACTGGTAATAATTCTAATCTCTTTCAATTTTTCAAAACATTTCAATCTACAAGTTATGGCTTACGGCAATCTGCCATTTACAAGCTGACATTTCTTTCGCACACAGCACAGCACATCATAGTTTACATTTTTTTTCTCCATTTTCCAACATCAAAACGAGGAAAAGAAACAAACGCTTTACCTACTCGATGTTGAGGCGCAATGGACTCATTTCCAGTTTCCTAATCTCCAAATGCTGGTAATGATTTCGTTTGTTTAAAAGAATGCAAATTACAATTTTAGACACTTTGTATTTCTTTTGTTTAATATATTTGACAGGGGTGGTAATATGTTACATGACCCGTTAACCAAACACGAATACGACACGATAATAGCAGGTTAGAATTTAGTCTTAACGGGTTAGGGTCAAAATAGGTTAACCCGTTAAGACACGATTGCTTAACGGGTTGATAACGGGTTTGATCCGTTATAACTCGTTATGATACGTTAAGAAAGTTAAAGTTACAATTATGCTTTTATACTTAAAAGTAAAATGGTTAGAATTTTAATTTCAATATTTTTATTGTTTAGATTGTAATTTTGTACTTATAATTAGCTTTATAATTTTTATAAATATTGTAATTTTAAAATTTATATAAAATTATGCTAAATTTAATCAGGTTAAACGGGTTAATTTCAGGCCTATTCAACCCATTTACATAAACAGTTTGAAACGAGTCATATTATGTCGTGTTAACCTATTTTGTAATATTTACAAATGGGTCAAAACGGGTTGACACGACCCGTTATGCTAGTGTTAGGGTTTCAGATTTTGACACGATACGCTTAACGGATCGGGTTTGAGTTGAGTTATATAGTATATGTGATGCCCCCAACTCCCACGTATGGACACGTGGAAATCGAGACATCGGGATGATGACAACACAGGTCACACATCCCATCGTCAAGTGTCAAGTGTGTGTACATGCAACATGTGTACAAATAAATAACGCAGCGGATAATAAATGTCTTACAATTAAGTATAAGGATTTTTTGTTTAAATACAAACTCGTTTAAAATACACATAATAAAATATTACAAGCTCAACACTATCTAAACTCCAAATACATAACATAAAAACAAATACAGATAATATTCAAAGATAGGCAACTGCAAGTCAAAACTATGGCGAAGCCGCCTCCTCAGGCTCAGCCTCCTCCTCCTCCTCAACCTCTGCTTCAAAGTCTACGGTATCAAAAATGGTGCTGCATGTAAATAATAATCCAAACGCCACAAGATAAATATATATTAAACTCTACAATGTGCATGAAAATATGCCAAATGCACATGTCACAAAAATCTACATTTTTATCACGCACGCCAAAATCTCATTTGGTCAAAAATATTTCCTTTAAACATATCCTTGCCATTATCCTAGATAATGGCCCAAAAACCAATCTCGCCATTTTTCCAGAAAATGACCCATTAACCAAACCATCAGAGCACTGTAGGCGGGACTCTACCACCATCCCTGCTTAGCACCATCCCTACGCGTGCACCGTAGGCGGGACTCTACCACCATCCCTAATCCGCGTGCACCATAAGCGGGAATCGTAGGCGGGACTCTACCACCATCCCTACACGTGCCTCTGACTCAAACCAATCAATCTAATCGTTCACATACACCAAAAAACATTTCTCGCTTGAAAACCCAGTTTTCAATATTTAACATATGCATATGCGTGCACAATGCAATGCAAATGATACGACACCAATTAACCAACAATTCTCAAACATCCATAACAAATAAACAAGCAACTCCGTCTTCAAATCCAACCGACCCCCGACTCCTAGGACTCAGTCCGGAATAGCCAACCAGCCACAAATAATTATTATAAATGTAATAATATATTTAAATCTAAAATGAAGTTTGGAAAATACTTACAGCGCTATAAGATAATTTTTGAAGGATCAACGAGCTGCAAACGGCGACGAGAAAGCAACGTAACAATGTAAAAACATTGTGGCCGTGGGTTGTAAAATACCCACTTTTGATTAGGGACAAATTAAGACTCGGGATTGGTAGGGAATAGCTTAGAGGTGTTTATGAAGCTAGTGGAAGTGAAGGTTGGCCGTGGGTGGCGGGGAAAACGGAGGTGGAAGGCCAAAACACCCAAATTGGAAAGTTAGCTCGTGGGGGCTGCTCCGGTGACGGATCGGAGCCGGAAATGGGTGGTTTAGGACGGCAATGAGTCAGTGATGAAGTGGTGAAGAGGTGGTGGTGGCTGGAGGTGGAGCGACGACGGCAGATCAGCACAAAAGCCGTTCGGCTTGGAGTGGCTATTTCGGCTAAACGGCGGCTCGGATGGCAGTGGAAATTGGTGGGGTAGTTCACCGGTCGAAGGGGAGTTGATTGGTGGGGGTGATATACCGTACAGCGGCTGGTGGGGGCAGGTCTGGGCGGAGACGAAAAACAGACGGAAATGGGAGAGAGAGAGAGTTCGAACGGGAGAGAGGAAACCGCGGGAAGAAAGAAGAAAAAGAAAGAAAGAAAAGATGGGGAAAAGAAATGAGGTCCAATCTTCACATTTGGAGTTCAAAAACTGATCCAACGAAAACAATTTTAAAAGCAATAAAATCAAGAAAATAATTTAAACACCACATAAAGCTAAAATATAATAATTAACTAGTAAAAACTAACAACTAAATTTTAAATCCAAAGACGAGCTAAAATAAATTAAACAGCAATTTAAATTCAAACAACAAATAAAATCCAATTAAAATTCGATAATTTAAAATAAAAGAATCATTATTTTAATTAAATTAAAATACTCTTTCAGTGAAAATACACGTAAAAATGGGGTATCACATGCTCCCCCCTTAAAAAAATTTCGTCCTCGAAATTTATAAGGTCAAGCATCAGCGCCAAGTAAGATACAATATACAACTCAAAGTATACTTAAGAAAATCATACCATCAACCATTTCCACACAAGCATGAATAAAGCTCTCCCCAAATATACTCCTATAAGCAATTCCATTATATTCGCACTAATTTCCCAGCGACGCATCACGTCTAGAACTCTTAAAGCGGCCACGTAAACCGAAATCTCCATATCCACAAGACCCTCAAAACCGCACCCAAGTAAAATCCAATAATTATTACTTCTTAGAATGGATTGATTCAACCTCAATCAACTCTTATGCTATATCCTCGAAACCTTTATTGTATACTATATCTTGGTAACCTAATAGTCACTTCCAAAATAAACCATCAATCAGCATAATTTGTACACTCAAATGATTAACTTCTTACTAAAACTTCAAGTCACCACTAATTTTTCAAAATCAGCACAAAATTTGAATACCTAATTATTTCCAAAAATCATGCTTCCGTGCGCACTCTAATAACTCACCCAAAATGCAAAAAGACTATGTCCTCATAAATTAATACCTATCAAACCACTTCTTCCAAGCCAAAAATAAACAAGGACTTTGTATTCTCCAAGTCCATACACTCACAACTATTACATGTCCTTAGACAAAGCCAATACTTCTCCAACTTGCAAGTGATTCATTCCTATCATATTCATCATCTAGATCTATGTCCTCAAAATTAACAAAAAAATCATCTCCTAATTTCACACCATCTAATATCCCCAAACTCGGTATGAATCAATCCTAAAACCTGCCACTATAACCTCGAGCTATAACAATTATTTTTTAAAATAGATCGATATTTTCAATCCTTAGACAAACACACAAACTAGATCAACATCTTCAATCCTAAAAATATATAAATTAGGTCATTGCCTTTAATCCCCCAAGAAATATTCTCCTTGATAATTCCTATATCCATCATTCAACTTTGTTCAACCCCATTTTAATGGTTACAGCCTAATCAATCTCCAAAATAATTCATACTAATATACCAATCCTGCGAAACTAAAACTTCAATCTCATTATGAATCAATCCTTCAAATCTGCAATTCCATAACCTTAAATTATGCAAAATTCCTTTTCCAAAATCCGTTAGGTCGATAAACTTATATCCAATAACAAAACAATTGACTCCCAAAATTCTCAAAGTCTGAAATTTTAAATAATAACCAATCATTTCCTAAAACCTGTGAAACCTTAAAACTTTGTTGAAATTTCATAAAATCTATCCTTGAAATTTGTTGATCTTACAACCTACTACGTTATAGACCATTTCATAAACTCCACGGAACCAAAAAACTCAATTATCCTACTCCCCTAAGAGCTCACTCAGATCATGCCCTTCCTTCAAGCCTCGATAATATAACAACAAACCACACAAGGCATTCATCAAGAAAGATTAGGTTAGACCCATACCTGCCATGACTCCAGCATCCTGAGCCTCCGGAACCTCGCCTCCAACAGTACCAGGAGTCACTGCGTACATCCGAGCCCGAACTAATTGCCTCTAGTTAGTTCTACCACCACGTCGACCTCCACGGCTTCCTTGAACTCGACTAGGGCACTCACGAGCAAAGTGTCTCGTCTAACCGCATTCAAAACATTGGTTCCTACCCAAACGACACTCGCCTCCGTGAGCTCTAATACATCTGCCACAAACTGGAACTCGGCCTCCCATACGCACACTGGAGGCTGTTAACTATCAGATTCCTGTCCTCTGTATAAACTTTTGTGGTGACCCAGAACTGCTTCCTTCACCATCAACATTCATGACCTGGAGGGGAGCCCACGCTCAAACTAATCTCACGCTCTGCAAGAGTGGCCAAATCAACTAAGTCCTGAAAAATGGTAATCCGGTGGCAAACTACTATTATGCGTATGTCTGGTGGCAGACCCTCCTAGAAACGCTCGGCCTGCATCTCCTCCGTGGTGATGAGATGAGAAGCAAATAGCCCAAGCTCTACAAATCTCCGAGCATACTGTTCTACAGTCATGCTTCCTTGGACCAAGCTAGAAAATTCTCTTGCTTTTTGCTGCCTCACAGAAACGGGAAAGAAACGATCATTAAATTCCTTTTTAAAGTGCTGCCAAGTCACAGCGGCAAAGGACCCCAACTCCAACTCTAACATTTCTCTTTTTGTCTCTCACCATTCAGAAGCAGTACCTTGCAATAAATAACTTCCATAGAGCACTTGTTGCGCCTCAGTGCAACCACGAACTTCAAATGTCTTTTCTATGTCCTTGATCCACTTTCCAGCTCGCAGTGGATCCTTTTCTCCAGTAAAAGCAGGGGTTCTATGCGCTAAGAAGCACTCATAGGTGCATCCCACTTGCACCGCTCTACTTTGCTCCCCTCGCTGCAGATGTTCAATCAATCGATTTAACGCTCAAGCTATAACGTAATTTCCATCGCCTCTAGGTAAATCATCCAGAGGTTCCTCAGAAGGCCTTCGTGGTCTTACCATCTTCCTACCATAACACAATCTTTGACCCCGTTCAAATATTGGACAAAACAAACAACACAAAAACAAAACCAAATAACGATGAAATAAAAAGCATACAATAAAACGAGTAAATAAATAAATATATTAAAATCAAGCTATCTCAAATAAAATAAAAAACAAGCTTCAAATAAAATAAACTTTTAAATCACAACTTTAAAAACTTTCTGGTACTGCACTTACGGGACATGTGGTTTTACGCAGAGTCAAACCGCTCTGATACCACCTGTGACGCCCCCAACTCCCACATACAAACACGTGGAAATCGAAACGTTGAAATGATGATAACACGGGTCACACATCTCATCGCCAAGTGCCAAGTGTGTGTACATTCAACATGTGTACAAATAAATAACGCAGCGGATAATAAATGTCTTACAATTAAGTACCAGAATTTTTTGTTTAAATACAAACTCGTTTAAAATATACATAATAAAATATTACAAGCTCAACAATATCTAAAATCCAAATACATAACATAAAAACAAATACAGATAATATTCAAAGATAGGCAACTCCAAGTCAAAACTATGGCGGAGCCGCCTCCTCGGGCTCAGCCTTCTCCTCCTCCTCAACCTCTGCATCAAAGTCTACGGTACAAAAAATAGTGCTGCAAGTAAGTAATAATCCAAACGCCACAAGATAAATATATATTAAACTCTACAATATGCATGAAAAGATGCCAAATGCACATGTCCCAAAAATCCATATTTTTATCACGCACGCCAAAATCCCATTTGGCCCAAAATATTTCATTTAAACATATCCTCGTCATTATCCCAGATAATGGCCAAAAAATCAATCTCTCAATTTTCCCAGAAAATGACCCATTAACCAAACTATCAGAGCACTGTAGGCGGGAATCACAGGCGGGACTCTACCACCATCCATGCTTACTACCATCCCTACGCCGCATGCACCGTAGGCGGGAATCGCAGGCGGGAGTCTACCACCATCCTTGCTTACCACCATCCCTACACGTGCCTCTGACTCAAACCAATCGTTCACATATACCAAAAAACATTTCTCGCTTGAAAACACAGTTTTCAATATTTAACACATGCATATGCGTGCACAATGTAATGCAAATGATACGACATCAATTAACCAACAATTCTCAAACATCCATAACAAATAAACAAGTAATTCTGTCAATCCAACCGACCCCCGACACCTCGGACTTAGTCCGGAATAATCAACCTGTCACAAATAATTATTGTAAAAGTAATAATATATTTAAATCTAAAATGAAGTTTAGAAAATACTTACAGCGCTATAAGATAATTTTTGAAGGATCAACGAGCTGCAAACGGAGACGAGAAAGCAACGTAACAGTGTAAAAACACTGTGGCCGTGGGTTGTAAAATACCCACTTTTGATTGGGGACAAACTAAGACTCGGGATTGGTAGAGAATAGCTTAGAGGTGTTCATGAAGCTAGTGGAAGTGAAGGTTGACTGTGGGTAGCAGCGAAAACGGCGGTGGAAGGCCACAACATCCAAATTGGAAAGTTAGCTTGTGGGGGCTGCTCCGGTGACGGATCGGAGCCGGAAATGGGTGGTTTAGGACGGCAATGAGTCGGTGATGAAGTGGTGAAAAGGTGGTGGCCGGAGGTGGAGCAACGGCAGCAGATCGGCACAAAAGCCGTTCGGCTTGGAGTGGCTATTCCGGCTAAATGGCGGCTCGGTGGTGGAAATTGGTAGGGTGGTTCACTGGTCGGAGGGGTGTTGATTGGTGGGGGTGGTGTGTCGCACGGCGGCAGGTCTGGGTGGAGACGAAAAACGGATGGAAATGGGAGAGAGAGAGAGAGAGAGAGAGAGAGAGAGAGAGAGAGAGAGAGAGAGAGAGAGAGAGAACGGGAGAGAGGAAACTGCGGGAAGAAAGAAGAAAGAGAAAGAAAAGAAGAAACGAAAGAAAAAAAAAACAGGAAAAAGAGAAAAAGAAAAGATGGGGAAAAGAAATGAGTTCTAATCCTCACATCTGGAGTCCAAAAATCTGATCCAACAAAAACAATTTTAAAAGCAATAAAACTAAGAAAATAATTTAAACATCACATAAAGCTAAAATATAATAATTAACTAGTAAAAACTAACAACTAAATTTTAAATCGAAAGACAAGCTAAAATAAATTAAACAGTAATTTAAACTCAAACAACAAATAAAATCCAATTAAAATCTGATAATTTAAAATAAAAGAATCATTATTTTAATTAAATTAAAATACTCCTTCAGTGAAAGTACACGTAAAAATAAGGTATCACAGTATAATATATATGCTTTGACACGACACGAACACAACCCGTTAACACGATTTGACATCCCTAAAATTTATATGAATGTCTTTATAATATTATTTCAATAATATATTATTTTTGACATGTCAAATACTTTTTTAATACATAAGTTGTATTAAAATGTATTTTATTTTTATTGTAAATTTTCCTATCGGATTATTATATATTGTAAAAAAATTGTATAAAACTAGAAAAAAATATTTTTTATATATTGTTCTAGTTTTTTGTTTGGTCCCCCCTAAATTAAATTTCTTGCTCTGTCACTGTACTTAGCAATAATGACTACCAAGCTACGTGCATGACCAAGTACCATTTGCGAGTAAGTACTTTGCGTGGCTGCAATTTTGAATCTCAGATTATCCACTACCCTTCCATCGCTGCTTTATTTCTAGTCGCGTGCATGGATGCACTTAGGAAAAAAAAAACAAAAACAAAGACCACCCACTTGTCTTTTGATTAATTAGGTCTATTGCTTATCACAACACGCCATGACCCACCCAAGAAATTTGAAAAAAAGAAGAAAGATATATCTTAATTTTTTTGATTTGATAAAATAATATTAATTTATCATGTATTGGCCCTCCTCTAAAAATTATTTTGACTCCTCTATAGAATTTAATCTGATATAAAAATGAAATAAATAAAACACATCTCATATAAAATAAAATACATATTTTTCTTATAAATAAATTTTTTTAAAAAAATTATAACCACAACCGCTAATAGTTCCAACCTCTTTCGATTTTCCAAAACATTTCAATCTCCAAGTTATGGCTTACGGCAATTTACCATTTACAGATTGGCATTTCTTTCACACACGGCACAACAAATCATACTTCACATTTTATTTTCTCCATTTTCCAACCTCAAAACGAAAAAAAGAAACAGACGCTTTACCTACTCGATTGTGAGGTGCAATTGACCCATTTCCAGTTTCTTGATCTCTAAATGCCGAAAATGATTATGTTTGTTTAAAAGAATGCAAATTACAATTTTAGATACTATGTATATCTTTTGTTTAATATATTTAACAAGGGTAGCAATATGTGACACGACCCGTTAACCCTACACTAACACGACACGATAATAGCGGGTTAGGGTTTAATCTTAACAGGTTAGGGTTAAAATGGGTTGACCCGTTAAGACACGATTGCTTAACGAGTCAGCCCATTTTGACCCGTTATAACTCGTTATGATACGTTAGGAAAATTAAAGTTAAATTATGCCCTTATACCTAAAAGTAAAATTGTTAGAATTTCAATTTCAATATTTTTATTGTTTATATTGTAATTTTGTACTTGTAATTAGCTTTCTAATTTTTATAAATAATGTAATTTTAAAACTTATATAAAATTATACTAAATTTAATCAGGTTAAACGGGTTAATTTCAGGCCTATTCAATCCATTTACATAAACAGTTTGAAAACGAGTCGTATTGTGTCGTGTTAACATATTTGGTAATATTCACTAATGGGTCAAAATGGGTTGACATGAAGCGACCCGTTATGTTAACCGGTCGTATTAGGGTTTGAGATTTTGACACCATAATTTTAATGGGTCGGGTTGTGGTTGAGTTATATAGTATAAAATACATACTTTGACACGACACAAACACGACATGTTCACACGATTTGACACTCCTAAATTATTTGTGTGAATGAATTTATAATATTATTTCAATAATATATTATTTTTGACATGTCAAATACTTTTTTAATACATAAGGTGTATTAAATGCATTTTATTTTTAATGTAAATCTTTCTATCAGATTATTATATATCGTAAAAAAATTGTATAAAACTAGAAAAAAAAAATATTTTTTGTATATTGTTCTAGTTTTTTGTTTGGTCCCCCCTAAATTAAATTTCTTGCTCTGTCATTGTGCTTAGCAATAATGACTACCAAGCTACGTGCATGACCAAGTACCATTTGCGAGTAAGTACTTTGCGTGGCTGCAATTTTGAATCTCAGATTATCCACTACCCTTCCATCGCTGCTTTATTTCTAGACGCGTGCATGGATGCACTTAGGAAAAAAAAACAAAAACAAAAACAAAGACGGACCACTTGTCTTTTGATTAATTAGGTCTATTGCTTATCACAACACGCCATGACCCCCCCAAGAAATTAGAAAAAAAAAAGATATATCTTAATGTTTTTGATTTGATAAAATAATATTAATTTATCATGTATTTGCCTTCCCCTAAAAATTATTTTGACTCCTCTATAAAATTTAATCTGGTATAAAAATGAAATAAATAAAACACATCTCATCTAAAACAAAATACGTATTTTTCTTATAAATAAATATTTTTTAAAAAATTCTAACTCTAACCTCTATCGATTTTCCAAAACACTTCAATCTCCAAATTATGGCTTACGACAATCTGCCATTTACAGACTGGCATTTCTTTCACACATGGCACAAAACATCATACTTCACATTTTATTTTCTCCATTTTTCAACATCAAAAAGAAGAAAAGATACAGACAATTTACCTACTTGATTGTGAGGTGCAATGGACCCATTTCTTGTTTCCCGATCTTCAAATGTTGGAAATGATTTTGTTTGTTTAAAAGAATGTAAATTACAATTTTAGATACTCGGTATTTCTTTTGTTTAATATATTTGACAGGGGTGGCAATAAGTTACACGACCCGTTAATCCAACACGAACATAACACGATAATAGCGGGTTAGGGTTTAGTCTTAAAGCGTTAGGGTCCAAATTGGTTGACTCGTTAAGACATGATTGCTTAACGGGTTGATAACAGGTTAACACATTTTGACCTGTTATAACTCGTTATGACACGTTAACAAAGTTAAAGTTACAATTATGCCCTTATACCTAAAAGTAAAATTGTTAGAATTTCAACATTTTTATTGTTTAGATTGTAATTTTGTACTTGTAATTAGCTTTATAATTTTTATAAATATTGTAATTTTAAAATTTATATAAAATTATACTAAATTTAATCAGGTTAAACGGGTTAATTTCAGGTCAATTCAACCAATTTACATAAACAGTTAGGAACGAGTTGTATTTTGTCGTGTCAACCTATTTCGTAATATTCCCTAATGGGTCAAAACGGGTTGACACGACACGACTCATTATGTCAACGGGTCTTGTTAGGGTTTGAGATTTTGACACGATAACCTTAACGGGTCGGATTTGAGTTGAGTTATATAGTAAAATATACATGCTTTGATACGACACAAACACAACCTGTTAACACGATTTGACACCCCTAATATTTGTATAAATGTCTTTATAATATTATTTCAATATTATATTATTTTTGACATGTCAAATACTTTTTTAATATATAAGTTGTATTAAATGTATATTATTTTTATTGTAAATCTTCCTATTAGATTATTATATATCGTAAAAAAAATTGTATAAAACTAGAAAAAAATATTTTTTATATATTGTTCTAAATTTTTGTTAGGTGCCCCCTAAATTAAATTTCTAGCTCTGTCACTGTGCTTAGCAATAATGACTACCAAGCAACGTGCATGACCAAGTACCATTTGCGAGTAAGTACATTGCGTGGCTGCAATTTTGAATCTCTGATTATCCACTACCCTTCCATTGCTGCTTTATTTCTAGTCGCGTGCATGGATGCACTCAGGAAATAAATAAATAAAAAAAAAACTACAAAGACGACCGCCTTGTCTTTTGATTAATTAGGTCTAGTGCTTATCACAACACGCCATGGCCCCCCAAGAAATTTGAAAAAAAATAAATATATATCTTAATTTTTTTGATTTGATAAAATAATATTAATTTATCATTTATTGGCGTCCTCTAATAATTATTTTGACTCCTCTATAAAATTTAATCTGATATAAAAATGAAATAAATAAAACACATCTCATATAAAATAAAATACAAATTTTTCTTATAAATAAAATTTTTTAAAAAGATTCTAACTATAACCGCTAATAGTTCTAACCTCTTTCGATTTTCCAAAATGTTTCAATCTCCAAGTTATGGCTTACGGCAAACTACCATTTACGGACTGCCATTTCTTTCGTACACGGCACAACACATCATACTTTACATTTTTTTTTCTCCATTTTCCAATATCAAAACGAAGAAAAGAAACAGACAATTTACCTACTCGATTGTGAGGCGCAATGGACCCATTTCGAGTTTCCTGATCTCTAAATACTGGAAATGATTTTGTTTGTTTAAAAAAATGCAAATTACAATTTTAGACACTCTGTATTTCATTTGTTTAATATATTTGACACGGGTGGCAATATGTTACACAACTCATTAAGCCAATACGAACACGACACGATAATAACGGGTTATGATTTATTCTTAACGGGTTATGGTCAAAATGGGTTGACTCGTTAAGACACGATTGTTTAACGGGTTGATAATGGGTCGACCCATTTTGACCTGTTATAACTCGTTATGAAAGTTATAGTTACAATTCTGCCCTTATACCAAAACGTAAAATTGTTAGAATTTCAATTTCAATATTTTTTTTTGTTTAGATTGTAATTTTGTACTTGTAATTAGCTTTATAATTTTTATAAACATTGTAATTTTAAAATTTATATAAAATTATGCTAAATTTAATCTAGTTAAACGGATTAATTCAGGCCTATTCAACCCATTTACATAAACGGTTTGAAACGAGTCGTTTTGTGTCATGTTAACCTATTTCATAATATTCACTAATGGGTCAAAACGGGTTGACACAACCTGTTATGTTAACGGGTTGTATTAGGCTTTGAGATTTTGACACAATAAGCTTAACGGGTCGGGTTAGGGTTGAGTTATATAGTATAATATAGTTGCTTTGACATGACCCGAACACGATCTGTTAACACGATTTGACACCTCTAATATTTGTATGAATGTCTTTATAATATTATTTTAATAATATNAAATGATTTTGTTTATTTAAAAGAATGCAAATTACAATTTTAGACACTCTGTATTTCTTTTGTTTAATATATTTGACAGGGGTGGCAATATGTTACACGACCCGTTAACCCAACTCTAACACGACACGATAATAACGGGTTATGATTTATTCTTAACGGGTTATGGTCAAAATGGGTTGACTTGTTAAGACACCATTGTTTAACGGGTTGATAATGGGTCGACCCATTTTGACCTGTTATAACTCGTTATGACACGTTAAGAAAGTTATAGTTACAATTATGCCCTTATACCAAAACGTAAAATTGTTAGAATTTCAATTTCAATATTTTTTTTTGTTTAGATTGTAATTTTGTACTTGTAATTAGCTTTATAATTTTTATAAACATTGTAATTTTAAAATTTATATAAAATTATGCTAAATTTAATCTGGTTAAACGGATTAATTTCAGGCCTATTCAACCCATTTACATAAACGTTTGAAACGAGTCGTTTTGTGTCTGTTAACCTATTTATAATATTCACTAATGGGTCAAAACGGGTTGACACAACCTGTTATGTTAACGGGTTGTGTTAGGCTTTGAGATTTTGACACAATAAGCTTAACGGGTCGGGTTAGGGTTGAGTTATATAGTATAATATAGTTGCTTTGACATGACCCGAACAGATCGTTAACACGATTTGACACCTCTAATATTTGTATGAATGTCTTTATAATATTATTTTAATAATATATTATTTTTGACATATCAAATACTTTTTTAATACATAAGGTGTATTAAATGTATATTATTTTTATTGTAAATCTTCCTATCAGATTATTATATATCGTAAAACAATTGTATAAAACTAGAAAAAAAATATTTTTTATATATTGTTCTAGTTTTTTGTTTGGTCCCCCCTAAATTAAATTTCTTGCTCTGTCACTATACTTAGCAATAATGACTACCAAGCTACGTGCATGACCAAGTACCATTTGCGAGTAAGTACTTTGCGTGGTTGCAATTTTGAATCTCAGATTATCCACTACCCTTCTATCGCTGCTTTCTTTCTAGTCGCGTGCATGGATGTACTTAGGAAAAAAAAAAAAAAACAGAGACGACCCCCTTGTCTTTTGATTAATTAGGTATGTTGCTTATCACAACACGCCATGGCCCCCCCCAAGAAATTGGAAAAAAAAAAAAGAAATATATATCTTACTTTTTTTGATTTGATAAAATAATATTAATATATCATGTATTGGCCCTCATCTAAAAATTATTTTGACTCCTCTATGAAATTTAATATGATATAAAAATGAAATAAATAAAACACATCTCATATAAAATAAAATACATATTTTTCTTATAAATAATTTTTTTTAAAAAAATTCTAACTATAACCGCTAATAGTTCTAACCTCTTTCGATTTTTCAAAACATTTCAATCTCCAAGTTATGGCTTACTGCAATTTGCCATTTACAAACTAGTTTCCTGATCTCCAAATGTTGGAAATGATTTTGTTTGTTTAAAAGAATGCAAATTACAATTTTAGACACTCTGTATTTCTTTTGTTTAATATATTTGACAGGGGTGGCAATATGTTACATGACCCGTTAACCCAACTCTAACACGACACGATAATAACGGGTTATGATTTATTCTTAACGGGTTAGGGTCAACCCAAAATGATTTTGTTTGTTTAAAAGAATGCAAATTACAATTTTAGACACTCTATATTTCTTTTGTTTAATATATTTGACAGGGGTGGCAATATGTTACATGACCCGTTAACCCAACTCTAACACGACACGATAATAACGGGTTATGATTTATTCTTAACAGGTTAGGGTCAAAATGGGTTGATCCATTAAGACACCATTGTTTAACCGGTTGATAATGGGTCGACCCATTTTGACCTGTTATAACTCGTAATGACACGTTAAGAAAGTTATAGTTACAATTATGCCCTTATACCAAAACGTAAAATTGTTAGAATTTCAATTTCAATATTTTTTTTTGTTTAGATTGTAATTTTGTACTTGTAATTAGCTTTATAATTTTTATAAACATTGTAATTTTAAAATTTATATAAAATTATGCTAAATTTAATCTAGTTAAACGGATTAATTCAGGCCTATTCAACCCATTTACATAAACGGTTTGAAACGAGTCGTTTTGTGTCATGTTAACCTATTTCATAATATTCACTAATGGGTCAAAACGGGTTGACACAACCTGTTATGTTAACGGGTTGTATTAGGCTTTGAGATTTTGACACAATAAGCTTAACGGGTCGGGTTAGGGTTGAGTTATATAGTATAATATAGTTGCTTTGACATGACCCGAACACGATCTGTTAACACGATTTGACACCTCTAATATTTGTATGAATGTCTTTATAATATTATTTTAATAATATATTATTTTTGACATATCAAATACTTTTTTAATACATAAGGTGTATTAAATGTATATTATTTTTATTGTAAATTTTCCTATCAGATTATTATATATCGTAAAACAATTGTATAAAACTAGAAAAAAAATATTTTTTATATATTGTTCTAGTTTTTTGTTTGGTCCCCCCTAAATTAAATTTCTTGCTCTGTCACTATACTTAGCAATAATGACTACCAAGCTACGTGCATGACCAAGTACCATTTGCGAGTAAGTACTTTGCGTGGTTGCAATTTTGAATCTCAGATTATCCACTACCCTTCTATCGCTGCTTTCTTTCTAGTCGCGTGCATGGATGCACTTAGGAAAAAAAAAAAAAAAAACAGAGACGACCCCTTTGTCTTTTGATTAATTAGGTCTGTTGCTTATCACAACACGCCATGGCCCCCCCAAGAAATTGGAAAAAAAAAAAAGAAATATATATCTTACTTTTTTTGATTTGATAAAATAATATTAATTTATCATGTATTGGCCCTCATCTAAAAATTATTTTGACTCCTCTATGAAATTTAATATGATATAAAAATGAAATAAATAAAAACACATCCCATATAAAATAAAATACATATTTTTCTTATAAATAAATTTTTTTAAAAAAATTCTAACTATAACCGCTAATAGTTCTAACCTCTTTCGATTTTTCAAAACATTTCAATCTCCAAGTTATGGCTTACGGCAATTTGCCATTTACAAACTAGTTTCCTGATCTCCAAATGTTGGAAATGATTTTGTTTATTTAAAAGAATGCAAATTACAATTTTAGACACTCTGTATTTCTTTTGTTTAATATATTTGACAGGGGTGGCAATATGTTACACGACCCGTTAACCCAACTCTAACACGACACGATAATAACGGGTTATGATTTATTCTTAACGGGTTATGGTCAAAATGGGTTGACTTGTTAAGACACCATTGTTTAACGGGTTGATAATGGGTCGACCCATTTTGACCTGTTATAACTCGTTATGACACGTTAAGAAAGTTATAGTTACAATTATGCCCTTATACCAAAACGTAAAATTGTTAGAATTTCAATTTCTATATTTTTTTTTTGTTTAGATTGTAATTTTGTACTTGTAATTAGCTTTATAATTTTTATAAACATTGTAATTTTAAAATTTATATAAAATTATGCTAAATTTAATCTGGTTAAACGGATTAATTTCAGGCCTATTCAACCCATTTACACAAACAGTTTGAAACGAGTCGTTTTGTGTCGTGTTAACCTATTTTATAATATTCACTAATGGATCAAAACGGGTTGACACAACCTGTTATGTTAACGGGTTGTGTTAGGCTTTGAGATTTTGACACAATAAGCTTAACGGGTCGGGTTAGGGTTGAGTTATATAGTATAATATAGTTGCTTTGACATGACCCGAACACGATTTGACACCTCTAATATTTGTATGAATGTCTTTATAATATTATTTTAATAATATATTATTTTTGACATATCAAATACTTTTTTAATACATAAGGTGTATTAAATGTATATTATTTTTATTATAAATCTTCCTATCATATTATTATATATCGTAAAACAATTGTATAAAACTAGAAAAAAAATATTTTTTATATATTGTTCTAGTTTTTTGTTTGGTCCCCCCTAAATTAAATTTCTTGCTCTGTCACTGTACTTAGCAATAATGACTACCAAGCTACGTGCATGACCAAGTACCATTTGCGAGTAAGTACTTTGCGTAGCTGCAATTTTGAATCTCAGATTATCCACTATCCTTCTATCGCTGCTTTCTTTCTAGTCGCGTGCATGGATGCACTTAGGAAAAAAAACAAAAAAAAAAGAAGACAAAGACGACCCCCTTGTCTTTTGATTAATTAGGTCTGTTGCTTATCACAACACGCCATGGCCCCCCAAGAAATTGGAAAAAAAAAAAAAGAAATATATATCTTACTTTTTTTGATTTGATAAAATAATATTAATTTATCATGTATTGGCCCTCCTCTAAAAATTATTTTGACTCCTCTATAAAATTTAATATGATATAAAAATGAAATAAATAAAACACATCTCATATAAAATAAAATACATATTTTTCTTATAAATAAATTTTTTTTAAAAAATTCTAACTATAACCGCTAATAGTTCTAACCTCTTTCGATTTTTCAAAACATTTCAATCTCCAAGTTATGGCTTACAGCAATTTGCCATTTACAAACTAGTTTCCTGATCTCCAAATGTTGGAAATGATTTTGTTTGTTTAAAAGAATGCAAATTATAATTTTAGACACTCTGTATTTCTTTTGTTTAATATATTTGACAGGGGTGACAATATGTTACACGACCCGTTAACCCAACTCTAACATGACACGATTTTAGCAGGTTAGAGTTTAGTCTTAACAGGTTAGGGTCAAAATGGGTTGACCTGTTAAGACATGATTGTTTAACGGGTTGATAACGAGTCAACCCATTTTGACCCGTTATAATTATTTATGACACGTTAGGAAAGTTAAAGTTAAAATTATGCCCTTATACCTAAAAGTAAAATTGTTAGAATTTCAATTTCAATATTTTTATTGTTTAGATTGTAATTTTGTATTTGTATTTAGCTTTCTAATTTTTATAAACATTTTAATTTTAAAATTTATATAAAAGTATGCAAAATTTAATCAAGTTAAACAGGTTAATTTCAGATCTATTCAACTCATTTACATAAACAGTTTGAAACGAGTCGTATTGTGTCTTGTTAACCTATTTAGTAATATTCACTAATGGGTCAAAACGGGTTGACACGACCCATTATGTTAACGAGTCGTGTTATGGTTTGAGATTTTGACACGATAAGCTTAACGGGTCGGGTTAGAGTTGAGTTATATAGTATAATATACTTGCTTTGACACGACTCGAACGCAATCCGTTAACACGATTTGACACCCCTAATATTTTTATGAATGTCTTTATAATATTATTTCAACAATATATTATTTTTGACTTGTCAAATACTTTTTTAATACTTAAGTTGTATTAAATGTATATTATTTTTATTGTAAATCTTCCTATCAGATTATTATATATCGTAAAAAAATTATATAAAACTAGAAAAAATATTTTTTTATATATTGTTCTAATTTTTTTTTTGGTCCCCTCTAAATTAAATTTCTGGCTCTGTCATTGTACTTAGCAATAATGACTACCAAGCTACGTGCATGACCAAGTACCATTTGCGAGTATGTACTTTGCGTGGCTGCAGTTTTGAATCTCAGATTATCCACTACCCTTCCATCGCTGCATTATTTCTAGTCGCGTGCATGGATGCATTTAGGAATAAAAAATAAACAAAGACGACCCCCTTGTCTTTTGATTAATTAGGTTTATTGCTTATCACAACACACCGTGGTCCCCCAAGACATTTGAAAAAAAAAAAAAAGATATATCTTAATTTTTTTGATTCGATAAAATAGTATTAATTTATCATGTATTGGCCCTCCACTAAAAATTATTTTAACTCCTCTATAAAATTTAATTTGATATAAAAATGAAATAAATAAAACACATCTCATATAAAATAAAATACATATTTTTCTTATAAATAAAAATTTTTTAAAAAATTCTAACTATAACCCGTAATAGTTCCAACTTCTTTCGATTTTCTAAAATATTTCAATTTCCAAGTTATGGCTTACGACAATCTGCCATTTACAGACTGACATTTCTTTCGCACACGGCATAACACATCATACTTCACATTTTATTTTCTCAATTTTCCAACATCAAAACGAAGAAAAGAAACAGATGATTTATCTACTCGATTGTGAGGTGTAATGGACCCATTTCCAGTTTCCTGATCTCCAAATACTGGAAATGATTTTGTTTGTTTAAAAAAATACAAATTACAATTTTAGACAATCTGTATTTCTTTTGTTTAATATATTTGACACGGGTGGCAATATGTTACACGACCCGTTAACCCAACACGAACACGACACGATAATAGCGGGTTAGAGTTTAGTCTTAACGGGTTAAGGTCAAAATGAGTTGACTCGTTAAGACACGATTACTTAACGGGTTGATAACGGGTCGACCCATTTTGACCCGTTATAACTCGTTATGACACGTTAAGAAAGTTAAAGTTAAAATTATAATATTTAACAGATATTCTAAAGGATTTAACTCTAATCTGATCTAATTAATTCTTGGTAGATCTGGTGACTGACCTACTTGTTATAAGATGATGAGAAACAGTACGTATTTAGAGTGTAACATGCTCTAATTTATCAGATGGATTCTTCAGTTCCAACATATATAAAATATAAATCTTATCAAATTTTTGTCAAATTTTAAAATTAAAAATTAATTGACCACACATTGTTTTTTAGGATTTGTTATGCATCAGCCACTATTCCCTTTCACACCACACACTTGTAGCTTTTTTATAAAGTGTAGGAGTGCTTTTCATAGGGTATATGAATGTTTTTTATAAGGTGTGTGGTGTGAAGTGGTGAATAGTGACAAATGAAAAGAATTTCTCTTGTTTTTTACTAGGTGCATTCAATAGTAAAATTCTTTTAGACGAGTACGTGTAAAGTTCCAATGGCCACTGACTCCTGAGACCAATGTGGCTCCGCCACAACGACACCGCGCGTGTTAAATGGCACCCTTCACGCTTAGAGAGAGAGAGAGAGAGGGTGATAGTGGCGTGTGGAAAATAAGTAGGAGGTATTGAGAACGAAGATCCGCATATCGGGAAATTAAAATGGATACCCACGGAGAGGGGAAGAAGGATGGAGATCACGGGGCGACGGTGTCCGCTGAAGAAGCAGCAGCAGATCAGAAGAAGGAATTCACGGAGGCATCGTCGGTAGAGGAAATATTCTCGAGCAAGGAGGTGCCTACATGGCAGAAGCAGCTGACTTTGAGGGCATTTGCGGTGAGCTTGGTGCTTGGGATTCTCTTCACCTTCATAGTGATGAAACTGAACCTGACCACCGGTATCATTCCGTCCCTCAACGTCTCGGCGGGGCTTCTGGGCTTCTTCTTTGTCAAGACATGGACCAAGTTACTCGAGAAGGCCGGGATGCTGAGGCAGCCCTTCACCCGGCAAGAAAACACTGTTATTCAGACCTGCGTCGTTGCCAGCTCCGGCATCGCATTCAGCGGTACTACTACTATTTCTATTAATTGCGCCATGCATCTCCGATCTTTCATAAATTGAATATTGCTCTTAATTAATTAATTTATTTATTTATTTGCTTTAATTTGTAGAATATTACATTAATGGATAAAATTGTAAGCGTCCATGCATGCACGCACGCTCTTATTAGTATCGGATCGATGAATTCTGTTCTTGTCATGCTTTGATTAATACGGTTGAAGATGCAATTTCCATTTGTCGGCCCTCTGATCATGAAAGAAAGAGTGCCACGTACGTTACAGAATTTGGTGTGGCGGCAGCCCGGGGGCCCGGGGGTACTGTTAATTTGAGATCATATTGTTTTCTTTATAAGGAGTTGGCCGGATGTTGAAATCTAATTTTGATTAATGATAATCTCTTTTTTTTCCCCCTTAAGGTTAAATATTATTTGATTCACAAGTAGTTCATAATATATGGGACCGTGTGATCGAAGATCAGTATGGATGTTCATTAGTTTCATGGTGATGCATGCGAGTTAATTTCGTGCATGCTTGCATATGTGGCTCCCAATTATTAGTGGTATGTCCGGGCCAAACATGGAACAAGTACTCGAACAGGATTGTTATTTGATTTTGTGAGATAATTAAATTTTACTATGTTAATGGTCTGAAAATTGTGTTTTCACAAGTACTGTTTAATTACAAATATAATGCTTCAAAAACGATAGATCATGTCAATTGCATCTTTAATGAAAACAATTAAATAGCCTTAAAAACTTTTTAATAAAAAAAATTAGGTTGTTTGGATGTTACATATTAAAGTACATACTTTTAATCTCAAATAAACTAAAAATTAGGTTGCTGTTTTTCCTCACACGTACTTTTTAAAATAATACAGAACGTAATTCGAATTTTAAAAAGATTATTAATGGACAAAAATACCCATCTAACTTTTAAGATAATTACAACTTTCAAACTTTTAAAAATATAGGCATAATTTTTAAAAATTTAAATAATTGTCATTTCTACCTCAGAAAGCACTTTTTTAATTTGTTTTCAAACAAATGTAATATGTTTAAAAATAATTTAAACGTACGATTATCAAACAGTAAATAACTCTTTAATTATAAAACTTATTATTTAAGTTATAAGCTATAAATCTTAAAATTATAAATTATATTTTCTACCGTACGTAATCTCAAATTAAGGCCTGCCTGCTTCCTAGCTAATTGCTTGCTTCTCTGTTCGATCTAGTCCTTAATTGCGGTACTCAGAAAAAAGCCAGAGAGTAGATTAGAACCTGAATTGTAGTCGAAAAAAGAATATGAAGTATAAAAACAAAAAACCCAAAACATAAATAATCTGCAGCCTTTCCTAAACCTTCATAGCCAATTTCTTATGCCTTAATAAATTATTTGTATGGCTTTCCGTATTGATCTCCACATGATAATGCACAAGATGGTCAGGCCCGTATTGAACTCTGGCCCTAGGACTATATATATAGTTACATTAATCTAGGATTGCACACCTTTCATCTAAATCATTAGCATCGCATAAAATCTTCACATGCATGTAAATTTTAATTAATACAAAACTAACGATAGATTTACCAAATTAACATAGATAAAACAAATTACAACTAAATGATCAATGACAGATCATTAGGAGTTGAAGTCAAAATTATTAACAGCCTAATTATAATCAAACAAAGACAAAAACATTTGCAGGCAGTACTAACTGTCAACCCATAAATTTTTATGTTCGATCGATCCCCATGTCATATTCTGAATCCATGATATATACCACGATGATCTGGATGATCTTGAATGAGCAGGTGGCTTTGGCAGTTACCTCTTTGGGATGAGTGAAGTTGTCGCCAAACAATCTACTGAAGCTAACGATGCTCAAAATATCAAGAACCCAACATTGGGATGGATGATTGGATTTCTATTTGTTGTTAGCTTTCTTGGTCTCTTTTCGGTGGTGCCTCTTCGAAAGGTAATTAACATACTAACAAAGCCGCACTTGTCACAGCCATTTGATCTTAAAATATACAGACTACCACTGAAACTTTCTTTAATTTCATCTATATGATATTTTAAGTTTTAATATCACATAAAGACTAACGTATATTTTTCCTTTTTTATTTTTACATTTTGGGTACATGTATGTGCAATTTAAGTACTTACATATAGATTTTTTTTTTTTTTGCCTTATTTATCACATGGGTTATATGTGATAAAGAAGTGTTTTGACTATAAAGAAATTTCACAAAAATAAACCTACAAATTGATGTGGTACGTTAGATTATAAATCTAATTTTATTATAAAATAGATCTAACATATCATAAAAAGATACTTCAATTTATGAGTTTACTTTCATAGAACTTTAATGTGTTATGTTGTAGCACTTCTCTGTGTGATAATAAGTATATATGATTTTGTTAAGATATAAAGTAAACCTTTTCCCATCAGCTTTATCATAGATTTCACTTCTCTTCATCTATGAGGATATGTTTTAAAGATATTTAAGATTGAATCAGGATTGTGTTTCCAATTTCGAAGTCTATGTTCAGATTTTTTTTTTTCAATATATCTAAGGTACAATTCGTTACAGATTATGGTCATAGACTTCAAATTGATTTACCCAAGTGGCACAGCAACCGCCCACCTTATCAACAGCTTTCACACACCTCAGGGTGCCAAGCTAGCGAAGTACATACCTCGACCCTCCTCCAGTACAATGCAGTTTCCTTATAATTAAGTTCACTGACACATTAACTTAGTGCTCATAACTTTTCTGTCAATCTCACATTATAGGAAACAAGTGAGTGCATTGGGGAAGTTCTTCTCCTTTAGCTTTTTCTGGGGCTTCTTCCAATGGTTTTTTACTGCAGGTGATGGTTGTGGATTTGGAAACTTCCCTACATTTGGTCTCAAAGCCTATGATAACAGGTACATATATTAAAAATTATAGTCTTTTGTTCATATTCTGAATAAAAATAGAGACTGAATATTTTATGGCCAAAATCCAGGTTTTACTTTGACTTCTCAGCTACTTATGTTGGCGTTGGAATGATCTGTCCATATTTAATTAACATATCTCTGCTTATCGGAGCCATTCTTTCATGGGGTATCATGTGGCCACTGATAGATGCAAAAAAGGGCTCATGGTACCCTGCAGAACTCAGCAGTAGCAGCCTACATGGCCTGCAAGGTTACAGGGTAATTCACCTTAATTTCTATGTTCAAAAGCCTAATTAGTTACTGTTGAACACTTGAAGTAATGATCACAAAGCTGGTTTATGATTTTATGAACTACTGCTTCCTTTTCCTTTTGTCATAGGTCTTCATAGCTATAGCCATGATCCTTGGTGATGGTCTCTACAACTTTTTTAAGGTCCTTGGTCACACTCTATTTGGTTTGTATCACCAACTACAAAACAAAGACTCGGGCTCAGTTCTGTCCGTATCAGATCGGTCCTCCCCTGTAATCCCTCCGTCACTGTCTTACGATGACCAACGTCGGGCCCAACTATTTCTCAAGGACCAGATTCCAACATGGTTTGCTATAGCTGGTTATCTCACCATAGCAATTATATCTGCTGCCACACTTCCTTACATATTTCCACAGCTCAAGTGGTACTATATTGTGGTGATTTACATTACAGCACCAACACTAGCCTTTTGTAATGCTTATGGTTGCGGCTTGACAGACTGGTCATTGGCATCCACATATGGAAAGCTGGCCATCTTCACCATTGGGGCATGGGCAGGGGCCTCCCATGGTGGTGTTCTCGCAGGTTTAGCAGCATGTGGGGTCATGATGAACATTGTTTCCACGGCATCTGACTTGATGCAGGACTTTAAGACAGGCTATATGACGTTGGCTTCACCAAGGTCAATGTTTGTGAGTCAAGTTATTGGGACCGCAATGGGTTGCATTATTTCTCCTTGCGTCTTTTGGCTCTTCTACAAGGCCTTCAAGGATCTTGGATCTCCTGGTTCAGAATACCCAGCTCCTTATGCTCTCGTTTACCGTAATATGTCAATTCTTGGGGTTGAGGGATTCTCGTCTTTGCCGAAGCACTGCCTCACGCTTTGCTACGCTTTCTTCGCTGCAGCCATAGTTATCAACGGGATCAGAGATTTAGTGGGAAAGAAGAGGGCTAACTTTATTCCACTTCCCATGGCAATGGCAATACCCTTTTATCTTGGAGCATACTTTGCCATTGATATGTGTGTGGGGAGCTTGATCTTGTTTGTGTGGCAGAAGACAAACAGGGCTAAGGCTGATGCATTTGGACCTGCTGTAGCGTCCGGGTTGATTTGTGGTGATGGGATTTGGACTTTACCAAGTTCAATACTAGCTTTGGCAGGTGTTCATCCACCCATTTGCATGAAATTTCTGTCTAGGGGAATGAATGCGAAGGTAGATGATTTCTTAGCTTCTTAAGTACTAATTAGTCTGGTACTGCGCGCGTATTTCGTTGTCCAGAGGTTCTTCAGTACTTCAGCCCTGTGTAGTACTACTTATTCGACGTTTGTGTGTTGTGGGTAATAGTAGTTCGTGCTTTCTATTTCTAAATGTTTGTTGCTATATGCATTTGGGTGATTATCTTGTTTATATCTACATTTCTATTTCTATATATAGATCATTTATAATATTAATACATGTCATTTATATTGTTTTTCACTTTTACGTGTTATAGTTGGTCAAGCATTCTTAAAAATCTATATTTGTTTTTAATTCTGTGCGAAGCATCCATGCATGTCATCATCATATATGGTAAATTTTGGACGAGTCATTTTACCTATAATAGTCGGCGTACAAAACATAAATCTTACGGCCTACATGAAAATTGCTTTGTAGAATGAATACTACCCATCTGAATTATATTAAGAAATCTAATAATTTTTCGTAATTGTATGCCATTTTGGATTGATTGATCGGTAGGGAACAGATGGGCTGATGATCATGATCCGATCGATCAACGAATTAAACCATCCCGTGGCTCACCTATATATATATATCTACACACGAAAGATCATAATCCTATGGATCACTTAAAGAGTTCTGCAAATTATACTCGATCGTTGCCTCAAGATGAAGGCAAGGAGAGCGAAATTGTTGTCATGGGCCGGCTAAGAATAGCTAGCTCGCAATGGAGGTCGATCCGCGCCCACGCTGCGAAATCACAAGTGTTCGTCTCGCAGTAGAGAATATGTACGCCTCGACCGCTAGCTAGCCAGGTTCAAAATCTCATGAATGGCATGCACCGCATCATGCATATTGTGGGTACGTACGTCGTGCATGCGGTTAATAATCACATTTTTACGTCACAACAAATAATGTTCGGTCCAATAGTACTACTTCATATATATACATGTTGAAAAATACTATAGATATAAAGGAATTCTACAAAAATATTCTACACACGACGTGGCAGTGTGCCACATCTCTCCCTTTTTTCTTTTTTCTTTTCTCTCTTCCCATGCCTGCCATGGTGGTCGAGGACCACCTCAGAGTTGGCTTAAGACGCCTGAACGTATATATGTTTCTGCTGAAAAATTAGCTTGGATATTGAGCGATATATATATATATAGTTCTCCTACCGTATATATCTACTTGTTAATTGTTGCTGTCACTCGTTATTAATTGTACTTGTTATCATGTGGTAAACGAATTAAGGTAAGTGGTAGACACGTACGTACATGACAAACTAATAATTATTGGATCGATGACATGATTAGATATTATCTTAATTTTATTATATATGCTATATAATTCTGTGACAAAGAATTAATATAGTCATTTGGCACATGATGAATACATAACACGCGAAGGATGTATAAATATTACTGTATCAAAATTTCAATATATATATATGGAGGCCGATCTCTGTCAAGATCACAAAGAGGGAAAAAAAAATTGGAGGCCGAATGAATTAAGGAGCTAGCTACATGCGATCCTCCGATTACTTATTATAGGGAAAAAGATCGAGAAGAATCTCGATTGAGTAAAAAAAATTCAAAATTCAAAATAAAAAATGTGAAAAAATATAGCCATATATGGCATAATATATATAAGATATACGTACGTACTAAAATACAGGAATGATTATAGGAAAAATCTAGCTAATTATAAGTATAACTGCACACTAATATATACGTTAATTTAAAATGATTGATTAAAAAGTAGATTTTATTCAAAACAGTATTAATTTCAATTTTAAATACGAAGAAATCAATATTAATACATAAATTAATACGTAACTTTACTTGTTTGCGACTATACTTATACTTAACAAAACTCATAATTATAATCGATCTACAGCCTAAGCCTGAACTTACAGCTAGTATTGCGAGCAGAAAGTCCGTCATTAGGAGAAAGGCTATCCACCACCAGACGGCACCTGACCCTGAACTTGATCTTAAACAGCTTCAATTTTCCAAGCTTTATCCTCACAGGCTGAATAGCCCTAAGAGCGAGCGGAACACCTCCCGTCTGTTGCAGCTGCTGTTGGAGTGTAGTTAGCAGGCCTGTCGCGTTCTGCGTCTGTCCTGCCATAGCCACGTTAAGCACCGTCGTGTTCCGGTGTCCCTGGTAGAATTTTGGCAGTGCTCCTTGGCATAGTTTTTTGTCTGTGTACCACACGCCTATGTTGCTCCCACCCACATAGTATATTCCAATCTTCTTGTTTGGATTCCTTGCAGTGATCGTCGCGTTGAACGTCGCGTATAAGCTGTCATCGCTGCTGAGATTGAATTGGGTAATTTGTATCTTGTCCACCGAGTACTTGGGAAGCTTTGGTCGGAACACCAGGAAGAATATCCCAACAATGATACCGATGATGATTATTAGGAGCACTAGGAGGCATACTGTCCAACACAGGCATCTGCAGAGGCAACTTCTCTTCTTAGGTGGTTTTGATTGCGTCACGGGGATGGTTGGTTGGAATGGAGGTGGGTGCTGGTGCTTCACCTCTTCGACTCTATCGGATTTGGACGTTCCCGGTGGCACCAACGGAGACCTACTCGGGCTTGTCTGGGGCGCCTCAACATCGTGGACGGGATGAACTTTCAGGTGATCAGCCATTAATGAACGCTCAAGAAAAAAAGTAAATGATCAAGCAGTTTTGGTGATCACCTAGCTGCAGTACTAGTTTAGATCGATTGGGAGGAACGTACGTCGCAGAATGAAATTAATGCTTCGAGTTGGTGTTGTATAAATATATATTAGTATGGTTTGAAGGAAAGTAGATTTTGATCAGGTGCAACGTCTTCTGGCGGCTGAAACTTCCCCTTTCTGACTTTCTTGGAGGTCGTTGATGTGTGCCGCGGTTTTCAAGGAAGTTTTTTTATTTCTACAGGGGAGTCGTCTTCCAATACGTACGCATATATTCCAGAAAGTTTGTATTCTACAACGCGTCTTTATGCCAAGAAACTTGGTCGCAGCATACTATATAATTTTCTATCCCGTGTTAGCAGATCATGTTAGACATCTGTTTGAACACTACCTATCTATATATATATATATATATATATATATATATACAGATATCTATTTCCGTGTAATTTGCGGTGCTTCAATTGTCAAATAATTTGTCGACTTGCGACGTCATATATAGCCTTCTCCCCATGCACGGCTTTATATAGAATTCATCTAGATCCACGTGTTGAACAGGATTAATGCGATATATATATATATATAGGATTTCAAGCACATGATGATCTTCTGATTGAAAAAAATGACCTCGACAGACACAGCCATCATCGATCTAGATGATCAATTAATTAATGTCTTATATATATATATATAGGCTTAATTTTCTAAACATGCGTATTGGTGGAAGAGTTATACTACATGCAGTTATTTTTATGCATTTTTTACACATTTTATTAATGTGATTCGCTGTATCATTATTTTTATAAAATTTTGTTATAGAATATTAGAGATACGTATCAACTAGCTTGGTCTAATAATTTGGTGTACGTAGATGCAGCAGCAAGTTACGTATTTGACTTGTCTAGCTAGTTCTACTTTTTATCGTCTCTTCGTTCCCACGCATTAATATGACTTCTGCTTTGATCATTTCCCACCTATTTAACTTTACATGCATCATACATGCGGTAGTTTGAAAGAAACCTTTCCATGCATGTTAATATTATATATATATAGTAGCCCACCAGGCTAACTAGTCAGACCAACGATCGAGAACAAAGAACAGAACCTTGAATGCAATTGGATTATACTAGTAAGCTTCCCCGCTAGCTCTTATGTCTTTTTTTTTCTCTCTTTTCAAATGGAATGGTAATTAATACGCGATATATAGAAAGAATTAGAGCATGACAAAGTCAAGCCAATCAGCCAACTCCATCCCCAACAACACGTGGTATGCATATATGATCAATAGGTTCTAGATTTTATTGACCTTAATTTATTGAAACAGGTGGTATTGGAAATTGCATTGACATCATGCCTCTCATCACCCCCCCTTCTTTTTTTTCCTTTAATTTTAACTGATCTGTTTTTAAAGAAGAATAAATAAGTAAAAACATCTAAACAAAAAACATCATTATAACCATTTAAAAAATATATTTCAAATCATTGGATTTGACTAGGAATGACAACATCTTTCCAAACAGAGAACATCATTATTCGTTTTAAAAAGTCATGTTTTAAACCGTATGTATGATGTTGCTCTTCCATTAATCTACAGTACGGTCCTTTTCGGATCTCAATATATGGTTGATAGAAATCAACAAACTACGTGTCAATTAAACTTTGAATCTTTGAAGGATGGGCTGGGCATTGTTCACGTGTTGAATAGTTGGTACAAGAAACGGCCCACATGCATATCCCTTGAGAAGGGTCGGATCCACGATCTGCATACATGAGTTGTTTTGGGCAATCCCATTTAAACTACTGTCTTTGAATATTTCATCACTATTCAGTAACGGGCCGGCCTCCTTCCTGTGAACATCTCCAACACAAGAACTCCATAGCCTGTATGCAGACATGATTTCCCAGTTTTGATTCCCCAACACCCATATCGCATCCATACTCTGCAATTCATTTGTTTAACCCACTCCGTTAATTGACAACCTGAATAATTATGCTAATAACTAACTTTTTAGCAGTTCTCTATATGGGACAGACAGGAATTCATCATCTGTGCAGGCACCGGAATTTATGATTAAGGTTCTGTAAATGGATGTGAATGCATCTGAAAAATATGGATTACAATCTTATCCCAAAATTACTCGAAGGTTTTCTTGAAAATATCAGCTTCAAAATCTGATAATGATATAAAGCAAACTCATTTAATACTGTATCGAATTCGAGTTATGATTTATGTACAATTTTCTGTAAAACTAGGTGGGAGCAACGTGCAAAGGACATTTATCTAATTTTATAAAATGATTATTTGTAAAAAATAATATATATTTTATAAAAATTATTGATGTCACTTAATAATTTAAGGCATATTGAAAAAAATAAAAAAATTAGTTCAAAGTATCATATAATCCAATACATGTTTATAACATCCATAATTTTAGCAAAGATGTATACGAAAAATTTAATAAAAGTATAACACAAACGGTAGTTCAAAATATGTATCGCTTGATATTTGTATTATAATTCATCAATTTATATCATCCTGTAGACAATCAATAGAGACAACATTGAAATTCTTATTTTGTTGTTGGTTGATTCGATTAGGAAGAACATAAAGTTAAAACATAATTTTTTTATAAAATTTGTGGTATAATATTTTCTATATATAGCATATATATAAATCCTAAAATATATTTTGAAGTTGTTGGCCGAATTTACTATTTATTGATTAGCTCAAGGATCACGGCTTTTGTTACGTGCCCACCATAGCAAGCCCACATGTGGAATATGACTTAACGGAAACTACGTCCTACTACCATGGAAAAAAAAAACACTTTGACTAAACACACTTGTATTATATATTATATGAGATTTTTAAATTTGGAATACTCAATAATCTGAATTAATGAAACGTATAATACACATATATTATACTTAGAAATTCACGTCTTATGCACATAATACACGTGTATATGTTAAGGAGAAACAGAAAAATATAATAACTAATCTTTAATTACTTATTATTATATAAACTATTAAGTATTATAATTATTGTGATTAATAAATCATATAACAACATTGAATGATATCTCTCTCAACATTTATGTCTTCATTTTATATGTCAAACCGTTAAAACAAACGATGTTAACTTTAACGGAAAAATAAGAAAAACCGTTAAAACAAGATTTTCCATTACATACACATTTTTTATATATAGAAAATATATATGTTTTTTATAAATAATATTGTTTAAAATAAGAGTTAATTATATAAAATTTGATAAAACAACACCATGAAATCAAGTGGCTGTCAAATAATTGGATTCGCGTTATTTTTGCACAAAAATCTTCTCTTTTTTTTTCATAAAAGAAAAGAAAAAAAAAAAAGATTTTAAGGTAATACAATTTGCAAGGCTCAAGTGCTGTCTTGTGGCACTGCGTGTTTGTGGTTCTGTGCATTTGCAGATATTCTTGGCGTCTGAAAATGAGGCCGTGTCCGTCGTCTCCCTCTGCCACTGCCTATCCCATCTTCCCCTCTTACTCTTGCCGTTTTCATGTACCTCTCTCTCTTAATAATTTATCATTTTCCACACCTTCCCCTTCTCCATCATGTATATCTACTTCCATCAAGTCTACCCATCAATTTCCATACAATAGCAGCAGCGTCTTCAGGAAGAGGATTATTTTCACTGGTTTTGAAGCAGATTCGAAGAATATTTTCAAATGCACCGGCGGCACAAACATCGAATTTGAAGAGAAGGAGAATGAACAAGAAGCCGTTGATTTTGATTGTCTTGGGACAGGGCAGGATGTTGAGGGCGTTGTCTCCCCTTCCTCATCCACATCCAATTTTGAAGAAACGGTTGCTCTCCCAGAAGATAATTCGGTAGCACTGGGAGCAGCGTGGGAATGGGCGGTATTGGTGTCTCCCTTCTTCTTCTGGGGCACGGCCATGGTGGCCATGAAAGAAGTCATTCCAAAGTATGGCCCTTTCTTCGTTTCCTCTTTCCGCCTCATTCCCGCCGGCTTTCTCCTGATAGCATTCGCCGCTTCACGTAATCGCCCCTCCCCCTCTGGACTCACTGCTTGGCTTTCCATCTCTCTTTTCGCGCTCGTCGATGCCACCTGTTTCCAGGTCACCTTCTCTATCTACATTTTTTTTAAAAAAAATGATTAATTAAGTATTTTTCTTGTGATTAACAAAAAAACATTGATAATGGTGGAACAGGGTTTTCTTGCTGAAGGGTTACAAAAGACGTCGGCCGGCCTGGGCAGTGTACGTCATTGCACAATGCACTCTTCATTGCTTCATCGATTATCATTTCAATTCCATTCATCTAAAGTTTGCCACTTTTATTACTTAAACCACACACACAAACGAAATGGTTGTCTTTCCCTTCTGTCTAAATGGCTATAAGTCTTGGCATGCTAATAAATCAATGATTTAAACTACTCTTCCAAAGGACTATCCACAACATTGAGGTTTTGCGAGCAAGCACTGCACAACATGCTATAAGTTAAATAAAAATATGGGAAATCAATTTCTTTAGCCATCTACCAGCTTTTGTGAAAATCAAAGGCGTAAGTTCCGTAAAATCTTTTGTTGGCTCTGACTAACGACGTTTTCCAAAATACAGGTGATAATTGACTCTCAACCTTTAACAGTGGCCATACTCGCAGCCTTGTTATTTGGTGAGTCCATTGGGTTTGTTGGAGCTGCAGGGCTTGTACTCGGTGTAATAGGACTCTTACTCCTTGAGGTAAGCTTTTGTGCTGGATCTTGGTGTGTGCTAAATGCTTTGGAGTTTTGGTTTTGGCTTCACTAAAAACTCCATTTGCACAACTCGTTTAAGGCCAACTTCATGTGAAACGCAAGCAATGAATTTCCCATTCCTCTTTTATGGTTCTTTTGAATGTTAATGTTCTTCAAAGAGAAAAGGAATGGCCTAATAAAATTAACTTCATTTATTTATTTTAAATATTCTTATCTTCACACTTTTGTTCTTTCTACTATCGTACTTTTAAGAAATTCATTGATGTCTTTCAAGAGGGTTCACTCAGCAAGTCAACAACCAATATTTTGATATCTGCTGTACAACAGATGCCTGTGCTTTTTTATTCTTGTGGAATAGCTTGTATATTTTGGTACATACTCCCTAACATCGCCCCGACTTCCTCCTTACCGTTTACCCTTGTCCAAGCAGAACGCCTGATTGAAGCACTCATCAAATGCCTTTGCCCTTCACTTTTTTGTATTTATGATGCATTATACAAGTTTTGTGGTGACACTGTCCTTTAATGCTATAGAAGACTTTTCTGACTTATTATTGCTATCTTAGCAACTAAGATTTTTTAGAAACCTATTAACTGGCCTATGTGGCTTTTGTATAAACTTGAGCTTTATTCTGCAGGTACCTGCACTCACTTTTGATAAGAGTAACTTTTCCCTGTGGGGAAGTGGGGAGTGGTGGATGCTTCTTGCAGCTCAGAGCATGGCAGTTGGCACAGTCATGGTCCGCTGGGTTTCGAATTACTCAGATCCTGTCATGGCAACTGGATGGGTAGGCTGTACCATCTCAAGTAGTAGTTTACTTGCAAATATTATGATTGGTAATTTCTCATAGCGTTGTTGATATCACCTCTGAAATTATGACTGGTAATTTCTAATTTGAACTGTGTAATTTCGTTTGTTATTTCAGCAAGTAGTCCTAATGTCTTGGAAGAAGTTGTTTTCCCCTGAATCTGTACCATTGAGAGTTTTAATTAATAAGTATATTGCACATAATTTTTAGTATAAATCAGGTGGGCTTTGTTTGTAGCTCTTTATATCTAAGTTGCATGGGGCACATGATTCTAATCATTAATTATCATCATAATCACATGGTATATTTGTATTTAGAATGTTCTAGGATGTTCCACAGTAGATACTCTGAAGAAATGAAGAGACCTTGGGGAGGCTAATAGAAATTTTGTTGCAGCATATGGTTATCGGTGGTGTCCCTCTTGTGATATTCTCCATTCTTAATCATGATCCTGCTGCCAATGGGATTCTCAAGGAGTTAACTGCTCCCGATGTGCTGGCACTCCTGTACACGTCCATTTTTGGAAGTGCTGTTAGTTATGGTGTATACTTCTATAGCGCAACAAAAGGTCATCTTTTAATTTTTGTTTTGTTTAATCTTCTTATCATTTTTTCGAACTGTATCAAAAATCTCCTGTCATGAAATCTTATATGGTATCAAAGTTGTTTATTCCAGATTTTCTTATGAAGCATCGTAACGGGTCAAGAGCTGCAGAAAATATTAATAAAAGCAATTTTACTATTTACTCTTGTAATACTTTATCACTTTGCTGTTTCTTCAGGTCCTCTTATAACTAGATTCAATTCAGATCTATATCTCAAATAAATTTTGGATCATCAAAGTCATATTTTTCTTTTTACTTTTACTAAACCAAACGTGAAAAGCAATGATAAGCAGTAATATTAGTATAGTCCAGATATCAAACCTTTCACTATCCTCTGCCATAAGCGAGGTGGGTCTATAAATAAAATTGGGGCTTTGTCCTCTTTCATTGAAAAAGAAAGAAAAAAAGAAGTATAGTCCAGATATCAAACCTTTCACTATCCTTCCAAATACCTCTCTCTTAGCATGTTAAATGATACTTATATTGCCGAAACTGTAGACAATTGTTACTGTAACCCTGGGATGCTAACAGAGAGCAATGCAACCAAATTGTTATTTTAGTGCTGTTTAGCAATCCGCATAAGCAAAAAAGTTAAGAAAGAAACAGAGAAAAGAAAACAAAGACAAACACAATATTTGGTTCCTACACTCAATTTGGTTGTTGAGAAGAACATTGGAGAATACAGGTAAAACTATATTCCTGTCGCTATATTCATTTGGAGGTATAATGTATTATTTTTTAGTTCATCCAAACACTAGACAGTCTGCTACCTTGCTGAAAAAGTGTAACTATAATGTTCGAGATCATGTTTATGCTGAGCTTGCCAACTTATTTCCTCAAGTAAGAGTTCAGTGGGATGACAAAAATACCCAACGATTTTGTGTAGAAACCTTTGTTTGTTCTGAATTTTAGTGCAGAACTGCCCATCTGCGATTCACATGATTGATTTTGAGCTTTTAGTTTGGAATTGATGACTTTAATGTATTTCAGGTAGCTTGACAAAGCTGAGCTCCCTTACCTTTCTAACTCCAATGTTTGCGTCAATTTTTGGGTAAGGTCACCCAACCATCGAAAGGAAGAGAAAGTTATAATGCTTTCAGATGTTTATTTAAATCAAGCTTTTTTGGTATCTTACAAATTTGTGATAAAAATTGTTTGCACTCCATCAATCTGTGATTTCAGGTTTATATATCTCGGTGAGACCTTCTCGCCCTTCCAACTAGTTGGGGCGGTTATTACCTTGGCTGCAATATACATGGTTAACTACAGGAATGTTCTGGAATGAATCATTTGACCCATATGAATCGCTTTACATGGTAACAAAATGAAAGCAAGACTCATTTGGAAGCTAGCTCTGAGCCCTCATGGCGTGGATGGAGATGTTAGTATCTATGCACACATACTTGGATGCAGACTTAAACCATGCATGCTGCAGGACATTACTACAAATACGGGCTTCAGTTATTTTTCTGAATTTGCTAAGCTGAGGTTCTTAAAGAGTGGGAGCTCGAGTTATTATCTCTGAGGAACAGTATCATGGGTAGATTGCTCATTGAAACCTAACTCAGCTCTAAGCCCTCTACTTGGGGATCAGTCAATGATTCCTTGGGAGAAATTTGTGGAAGGTTGAGGGTCAAATATTCCTTCGAAATATTTGTACCATACATAGAATCTCTATTATACTGCGTTGAAAATGACTCAAGTTTGCTTGTATACATGATGTAAGTTGTGCTGGTTAGGATTTTGTAGGAAATATATTTTGGACTGTTCAACAGTGTTGGAAATGTCTACAGTGAGCTTAATTACCCATCTATTTTGGAAACTGAGTTCTGTTAGGGAAACGTGGTCAATGTAAATGGTTCGTGTGAGGGTCTGTCTACAGTGAGCTTAATTACCCATCTATTTTGGAAACTGAGTTCTGTTAGGGAAACGTGGTCAATGTAAATGGTTCGTGTGAGGGTCTGTTTACACGAACCCACGTTTCCCAAACAGAAAGTGTTTGGAAATTTAGAGACATGTCATCTCGTTTGGGTCAAAATCGTTAGTCGTTACTCTTTTTTCGTAGATATAAATATAGATGACGTCCTTTTTTATCTGGTCGGAAATACACAATATCAAAATTCTTCTCATAGATGCAGTTTTATTTGTCAAGTTCTTTGGGCAAGTGCAAAGAGATCGCATTGAATGCAACTGGTCTGTGAATGGCACATTGGTTGACCCTGTGATCTCTGATTAGGGTGAACTGAAACAATCAATGGTAAACATTACATTACAAATGACAAATCTGTTGTGAAGGATGACTGAAAAAAGGGGGGTCAAAGGTAAACAGTACAAATTAAAATGGTTGCAAGTATGCAACCCCTCCCCCTCCCCCCCCCCACAACCCCCCCCCCCCCCCCCCCCGCCACCCCCCCCAAAAAAAAAAAACACAAACTGGAGAATCCTCTTCTCCAATCAGTAAATACAATCAAATGGAAAGTCATTCAAAACATCTTTATGTGGATGCAGCAGTTGCAGGAAGCGAGTGTAGACCTTTAGTGACGCCAAGCCTGCCACGCCCAATCCCACGGCTCTGCTGGGGTTCACAGTCTCTCTTTTTCCCCCTCAATCTCTTGCTAGCTTCATTCATATTGCCAACTGGTTCAGATAGTACACTCCCCTGTGGCCTCTTCTGATCTTCCTCTCTGGCGTTTGAAGTCCAGCAGTCAGTTGAGTCAGCAGAATTGGGCTCCCATGAAGAAGAAGAAAAGCCCCAATGTTGTTGACCGCCGCTGACAAAACTGTTGCTACCCGACGATTCTTGGTCCTCCATATCTTTATCTTCTCCACCTAATCCACAACCCCTCCTTACTGTTACATACTTGTGAAAGCTCGGCTCCATTACATCATCGCTGACGGCTACCTCAGATTCTATAAAAGGGTCTTTGGCCTCTGCTACCATCTTTCCGACAAGAGGATTGCCCAGAGAAATATTGTAGGCAGTCCTACTAGATTGATATGTTGGGGGGCTTTTTCTGTCATCAGAAAAAGCACAGGACAGATTAGAACTTGTGGTGGAGTTCAGGTCAGCAACAGCTTCGAGGATAGAACAGGCCTTGGTGACGCAAGCTGGAAGGGAAACAGAAGCTGTATTCGTGTTCTTTTGGTGAAAATTATGGATATCTTCTAGCAACAGCGTAGTATAAGACGGGTTAGGATTCAACAAAGTTTCGGGATTGAGGTCTAGGTCTCGCGATCTCCTAGAGGACCTGCTTCTTGTTAACTTCTGTGGGTTCAGGCTTTCAGCACCGACATGGCCGGTCATTGATGATTGTTCTAGGGCTTCTTCCACAGTCAGTTGCCACTGTTCCTTCGGTATGCAATTGACAGTCACAACCTGGTTGTCCAGTGGACCTCTGCTGCTGGTTTTGTAGTTGGTCCCTTGAACAACAGCTCTGTTGCTCATACTGTTTACTATCTCAGTATTTGGTTTCTGCAATGGAGAATGCCATATGATGTACTTGACTTAAAAAATGAATGCTTGATGATGTAATAATTGTATTTTCTAAGAAAGTAGGAGTAGGAGATCATTATTGTTTAGTTTACACAAAAGCAAGCAAAAGGATAGTCCTATGGGTCAATTAGCCATGGCCTGCAGATATTTTCACTCAAGAAATGCAGAAACGTTTGTGCATACATTAGAGCAGGTGTTCACCTGATTCAGAACATTAGTGGAATCCTTGAGAACCATCCCCCCTTCTCCTTCATTGTCTTTTTTGTTTCTATTTAGTACCTTGCCATTGCCGCTAGCGTTGTTGAGTGGTTGTGGATATGCGAGGGTGTTGGGGTCGATCTCACTCAATGGGTTTCTTCTGCAAGGAGAATGCTCTGCTTTCCTTGAAGAGCTGCGGCTAAGTGACGGGTGCTGCTGATTGTCATTGGATATCTTTGTTTGTGCATTTGCTTTTGCTGGGGACTGGGACCGTGGAGATGCAGCACCCCTTGCACCTTGCGTCACTGCCTCGCTGCCAACATTTCTCCTAACTGAAATCCTCTTGACAGCAGTGGCTGTTGCAGATTCTCCTCCTCCACCATTGTTACTCTTATCCATCACCAATGATGAAACAGTAGCCGGGACCGAGACCATCTTTCCTGGCCTATTTCCATTCTTGGCAGTATTTGCTGTAGCAGGTGCACTCCCAGTCGTAGTACTAGCAGGAGTGGTGGTTTCAGACGATCGTCTACCGGGTGATCGGCTCACTCGTCTCTCCCGGCTGCTCGAGCGCTGTTGTTGGTCCCGTTCTCTGCTGGGTGTTCTTCTCCTACCTTGAGAAGATGATGAAGGCCTCGGTGATTGGCGGTGGCGTTGTCGGTGTTGTCGTCTTTCATCCTCCTCACACAAGTCATTGTTCTCAATGACATTGGCTTTCTTTTGATCATCATCAGCGGCAACAACCTCGTCAAAGTCATAGCTCCTCTTGGAGCCCGAGTACTTTCTGCTACGGTCATAAGAGGCGGAAGAGGTAGTCGCCTTGCCGGAAGAGCTTCGGCTAAGTCTTCCGCACTGAATGAGAATGGCATCCACCTCTTCTTTCGTGCAACTTGATGTCCTTACACCCACACCCGCTGCTGCAGCTTGGGTAACCTTGTTGCTAATTGGTTCATCTGCCGATTCATTAGATGTAGTCGTAGCAGCAGCAGTAGGGGTAAGCCCATGCGGTACTAATGGAGCATCTTGTTGAGGAGGTGGGCTTCTAGAATCTCTCCCTCTGTCTCTACCGTCATGGCTGTTCCGGTGCTTGATGACAAAAATCTCCTTTTTCACTAGGCCGCCTTCATCTTCTTCCACTTTTTGGTCTTCTTGAGTCACCTGCGCAGTCTTCTTCTTCATCTTCATTTTTGGCTCACCACTCTCCGCTTTAACCTTGTGGGTGGTACTATTTTCACAACCTGTGGCATCTTCGTTGTGGGAAGTGTTTGGAAGTGCCATTGCTGCTGAAGAGACGGCGGCAACAGAAGGAGAGGAAGAAGACCCTCGCTTCTTGCTGAAACAAGCACCCATGGTGGCTTTGAAAATTACAAAGAGAGACACAGAGAGTGTGTGTCGTGTCTCTAGAAGAATGAAAACAACGATAGGAACGTCGGAATGCTTGCAGAGTAATTGTAAGGAAAAGTTACGAGAAAGGGAAAAAGGGAACGGCAGAGAGGAGAAAGAGGGATTTGAATTGTGGTAGATAAGCAACGGTCCGTGATAGATAAGGGAGAGAGGAGGCTGCCACTGTCTCCGAGAAACACTTTTTAAAAAGTCGAAGATTTGATTTTTGAGAGAGAGAGAGAGAGAGAATTTCAAAATTTTGACAAAGGGGCGGGCACGTAATCTCTGCACACAGAGCCGTTGGAGAGACAGGAGTCGTTGGATCGTTGTTCTGTCGCTACTGTACTCTAATGGTGCCTCCCCCACTAACTTGAATTTTTATTGAATTATAATCGTTAACGTCGTTGTTATTTATTATTTTTTTAAGATTCAAATCTCTGTACAACGGCTATCTAAGGTGAATCCTGATTCCTTCCTCCTTGGGTTCCGATCAAGCCCTGAAACCCAATACTATACCGCTTGAATTTGAACACCATCTTGTCTCGCCACCATTGTACGGAAATTCCATAAGATTGAAACCCAATAATCTCATCCCCTGCATGACCCCCTTTAAAGAGTAGGAAAATGATACGAATTTTTTTTTTTAATAAACTTTGTGATTAATAAAGTGTTTTTTAATGATATTATGAATTCTTTTTTATTAAAAATGTTAAAAAATATATGTAAAAGAAAAATTAATTGCTAACTGTAGCTCCTATTGGAATCTGGGAGCGGTGATCGTAGCAGCATCCTTAAAAAGTAATCATATCCTTACATCTAATTTATTTGTGATTTACTATCCAGTTATTTTTGTTATCATTTTACTCATTGAATTTGGATTCAAAATCTTAAAACATTAGCTTCTTATATAATCTAAAAGAAAATAAATTTAATAAACTAATATAATCACATAATTTAATTAAAAATAAATTCAATTTAATAAAATTTGACTTTCTTTTACTCTGAGTCATTTTTTATAAAATTATATTTATTTTGAAATAATTTACATGAATACGTTGGTTGGTTGGTTGATTGAATTTATTTATTTTTAGATTATGCAAAGAAGTCATATTATGAGATTTTTAATCCAAATTCAAATATCAAAACGAAAAAAAATAAAAAATGACTAATGAGTAAAATAGTAATAAAAGAGGTGTAAGGGTATCATTACCCTCCATTTAAACACTGAAGGTTGAGTCCAACATGAAAGAACTTTGTTACTCATCATCCTCACACACCATATTTATTTTTATTTATTTTAAATTTATTTTATTTTATTCTTTATAAACTAATTGAATTCTTCTATTTATCATCTATATACTACATATTTGATGAGAAAAAAAATTAAAAATTAAAAAATTATGTATGATATGTGGGCAATAAATAAAATTTTTGAACGTGAAATAACAAAGCCAAAGATCCTTTAGAATTCTTCTTTTTTATATTGAGAGTCGTAAGGCTGGACAGTCCAACATGTCTTATGGTCCTGTACTATATTTATTTCTCCAAAATGGAATCCGGATCTACTAATATTACAAAGAAAAATGCTGGATGCAAGCGCGGGATGCAAGCGGCTTGCAAACGGCTTGCCTACATCATCTAATAAAACGGTGCGTTTTCATCTATTTATTTTTTTACTCTCCATTTCCTTCCCTCTTCATCTCTCTCTCTCAATTTCGCTCCCCCCTCCCTCCCTCCCTGCATCTCCATCTCCGTCTGGGTGAGCTCTTTGATTTGTTCACCGTGGGTTTTCTGGGTAGGAGATAAACGTTATGGACCAATCAGTGCTTATTGCAGTTCATGCAATAACCTGAGCCAAACTCGCGCGTATCCTCGCCGACTGCGCTCCTCGTTTCGCACTCCTCACCGAGCCCCCTCCCCAGCTCAAACTCAACTCGATCGAACCAGGAGAAACAAACGACGACCGGAGGGAGACCGAGTTAAGAGGGTTCTGAACGCGAAGAAAGAAGTCGGCCGAGTTGTTGGGTTTAGGGAAAGCGGAGCCCCCGGTTGGTTTGGATGAGACGGAAACAGAGAACAGATTCGTGGTTGCAGCCATGGGCTCTGTTCCGGGCTCGAGTTAGAGGTTGGTGGGAGTGAGAGAGAGACAGAGAGAGGAGTTGAGGCTGCGCTCGTTCGTCCGGGTGAGGTGGGATTTTTGTGAAAAAAAATCGAGTTGTGTTGCAAGTGGCACAGACGTGAGATCGAGTTGGCGCTAATCGGGCGTTCGTCTTCAATCTACTTTTGTTTCCTTTGAAATCCCCTTCCCCTTCATCCCGAAAGGCTGCAATGAGGTTTCGTTGAGACTGGATTTTTGTTTTCTTTGAACGAAATGGGAAGTAGACGGTAAATGAGTTGCAAAGCTCCGCCACAACCAAGCCTCTGTTTCCCTAGTCCGACACCCTCCTTCTCTTTCTCTACTCTGCACCGTCGCTCATTGTGGAACGTCCAGCAACGCCGCTCTCGGTTTCCGACACCGGCTAGTTACTACATCTTCATCTCGTTCACTCTCTAGCCGTTTCTCTCTCTCTCGCTCTAACTCTCTGTCGGCGTCTCACAGTGTCTCGGTATAAGGCTGACCGCGGTGACCAACGAAGGCCATCGGAGCCTGCGTGACCCCTCCACGACGCCCATCTCAATCCTCGTCTCTCTGTCTCTGTCTCCCTCTCTCTTTGTGCATACAGTTTCGGCTCTCTTTCTCAGTAACTCTCTCTCTCCTTGGCAAGCCTGCCACCGCAACCAGTGGAGGCTGCAGCACCACAAGTCTAGGAACACGGCACCATTCAATTCGTGAGTTTCCATCGCCGAGTCCAGTCCCTTCCTTCCTCCATCTCTGTAGTTCCCTTCCTTCCCGCTTTTCGTCACTTTTTATTTTAACAAAAATAATCCTACGTGGCGTCAACGACTGCACCCCGACTGTATAACCCGACTGTACGTAGCAGAGCTGTATTACAAATACAACGGTTGGATTACTTTCAGTTTCCACCAAGCATTGATTACATGTCATCATTTTAAAATATGAGATGCCATCACCCTTGTACTCTCACAAGTTATCCATCACATGCCTTTTGACAACTTCTCTACCTGTAATTGAAATTGCTCAATCAAATTGGATAGTTCAATCTATGGAGAGAGAAACAATGCATTAAATGGGGATATACAGCACTCAAAAATCCTACATAGACAGAATTATGTTGCAAGACCACATGATATGTCTTATCTTTCTACCTGAGTCTTAAGCAGCAAATTTACAAATTTAATTCCTCGCTTGCCATCAAATGGAAAGTACAAAATGATCTGAAATTAATTGAAACTTCACATCCTTTGTGGGCTCATTTGATCTTGTGCATGGCCACCATTCATGCATAAATATGATGCAAGAAACGACTGAAGCAGAAAATTTCGCTATGTTTTGGGTGCTGAATCTGGCTGATCATGTCATTAGTCAATCCAATCCTTGAATAGTAACATCATGTAGATAGGAAGATTCGCCGCAGCAATGACTACAAGCATCCGTAATGTTCGCAACACTCTTTGGATAGCAATCTTTGTCTTTGATTTACTTCTAGTCGGTATTGTCAGCACAGACTCCACATCCATAGAGATGTCCTGATTAATGTGCTTCTTAGCTGTCGGTCGCATCACAGCATTACCCCTGCCACCAAAAGATAAAATGGAATATATTAATAAGAAAAAGCGAATATAAAGAACAGAAGTGCAAGTCCCCAAGTATAACTCAGAAGGACTACAGCAACATATTTTTTTGATAAGCAAACCGAAATGAGATTTTCTTACATTATATTTATACATTACCGGTGCCCATCCACAAGATCAAATGAGCTTGCAAAAGGATGTCAAGTTTCAATTCACATCTCTTATAAAATATAATCACACATCTAACGAGACAGAACATAATTTGCCATATACATACATTATATATAGATATATATATATATATATATATATAGAGAGAGAGAGAGAGAGAGAGAGAGAGAGAGAGAATTAAGAGCTGAAAGGCACCTTTCTACCGAACCGCTTTCACTTAAATTAGTCATCGGGACACTCAACGTTTTCTTAACCAGATGCATTGATCCTTCCGCATCCCACATCATCTCATATTCACAATTGCCATCTTCGTTTTTCTCCTTTCTTCCACCTCTAAAAATGTTCCAACTTGTCATTAAATCACGACAGTGGTGCCAGATATTTAATCCACTTGCAGGCCATAGGAGGAGGGCGAGAAGGGTCAGAACAAAGAGCGAAAGATACCTGACAGTTTAAGCAACTTAAGAACAAAAGCTATCTGACAAGTTCAAATATATAACTTACTACTGTCACAAGTTGGAAGAGAGAATTACCACATGTAGATGTGTGTTTGCATTGGAAGAAAGCACAGATGAGTAAGGACTGTTTCTTCTGGACTGGATCCATTTGGGAGTGCAAAGTTGCTAGCAGATAAGAGCATGAAAGATGGATACAAGTTTCCCTGTTGCCAACTGACGGTCCCTACAGTGTGCTGTACAGCATCATCCAATGTCATACCATGGGTAAAAATTACAAATGCCTAAATGTCAATACTTGCCTCCTTTATGGGCCCAGATGATGACTCATGGGCGATTGTGCACTGATCATGATCGTGACCAGATAAAATGAGTACCTGCAAAAGCCTAAAATAATAATTACAAGTGAAATTAGCTGCCCTAAGTTTCCTGCTCTCTTTCAACTGCTTTATTTATTGATTTATTTTTGGCGATGTATCTTTTTTCATGTTGCCTTATTCTTGTCTTTCATAATTTCTACTCTCCAGTCACCAATTGTATTGAAACTTGTACGATGTGGTTGGTCACCTGAATTATCTTAACGACAATACTACTTTGAAACTCCCAAAACATGCCTAACTCGGCTAGCGCACATGGACATGCACAGGATGCATCAAAGAAAGGTGTTGGGAATGTGTCCCTGGGGCCGGTCCCCATTTGTATCAATGTTTACAATATGCATTAAGGAAGGGAAAGAGAGCTTACAGGTTTGATTAATTCTAGCAGGTGTTTTGATGATTCCTCGGTGATATAATTCTGGTACCTGTATTATTGGGCCCACTGTTAAGCTGCCTCCTCAATTACCAACACCCAAACTAAACAAAGTTCATGCATTTCTTGTTGTGCCTGTTGCACAGAAGTGAGTCCAGAAACTTACACTACTTCTTGACCATGAGCAGCATGCAAGATCCGCTGGACATGAAAAAAAAAGACTCATATTGTAAGGTCAAGAACTGGTGGGAGTATATACGCATTTAGATCCAAAACCAAAGATATTATATTATTTTTTTGGGGGGTAAGGAGAAGGTAAAATTCACTATAATGCTTATAAAATGCATATACACAGACTATTATTAAAGAGAATACGTTTCACTAGAACTTCTTACTCCAAATATGAGAAAACAATACCTGATTGATGACTTGGGAACCACGATAAGGACCACAGTACATCGAATCCGGCCGATACAATGGAATATGGGTTAATAAAACCCTTGGATACAATTGAACATCTAGAAATTTTTGAAAGATATAAATGAACGATTTTTTTCTTTATACAAAAAAGCAAAACACAGAAGTACAAGTCAGTATCACATACCCATGGAGACATTCTTGACAAAATCCCAGGTTTGGGAAGCCTGATTTTCTTGTGGATACCCTGTAGATTATATATTCAGTTATCAAGATTGCAGAATCATCCGGCATGCAAGATAAGCAGAAGGCACCAGTCACACAAGAGATCTGATGCCACTTTAAGAGTTTATTAATCAATCTATAGTTAGACATAATATGCTAAGAGCATAATATCAACAGGCATAATGATGTGGACTAATAAATTTCAGACCACATGAAAATGTTGATATTTCTAGTCTTAACATTAGAAATTTCATTTAATCATTCAAAATATATCTTCAAGCATATATTATTTCTCCGACCAAGCCTTGAACTAGCTAACTAAACCAGTCAGAACAAATAAAACCAATGAAACCAGGATGCTATATGCCCAAATTCTACGGAAGGGCATTATGAGTTTCCTATTGCCTGAAAATGATTTTCAAGAGTTCCTCTGAGTGAAAATTCAAATGTCTTTTTCCAAAGAAATCAAAACTAAGAAAAATAGGTACAGAACATCAAGGACATAGTAAAAAGAAAGCCACTCAAGCATGAACACTTGTCATAGAAGTGTGTTCATGCATGGAATGTAACAAGGAACACTTTTCAAGTGTGCCTATGCGACAATGTGCCGAAAATATGAACACTTACAACCCACTACTCAACCTAAAAATAAATTGAAAAGGAGTAACAAGAACCTAGTAACTCAGCACAAATTTTTTTATTTTTATTTTTAAATTAATAGGTCAGCACAAATATGAAGATCAACTAACAAATATGTTGAATTTTTAATATTCATGCTAACATCAACATTCATTATCATAACGACAATGTTGGTTGCAAATAATTTCCCTATACAAATGACATTGTTGTACAAATATTTGTCACTTACTTCACAAGTATCTTAGAGTTATTTAAATATTTATGTAGTAAAGCTTATATTTGAACCCTTACAAATGGTTGGACAGATTAGAGGACCACTTCAAAACTATCCACACTTTGACAAACTAGAAATATCATGAGAAAACCTTTATCCGGCTGTTCTTAGTCAATTAACAGCCCTCCAATAACAACAGCCCTCCAATAACAACCCTCCACGTAAGTTTTCTATTTTACATATTGTGCATTTGTTCAAACCTGATCAAAAACTCATCACAGCCCTCCCGTGACCTCTTCGTCTTCCACTCCATCCCAATGCAAACTAAGATCTCAACCCATTCTCATCCCCGACGGCAACTCGACCCCCCAAGTCAGGTGTAGGACGGAGCTCGACCCCCAGCCATGTACTTGATGTGTTTCTTAATCTATAATGTAATCCATCAAGGATACTTTTTACACAGGTAAAGATTATCGGGGTGGAGCCCTCTGATGCAAATGCAATGGCAATGTCTTTACATCATGGACAAAGAGTGATGTTGGACCAGGTTGGAGCTTTTGCAGATGGTGCAGCCATCAACGAAGTTGGTGAAGAAACTTTCAGCGTATGCAAGGAATTGGTAGATGGCATAGTTCTTGTAAGCCATGATGCAATCTGTGCCTCAATAAAGGTGAGGCTAGTTTCTTGTTTTAAAGTTTGTTTACAAGCTTCTTTGTTTCTAGCTAAGTTTTGCATTCATCTCTCTGTGAAACCAAGACCCTCACTGTTTCAACTGCATTTCCCTGTAGAGCTTTAATCCTCAAAATAATAGATGTACGTGTCAATTCTTGGGATTTACATATTGAACCTCGAAGCTTCAAACGATTTTGTGAACTGGTGGGCCAACATAGATGGGGGGGGAACTGGTGGGCCAACGTTTCTCATGGTTGTCATTGTTCATGGAGCTTTGATCTGGGGAAGGGGTTTCTGATGGGAAGGGGTAGGGGCTGTTCTCAGAGCTTCGGGTTTCAATTTCGCAGGTAGATTTCTCTTTCTCTTTTTTCTTTGTTTTGGGTTTTAATAAGATGTGTGCATGTGTAGTGTAAATTTAGGCCACTATCCTATGTGTCTATTTATAATTGGGGGGCTGTTATTCTGCTCTTAGCAGATGGGCTGTTCCAAAGAGCAACTCAAATATCATTTTTCTGCTCTTGTGATTTTATTAGATCCAAAATTATGCGCACCAAAACCAGAAGAAATTATGAGTTATGAAGAATCACTAACCACTTCCATGTTTACCGTCTAGAGTTTGGGCATCAATGGCAATGAAATTCACTTTTCCAACAGTAAATTGGTAGTTTCGGATCCCAAATGCCTTTTCATAGCGTCTGATAACCTGCATGAATGCAATAATAAACAAAGATGAGCCATATTTTAAAAGTGAAGAGATTACCAGAAAGTAGAAACAAATATAGTTCAACGAATAACACACATGCATTTGTAAAACAATGCACAGTCTATACAATAAAATGGCTGTAAGACATAAGACCAGCTCCCATTCATGCAAGTGACTGGATATCAATCCTCATGTAATTATAGAAAAAAGAGCAGCCTATCGCCAGAGATAACATGTTAAAATACCTCTGGCCTTTGACTGTTAAGACTTGCATAGCCAATATCATGGTTTCCTGCAATGTAATGAACTTTGATATTTGTATATCTTCCTTGTGCATTCAAACCAAAAATATGCTTGAAACGGCTTAAAGACTCCTGCCATCTAATCAACCAAAGAATGTCAAGGGCATTCCACACCAGAAAATTAACAACAAACGCAAAAGAAAGAATGAAAAAGAAAGGATGTAAAAAATTTGCCACTTTGAAATAATGAAATAAATTTAATCCAAATATCTGTTCAAAATATGTTGATGGCAGCAGATACCAAGTATAGGTTTGAACATAAAATTAAAAAAAAGAGAGAGAGAGAGAGAGAGAGAGAGAGAGAGAGAGAGAGAGAGAGAGAGAGAGAAAAGAGAGAAGGAACCCAATTAAGCAATTTGCAGCATTCATAAAATATATATGTTCAATAGAAATACAAAGGTAAACTTATCATTTCATTATAAGTGCTCACCACAAATGAAAGTTTACTTAATCATACCTTAGCCAATTAAATTTACAAGCAGAAATAATTTATCAAAAAACAATTTTCAAGTAGAGTACAAATTTGCAAGTCTTACTCTTCATCCGACAAATAAGGGCCCCCATCAAAATAATCACCCAAAAACAAAATCACATCAGGTTTGAAAGGCAGGATAGATGTGACAAATGCTCTACGCATGAACAAGTCAGTATAGAATTGTGCAATCTCCAAGGCAAGGGATTTTGGAGCAAGACCCAGAGAGGTTTTATCCATGAGCTGTTAATGATAGCGAATGCATATCAGGATATAATGCGGTAACATAACATATATATACATAAACAAGCATGCAAATACAAAACATAAAATATCATGTTTGTAAACGTAAGCTGTTTATTTACATGTACGTGTAGAAGAGATTCACCTGTGGATCTGTAATAACGGCAACTTTTATATAGTCATTTGGATATCCTACCCTGTCCATCTGAACTCGGAAGGAGAAAGAAGTGTTAGTACATTGGAATGTCTAATTTCTATCCCAGAATATGGTTCTACGCCAGTTTTGCTCGTAGCTATAAACTTGAAGATCTATGCATACATCTATGTTTACAAACATATTTGAAGCCTAGAGTCTCAAACTCACTTTTCAAAGAATATTAAAATGTTGAGCATTGCTACTCATAAGTATTTTATCTAACATTTTAGAAAAATTCTAAACACAAGCCCCTACACCACACACCATCTATTTTTTTAATTTTTTTCTTTTTTCAAATGTTTGGTATATAAATAATAAATAGAAAATTGAAATAGTTTGAAAAGAAAAAATCTAAAAAATTTAAAAATTTAAAAAAATAAAAAATGTGAGGTGTGTGGTGTATGGGGCTTATGAGTAGCAATGCTCAACATTTTAATATTCTTTGAAAAGTGAGTTTGAGACTCTAGGCTTCAAATATGTTTGTAANGTTATTGCTAATCCACTGGTTATGGAGCCTAATTTATAATTTAAGTCAACATAACATTGGTGTTGTTGATCTGAAGCGTGCGCCTTTTGAGAGCACCCATAATGTAACTTTTTCTTATATTTTCATTGTAGAGTTCAATTTTCGATCTTGGCGTACTTTGGCGCACTCAATACCGGGTAGTTAATCTAGTGGCAGTTACTAATATTAGGACTGTCGTAATTGTGCTTTCCATTTCTAGGAGATGACAAAACACTTTCACAGACTAGTTTCTCCTTTGTTTCCATTTATCTAACTCTAATAAGCAATCGTAAACTTTTAGTTTTGAAACAGCTGACACCATCAGATCAGATAAACCAAACATTTCGGATGTATTAATTTTCGCCTTCGTGTGATTGTAATACAATACGGAAACGAAAAACGAACGAATGACATAGGAGCAGTAGACGTAGCAGTACCGTTGAATTGGAAGGGTAAGGGGAATGGGTGGAAGGACGGAGATGATGATGAGGCCAGGAACAAGTCCCGAGAGAGGGCACCCAGAACGCGAACATCTCGCCGTAAAGAATGGTTGCCGCCCATATGACACACAAATCTGCCGTCAACCCCTGATGCTTCATCACTCTCCTTTCCCAACTTCTCGAGATTTCTTTCTTTATCTGAGCTTCAAGTTTAATGGAAGATAGCATAAATGCTTACGGTAGAATGGTAAAATATAATAAAATTAAATATTTTAAATTTTTTTAAAATAAATTAATATTATTATGTAAAGAATATATAAATAATTCAATACAGGGATTAGAAGTGAATGTAATAGGCAAAGGCAAATTCAAGTTATATTAGCTAAAACTTAAGTTTGGGTTTGGGTATTTCAGTGAGAGTCCTCTTTATATGTTAATTAATGATAATATTATAGCTCTTGAAAAACTACTACAACTAAATTACCGTAGAAAGTAAGGAATAATTATTAAATTTGAACTATAATACTAACTTATTGTAGTAAAAAGTCATCAATTTTTACATTTGCATAATCCAATGGAACATATTTTCAAACTCTATTAATTAAATACCCTATTAAATTTGCATTTACATAATCTAATTATAGCGCTTTTAGGCTACCCATTACCCAATTTTTAGAAAAATGCTTCATGCCCAGCTTGATGCAAGAGATATTTTATCTCGTCTAATCTTATCATTATAATTTTTTTAAAATTTTTATACAAAATATAATAAACAATTCAATTTTTTAAAATTTTAAAACAATAATAATATTAAAAAAATAATATTTTATTCAAATTTTATCTTAATTCATATAATCTCAACTCACTATCCAAACATGTTAATCTTTACGAAGGACGGGTATATTAACTTGGATAATAAAAGACCAATTAATTTGCAAACCTCCAAAAAATATCCCACTTTTTTTAGTAAGATTTAAAGTAGAAAATACAATCAAAGGAAAATTAGAATTAAAGAAATCTATTCATCGATATTAAATAATTAAAGAACAAATTTAACATAATAAAAATAATTTTAGATAATTTCATACCATATTATAAGGTAGTGAGATAATAATTGAAAAAATAACATAAATAGTATTACTCAAAAAAAAACCTAAGGTCATTCCTTCCTATTATTCTAAAAAATAAAGATGAGTGAAAAGGTTTGAAATAATATAAATAAAACTTGTATTCCAATAACTCCTTTTCCATTTTGTTTGTTAGCTAAATAACTCGACTATTCTTAAAAAACAATAGATCATAACATCTAATGAGAGTCGCGTATCTGGCTTTCAGTATTAGATTTATACTTCATCCATGTTCAGCTCATGGGCCTAAAGCACTGAGGTGACAGAGCGAATACTTTTTCAGCTCATGGGCCTCGTAACAACATGTAACTTGCTGAACTTTGTGGCTTAAGTTTGGGAGTTGGGCTTAGGACTGTTCATCCAGACTGAATTTTTCTCGGCCCTATCCAAAATCCAGATAATTGGGTTTCGATTCCGGGTTTCCGCCCGGGCCGGAACCTATATTACAAAAATTCAGACCAATTCGGTCCGGGTGGGTTATGAAACTCAGTACCCAGGTTCTATATATATATATATATATATATATATATAAATCCATTAAATGGAAACCCTTGAAGCCCTAGCTCTCTCTCTCTCTCTCTCTCTCTCTCTCTCTCTCTCTCTCTCTCTCTCTCTCTCTCTCTCTCTCTCTCTCTCTCTCTCTCTCTCTCTCGATCGAGCGTCGAAACTACAAGCATCGCCGCCGATGTTATCTGAGACCACCGTTCATGACTTCATAAAAGCGTTTTCGCAACTCTCAGTATGTTCTCTCTCTCTCTCTCTCTCTCTCTCTCTCTCTCGCATTTAGATCTCTTCTCCATGGGGGGGGGGGGAAGTTTCTTTCGTATCAAGAGTGTGTTGGGGAAGCCAAAATCTTAGCCATCGTTGCCGGTGACTAGTAGAGGCTGCCATTTGGCTAGATTTGCTCTTTTCTTTTTGGATTTTAATTTTTTGCCCAGATCTATAACATGTTATGTTGTGGTAGTGCGTGAGTAGTGTTTTGGTTAGCTAGATTGGCTTTTTTCTTTTTGGGTTTTATTTGTTAGAGTTTTGTTTAGCTTAGATTCTTTGTTGTTATTATTTTGTTAGTTGTAATTGGTTGGCTAGATTTGCTTTGCCTGTTTGAGGGGTTGGAAGATGGGAGAAGGTTTGTAACAAATTGTGAATGAGATAGACACTAGTTATGGATCGAAACTATAAATCACAGTATTTATTTTGTTCTTTCCATGTTTTAGGTAATTATATCCCTACTCTATTCATGATGTTTATTTTGGGAATGTTGGAATTTATTCAAAGAATGAAAACTGTTTACACTCAGCAAAATGTCTTGAGTTTAGGGCAAAAAATGTCCTAAATCTGGAAAGAACACCAAAATACATGAACCTTTTGACACAACGCTTATGACTTAAACAACAAAATCCTTGTTTGATTTCTTAGCCTCTTGAGTTTCATTATTTGGATGAACCATGCCCTTCCTAGACAAAAGTGGTGTTATGTCTTTATCTTTAATCTAAAAGTTTATTTATTTTTATTAAAGAAAAAAAGAAAAGAAGAAGCAAGATCAATCATTGAATTCATATTTCTGTGAAAAACTTTGTGAATACTGAAAAAGAAAGGGAGAGAGATGGTGGTACCTGAGAAACCAATGGTGCATCAGAGGATTGTTTCTTTTTACTCTCTTGGGTGCAAAAATACGAATACAATCCCATGCCCCAAACTGTAATCAGGATTCCAATGATGTTCCTCTCTATTGATATGTAATGTACCTGATTGAACTTCTGTATAGTCTTTTCTATTTTCAATAAGATACAATTTTCTTACAAACATGGAACCTCAAGATTTTCTGGAACAACGAGAGTTTAGTTTTTGATTTTATACATGAGTAATGCTGAGATTTTAGTCCATTGTTTTTCAGCCTTGTCATGACCTTGCTTAATTATTATCAAGAGCAGTTCTTGTTAAGTTAAGAAATCTAAAATTTATAGTTTCATGTGATGTTCATTAGGTGAGTCGGTACTTTGACTATGAAGATCCAAATGGAGCAGTGAAGGAGATCTGGTAGAGTATTGCAGAATCTCCTCCTGATTGAACTGATGATGATCAATCATGACAATGACTTGTAATTTTATATTTTGTAATGTAATTAAATACTAAATAATGTAATATGAAATGAGTTGAATTATGTGTTGCATGCATTTTACATTATAAATATTGAATTTCTATTTTTAGATGCATTTAGTTAAAAAGATAATTAGTTTTATATACAAAAAAATATGTTTTTCAAAATTTTTTCTTGAAAAAAATATAGGCTTTTAGATTAAAAAAAATTTGTTTTTAATCTTTTTCTAGGAAAAAAATAATCATATAGCCTTTGTAGTTAAAAAAAAAAAAAGAAGAAAAAAATGAGAAGAAATCGGGTAGAACCCGGAACCCGGAATTCCGGGTTATAAAAACCCGGATCCATCCGGGTTTCAGCCCGGGTCATAACCCAGGTATACCCGGTCTGAAACCTATCCTGGGTTTGAAATCCAGTTTCGCCCGAGTATACCCAAATATTTAGTCCAAAACCCAGATGAACAGCCCTAACTAGGCCTACTGAACTTTGTTACTCTACAGACCTCGTATGGAACATTAGTGCCATGTATTTTTCATATGAATTGGACTATCTACTTGAGAATTAGGCCTTGATGGTATAAATGAAACCACGTTTAAGAGAAAATAATTTATGGAACTAAATTGTTATTAATGATGAAGATAACGATGAAAATGATAATTTTATATTAAAATGAGTTTATTTTTACTATAAATAGTCATTTTCATTATAAATAATTCGTCTTTTTTATTTATTTATTTTTGCAATGTCCTACATTAACATGCAAAAAATAATTTTCTTAAATTTCTAGTTAATACTCAATGACTAATAATTTTAGAGAATTGGTTGGACCAATTGTGAAAGATGAGCTAGCTCAATGGAGGTCATGAATCCAACCCATTAATTAATAGTTAGCCTTGTTTGATTACATAGATGAGATGACATATTTTATTAAAAGTTAAATAAGATGTTGTTATAATATATTTTTTTTAATATTAGTTTTGTGGCCGGCCAAGTCTAAGTACATATAGATATTGTAACAGCCCGCTAAAATAATCAGTTTTGGATTATTTCCCGACAGCAGTCACCATCTCTCTCGTCTTTACCCTCATCTGGAATCACGCGTATAGATTATCTTTTCCGTAAATCACGTAATTTGTTCTTCACCGACAGCTGTAAAATCATGAACAATTTTATCCTAAGCGTTGTACCTCGATGGCGTTTTCCCGGATCTTATCCATCGAATTTCAAAGTATTAGATAAGCTTGTTTTTAAAGTAGCACAATTATAATAATTTAATGAGCTCTGAAAATATTATAATTGTGGATAATTACTTAGATTAAATATTTTAGTTGTTTTAAGATATTAAGATGTTTAATTTTACGTTGAAAACTCTTATTTAAATTAATTGGTTTTATCATCTTCGATTAATTAACGGTACTTTATCATTTTATATAATGATGAGGAAATATTATTTTATAAATTTTAGTTTATAAAATAATATTCTACCTTAATTCATCGTGGTGTTTTATTTAAAGTGTTTTATTTAAAATAAAACATTTACGCGTTTTTAATCAGTGTTTTAATTCACCGTTGAATTATTTGAGGATCCCAAAACGTAGGATTGAAGTTTATTACCTAGGCTCCTACCCTTTTTCCTTCATTTTTCCTTTTTTCTTTTTTTTTCTTCTCTTTCCTCTCCTTCTCTCCATGGTCGACTTACACCCTTCCACCATAGCTGATCGGTTCTAGCTTCCTACCGGCGCCACCTCCGGCCGCCGTGCCTCACCTCCACCTCCGGCATGTCCCTCCCTCACCGGCGAACACATCTGCACCGGAGGTGTGCAACGCCGGCCACCAATTCTCTCTCTCTTCCCGTGCTCTTCCTTCTTGTCTCATTACCGTCGCCGCCCCTTTGACCGCCCGTTTCTCCGCCGTCCGGTGGAGGTGTCGTACACCACCCCCGCCATTCTCTTCCCCTTTCACCATAGTTCATACACACCAATTTTCAGAGCCATCGGACCAGCCGTTAGTCGCCGAGAGCCCCCGGAAGTTGCTGCCCCTGCCCTGTTTTCTCCCCTGTTGCCGATTTCTTTCTCCGCCCAGAACCGCCGCTCGCCGGCGGCGTGGACTACACCACCCACCCAGATTTCTTCCCCTCTCACCGGTGAACATCCCCTCCAAGTTTCACCTCCATCCGAGCCACGGTTAGCCGCCACTCTCGCCTCCAAACAAATGGGTTTTTAAGGCTTTTCACCATTTTGGACCACCATACACGGCCAAATCAGCCACCAAGCACCACCATTGGATTCACCACATCAAGGGCTTCCTCCCCATGTCTTTCTTTTTCCCAAACTCTCACTTTTTCTCATATGGGTTTCTCAAAACACCCGTTCGGTTGCACCACCGTGCGCCGCCGTACACGGCCACCCGTGGTGTTTCACCACCACCATCTTGTTCCTCTCATCCTCATGAACCTCTCCAAGAAATTTCATGGCCAACGGAGCTTCGTAGAGCTCACACTCTCCCGCACTCTCCAAGGCCAAAAATGGTTTCAAACGGCCGATCTGCCGCCGTTAGCCACCGTCCGACCACCACCTCGCCACCACAGCTCCACCACATGTTCCTCTACCTTTCCCTAGCTTTCCATGAAGTTCTATGGCTTTTCGCTACCTCGCGTCTCCTCCGCTCACCGTTCGGAGTTACTGTTCACGGCGTGATGCCGCCGTGCTCCGCCACCTTTGACCATCACAAGGCGACCGTGAGTCTTCCAAGACCACGCCTAGCCTTTCTCAAGCCCAAACTACCACTTTATGTGGTGGACAGACACCGTACCGCCACGTATGCTCCTCCGACGCATGTTCGTGACGAGCAGCGAGCGACGCACGGGTTATCCCGTCGATGGTATAACCCTCTATCTTTAGTTATTTATGTTTAACATAGTTGATTTGGTTGGCTGTAGACTGTGTAGTTAGTGTTTGTGGAGTTCGCTGCGTAGTTGTGAAACGAAGTGTGGTTGTGAAGTGTTAGGCTTGATTTTGTAGTTTTGTGGACTGTGCTGTGAAGTATAGGCGTGAGATGGATGCCGTAGATGTGATACGGCGGGTTGTGTGAAGAGAATACGCGTGTAGCGTATTCTGTGTAATGCAGCGACGCGCCGCGCGACGTGCGCTGTAGTGATGTGGGTCGTAGAAGGAAGGGAGTACGCATGTAGTGTACTCCGTGTGGTATGGCGATGCATCGTGTGATGTGCATCGTGTTGATGAGTGTTGTAGCGAAGGAAGTACGCGTAGCGCGTACTCCGTGTCGCGTAGCGATGCACCGTGAGACGTGTATCGCAGTGATGGGTTTTGTAGTGTGAATGGAAGAGAGTTCACGTGAGTGTACTCTGTACTAAGTCGTGATACACCGGATGGCGTGTCACGAAGGGTTGGATGGCGTAGCAGAGAAGTGTGGAGCGTATGGTGTAATGTTGGGAAACTGTATGACAGTGTCCCGAAGCAGTGATGATATGGATTATAGTCCGGGATGACTGGTGTCATCTTGTGGTTGACTATGGCTAAGAGTATATGGATTGAGAAATGAGTTGTTTGTTTGGTTGTTATTGATAATTTTAATGAACTTGTTTTAGTGCAAAGGCTTTCTGAAGTCAATTTATCTCTTCCGAGTATAGTGAAACCTCAAGTTGGCCGTGGTGTTGCAAGTGCTTACAATATGGCAATTGAGTTCAGAAGTGAAAATCTTAAGGACTTGAGTGTTCCTCTTCCAGCTGTTGTGCAGTTCCTCGTGTCTCGCGCTCTATTCTCATAGAACGCGACGATCGAGGTAAGTTAGCCTCTAACTTACTATCAGTTTATTGTGTATGTGTGATGGGTAAGAGAACTACAATTTATGTATGTATGTTATCGTATATGCCATGTCATGCTATGTCATTACATGTTTATCTGCTACGTATGATTTAATCTCTCATGAATAATTATCTGTTACATAATCTTTTCTGTCATACAATGATGTATGTTATAAGTATGCCATGTTAAGTATGCCATGAAATGTTATGATTAAATCATATTGTGCCATTTACAAGTATACGCCATGTTAGAAAAGTATATGATATTAATTAATATCTCATGCATTAAGAAAGATAAGACATGTTATGTTACGTATAATACGTGGGGCCACAACAACTGTGGAGTACGTATTATATTTTATGTTACGTGAATACGTGGGGCCACAACAACTGTGGAGTACGTATTATATTTAATGTTACGTATATACGTGGGGCCACAACAACTGTGGAGTACGTATTATATTTTTATGTTACGTGTATACGTGGGGCCACAACAACTGTGGAGTACGTATTATTTTTTATGTTACGTGTATACGTGGGGCCACAACAACTGTGGAGTACGTATTATATTTTATGTTACGTGTATACGTGGGGCCACAACAACTGTGGAGTACGTATTATATTTTATGTTACGTGTATACGTGGGGCCACAACAACTGTGGAGTACGTATTATATTTTATGTTACGTGTATACGTGGGGCCACAACAACTGTGGAGTACGTATTATATTTTATGTTACGTGTATACGTGGGGCCACAACAACTGTGGAGTACGTATTATATTTTATGTTACGTGTATACGTGGGGCCACAACAACTGTGGAGTACGTATTATATTTTATGTTACGTGTATACGTGGGGCCACAACAACTGTGGAGTACGTATTATATTTTATGTTACGTGTATACGTGGGGCCACAACAACTGTGGAGTACGTATTATATTTTATGTTACGTGTATACGTGGGGCCACAACAACTGTGGAGTACGTATTATATTTTATGTTACGTGTATTCATGGGGCCACAACAACTGTGGAGCATGAAGTATGGGGCCACAACAACTGTGGAGCATACACTACGTGAGACACAGCAATTGTGACACGTAGAATACGTGGGGCCACAACAACTGTGGAGTACGTATTAAGTCAAGTTTCAGATCAAGTGCATGATAAGTCAAGTTTCAGATCAAGTTCATGTTTTGTTATGTACACGTACATGTTATGTTCATGATCAAGTTATGTTCCAAGTTCATGTTCACATCATGTTAAGTTCACGTTTACAGTATGTCTCAAGTTCACGTTTATGTCATGATATGTTCAAGTTTATGTTATTTTCAAGTTCATATTTATGTTATGCATGTTTACGTTCATGCTACATTTCAAGTCCATGTTATGTTTTAAACTCAAGTTCATGTCATGTTAAGTCAAGTTCAGTTCACGTTTAAGTTCTGGTTATGTCATGTTATATGTCAAGTTATGCTATGCTTATGTACGACTTTACTTATGCATTTATGCTTTTACTGCCATGCATGCATCTTTAACCTGTGTGTGAGTTTTATGTTAACTTACTGAGATTTGTAATCAAATCTCACTGTGGTAGTCCCAACTACCATTCCCCCCGAATGGTAGATCTTGTTACAGGACCCAAAGAAGAATTGGAATCTGACCATCTGAATACGGTCATCTAGGCTACGGTGCGATGTTGATGATGGTATAGTATTTAACTTAGGTTAATGCTTGTACTTTTGGAGTTGTATCTCAAGTATTCTTTTGATCACAACCAATTTGGACTAGTGTGGTGATCACGGTTTTTTAGTATGCCTTTATGTATGAAATATGTTTCAAGTATTTGGGATATTTTTAGTTTGGTGCATAGTATTGCTAAAGAAAAAAAAAAAAAATTATCCGCTGCGAATATTGCATAATGCTAGATGCATGTTAGGAACATTGCATCTTATATGTCATGAACGGGGGCAGGTAACCTTGTGTTGCATGTCTCGACGCTTCAAATGTCCGTTTAATCCCAAGCGGAATTTGGGGGCGTCACAGATATCGTGCACTTGAATCAATCAAGTGAATTAGTATGAATGTTCTCAAGGTGGGTGGGTCATCCCTGCGTACATGTGCATGCCCAAGCCATTACTACATAATTTCCAACTGTATATTATGAGGGCGCCCGTGAACATATATTGAACTCTAACTAACTACTAGAGTTAACATAATATTAATGCTGTTTGCACCTTACCCATATAAAATGTTATTGTGAAAATCCCAAGAAAGTTCAGAAGCTATTTTTTCCGATCCTTGCTTAGAGAACAATCAAAATCTCATACATAAAATATTATCTCTTATTTTCTCGGGATCATTTTTATAGCTTTAATTAATAGTTTAATTTATAATTAGATAGATGGATAGGTGAGAATTAATAGTCACTCATGATCATTATTATGCACAGCTAGCTCGTGGATCTTCATATATATATATATATATATATATATACACACATACACGCGGGATACCATCAACGTCTAAACAAAGAAAAAATGGAAATTACTGGGCAATTGTTAAGGTTTGTCAGTCTGTGCTATCTCTTCTTGTCTATACGGAGCTCACGTACTATATAATGGCCGGGCATGAGGGAGAGTATACGGAAAGCTCCGTATAAGACCGTAGAAGAAGTGTTAAACTATATATCTAAAAAAATACCGTCCTAGCGGCTTCTTTTCCTTAGATCATGACTTGCTTTTCACGATAGCTTTATCCATTCATGCCGGCGTAGTCACCGGCCGTCAACATGTTCGCATCAAACATGCCCCCGTTGGCACCAATAATAACATTATTGGTGATGTATATTATATAAGTCCCGGCCATGACGGCATCCCCACGTAGAAACTTACTGCTCATCAACCTAAATAGAGAGACAGTTTTGGAGATCAGAAGATCGCAGAGACGCTTGGTTCAGGAGGAGCAGCTAGCTAGTTAACGTTCTTGTACTGGTTAATTCCTGGCTCGGCCTGGTAATGGCAGCAGCTTCCTCGAGTACTGGCGGTGTGCCTCCAGGGTTTCGATTCCATCCGACGGACGAAGAGCTGCTTCACTACTACTTGAAGAAGAAGGTGTCGTTTCAGAAGTTTGAAATGGATGTTATTAGAGAGGTGGACTTGAATAAGATGGAGCCATGGGACTTGCAAGGTACGTAAGTACTAAACCATGCTGATGCTGTTTTAATTTGATCGTGGAGGTTAGTACTCATGTTAATGCTAGAATCTCATTCATTCTAGAGTATTTGCCGAAACTGAAACGAAGAAGAAGAGGCTCGATATCTAGAATCTTACAAGTCTGCATATATGCATCATGTTGTGCTTCAATTTAATTTAGTAGATAAGTTGAATCGGTTTTGGATATTCACGATCATATTCACGATGTCTAGAATCTTGAATGCTGAGCTTAAGCAGCAGGTCATGTAAATTATAGGATCTATTTGTATGACCAAAGGCCTTTGTAACATATAATAGCATTCTAAATGATGATCATCAATATCGAAAATTAATAAAAGTGATTATGAAAATGAAAACCGTTCTCTTATAGGTCAAATTATATATCTTTCTGAACTAAATGTTTGGATTAGCAAGACAGAGACTCGTTTGTGGCAAATTTTAATGTCTTGATCATCTTGCTTATATATGGAATTAATAATTAGTTGGAAGCAGCACGAGCTCTGCAAATTAAATATCTGTATTGAAAGAGATCGCATAAATTAAGGAGTTCAATTTTAAAAAAGTAGCAATAATATGAATAACGTATCGTACGTTAAGGAACATATATATGTATATATATATTTTTATATATATGTGTGTGTAAGTATTAATGCTACATAAACTTGTAGAGTGTGCAAGTGCCGTACATTTGTTTTGAAAAAGAATAGAATCTATTATTAAAAAATTAATTTTTTTTTATGTAGATTTTATATTTATTTACTTTTTTAAAACGACTGCACGGCGTAGCTTGTATACTCACGAGTGCAAGTATTATTTCTTATATATATATATATAATTTCTTGTTTTAGGTGCATGCATCTATTCCTTTAGAGAAGGAACGTGCATGGTTTAGCTGTTAAGGGCTAGTTTACTAGAATATTCTAAGAATACTTTACTACTAAAATAGTAATATTTTTTACTACCATTCATAAAATATATTTGAAATCACCTCACTGTTCATACACAACCTAAGAGACTGTAGACCCATACGGAAGGCTTGAGTACTACTTACAAACATGAGAATTGAGCGTTTATTTTTACCGGCCAGGGACGTCATATATTCGATATTTTGATGGATCAAACTGTTAGATAAACAAAATATATCTATATATATAATTAATGCTCCTCCTTCACGAGTACACTTAAAACAAAAAAAAAAAAAGTAATATTAGTTGCTCTTCCTTCAAGATTTGGCTTTCTCACATGGCGAACTTTGATTAATTGTAGTAATATATATGCAAGGTACTCAAAAAAATCAAAACGCTAATTAAATGTAGGAGTCTAGATCGACGTCTAGACCATATAAGCTACATTACCAGCCATTTCACAAAAATATAGAATGGGAAATAACCTGCACATGAATTCTTAGAATTGCAATATTTATATGCATGCATGGCTACTTCTTAAACATCCATTATATACTTTGTTATATACAGTGTTTGTTGCCCATTGTTGGGCTCTCAAGCACGCCTTCTTTTGTATTTCTCATCTTTACAAAAATAAAAGTCTATTAGATATATACACGTACTTTATTCATGATATGCCCCATGCATGTGTTGCGTATATATGCACTTAATTTACCCGTGATTAAACCTAATTAGCTGATTACTAGCTATTTTGATGGTGCTGCTTTGCTTATATATGTTAAGAGAGATGTAAGATTGGATCATCAACTCCACAAAACGAGTGGTACTTCTTCAGTCACAAGGATAGGAAGTACCCAACAGGATCAAGGACAAATAGAGCAACAAATGCTGGGTTCTGGAAGGCAACAGGGAGAGACAAGTGCATCAGGAACAGCTATAAGAAGATTGGTATGAGAAAAACGCTTGTTTTCTACAGAGGGAGAGCTCCCCACGGTCAGAAGACTGACTGGATCATGCACGAGTACCGGCTTGAAGACGGTGATGATCCTCAAGGAAATTCCAATGCTGTAAGTCTCTCTCTCTCTCTCTGAGCTCTGCCATTCCCACACGAAGAAAGACCGGATCATTTTCCATATTATAGGAGTATGATTTGTAAGAAAATAATTTTCCTTACTTAAAAGGGTTCATTGATGGCTATAAAAGATGTCTCGCATCATTGAGCTTAATGACCGGATCTGTGCATCGCTATACATAATGCGCGCGCACACACACACGTACAATATGTACGTATATTTATGTTCATATATACATAAGCGACCATTGACCTCCCCTAGTATTAATGTTAATTCTCACGTGGTCAACAAGTGCTTGTAATTAAAAGGAAATTACTTAATTAAGGCTGAGTCCTTGACTTGATCTAAATCCCATCTTTGCAATGACTAAATTGATGCGAGATTCATTTTGCCACATAACAAAGAAAGATGCATGATTGATACAGCACTCGTGCGCATACAGTACTGCAAACATAGAAAACGTACATGCATGATCATGAGGCTCGTGTGAAGGAGATTTATGTTACAAGTCATGGTTTAAGAACAAGTAGCTAGCTAGCTTTCTACAGATTGCCAATTAGGAAAGCCCTAGCTTCTTTCAGAAGGCGAAAATTGAAACCAAAATCTACAAGCAAATTAATCAAAACTTTTGTACGCCTTATTTGACTTCTGATCTGGTTTTGAATTTTTTTTATGTTGCATGCATTTGTACTCTAGGAAGATGGCTGGGTGGTGTGCAGGGTGTTCAAGAAGAAGAATCTATTCAAGGTTGGGAGTGCTGGATCAGGTGGGTCGAGTATGAACTCGGGTCAACAGCTCAAGTGCATGACCAGTACTTTAACCAATCACCAACCTCGTTCCTTTATGCACAGATCAGAAAACCCGTACCTAGCACATCAACACCACAACAACGGCAACCAAGCAAGCTTTGAGCCTGAACTAGCACTCCATCCATATAATTCCCACATCCCAGCATCTCAATACTACCTTTTCCAATCCCAACCCGGCCTTTTTCCGACAGTTCACAAACCCCAGCTCGGCGTTGACCACTCGACCCAGCTCCCTAATATTAATTCGGAGTCACCCATAATGGTCAAGCAGCTCATGTCAAACCCTAGAGATTGTGAGAGTGGAAGCGAGAGCCTTCCGTACCAGGCTGCTAATTCATGTGAGCCGGGCAGCTTAGAGGTGGGCACATGTTCTGAGCCGGCGGTGGCTCAACAGATGGTAACAGGGAGATCAGAGGTTGAGGGCATGAACGAATGGGCTATGCTCGACCGCCACCTTGTCACTTCTGATCATGATCATCTCCGAAACGAAGACTCCTCCAAAGGGGTGAGATTCGAGGATATAAACGCATCATCGTCCGTACACCAAATCAGTCCGCTCTCATTGCGCGGAGAGATGGACTTTTGGGGCTATGGCAAATAGCCGTACGTGCAAAACGTACCGATCAAACAGCATCGAAGCAGACCATTTTAATCAATATGTATGCATGGCTCTAAATACAATATATATATGTCAGTTTAAAAAGAAAAAAAATCTAAGCTGATAGTGATTATTGGTTTGACTTAATTCGTTCTTTCCCTCGTTCATTCGAACATTTATCACATTGTTTAATGAGAATTGAGAACTTTTTAAATTTTAGCAGTACTCCACTCGATTCGACTGTTTTTATTTTTTGGATTGTGCGTGCAGTTGGATATATAGCATACATGCATATGTAAAGGCCGGAGACTATAGGCCGGAAGCTAATGAGCTGTGATTCAATATTTCAAAAAGACATTGTACAACAAATAATGCATCGCGGACAAAAGGGCCACAAGGTTTTTTGGTAGAATTATATACTATATTCTTATCTAATTATCGTTTGGTTATACACAGATGTAACATCAATTAATTGAAAAATTATTTGGTATCTTTCACTTATTTGTCGGATATTTGATACTATTGATCGGTTGATTGAGTAGTATTAAAAAATGATATATACATTTTTCATATAGCATTTTTAATTCTAAACCCTAATTAAGTCTTTAAATCTAACAAATTAGACTTTAGAATTATAAAACAATTTAGCGTATAAATTATAAATTCTATTACATTATATTTCTCATCTCCAGCCGAGAAATAAGAAAACCAACTCTCTTCTCTGCAACGGTAACGGGCGACACTGCGACCCCTTCACTCTTTATTCTCTTGGAAACTCTGTCTCTCTCTCTCTCCGGTATCTCACTGCCGTCCAATCTCCTTCTTTTACACTCTTCGTGCACCGCCGCACAACACCATCCAATCAAGCCACTCTCCACTGTCAAACCGCAACCGCAATTGCCCTTTCCCACCGCGACTTCTCTGTCAAGCCGCCTACTTGGTTGGCCCAGCACCACCGCACTCCGGTAAGTCCCTCTCTCTCTCTCTCCCTCTATATCAAATGTCGGTTGTCTCCGCTCCGTTCACAGTCACACCTCCCAATGTGAGAATTGATTTAAGTGGATTTGTGAGAATTGATTTTGTTTTTTTATTTTGATTTCTTGAATTCTGATGAAATTCGATTGAATTTATGATTTGGGGATTTTGTGTGCACTGGTTGAATGGAGAACGTGAGTTTGTTGTCTGTTGGGCTCATCGAATTTTTTTTAATTTTATTTTGAGTTTCACGGCTAGCGAAGATTTTTGTGGTTTGGAATTTAGTTTGAAAAGAAAGTTATATGCTAAGTAAAATAACATACAATCCATATGTGGTGGGCGCAAAATTGATAAGTTTTGTATATATCTTCGGTTATTTGGATTTTTTTAATCATTTTATCGATTGTTTGATGAAATTCTTGAACTTGTACTTTGCAAGGCTCTCTTGCTATGGGTGTTGAAGACAGCATGAAAGTAGATGTTAGGGAAGAAGAAGAAGAGGAAGAAGAAGAGGGACAAGAGGAGGAAGAAGAAGGAGTAGAAGAAGAGGACAATGATGATGAAGGGGAGTATACTTTCAGATTTAAAGATGGGATAAATCCCTTGGACTTTGTGGAAGATGATGCTGATTCTGGTGTCCAACCATATGAGCAATTTGAGCGCCTTGAGTATGAAGCTCTGGCTGAGAAAAAACGAAAATCACTTGCCAATAATCAGCGGTAAGAATTCCATCTCTTAAGGATTAAGTTTTAGTTTCTTTGTTTTTATTTCTTATTCCTTTCATGTGAGGTTGGAATTTGTATTTTCTGGATTGATTATATCAAGCTCTTCCAAACAGTGAAGAAAATTCGAAGAAGGCCAGGCAAGAAGATATATCAGGAGCAATCGTAGATGAAATAATGGAAGCCATGAACTATGGCATTCGAAGGAAATCAAGGAAGGTGTGGAATCTGATATTAATTGTTATTCTAAATTTTGCGAGTATCACAATGAAAAATTGGCGCAATTTTTTTTTTATAAGTAAAAATATTATATATATCACTAGGAGTAACCAAGTAAACTGGACGTATACAAGAAAACACCTAGCCCATACTTGAGTGCCCTGAATCACCCAGAAGCCCGTGAAAACTACCCTAAATACACCAAACCCGAATTGGAATGGAACACACTTCCCCAATCCCAGCCCCTTGTTTCCCGTACAACTAATTCAAATCCCTCTACAAGACCGTCTTCACAATGCCCTCCCTTTAGTCTTCCCTCGACTTGAACTAGCTTTCTTAGCGTCGTAGTTAATTGCCCATGAAAGACGCTTTGACTCCTTGCTTTTCTTGAAACTTGATTTGGTTTCAAGCGCGTGGCTTGCCTCAATCATAGTGAATAGAGCTTTAATTTGGTCTTCAAAATAGGCGCAAAATTTACATTAGTTATTTCCATGCATTATTTTCTGGTGTCCCAGAAGCTGGAAATCTGCTTTTATATTGGTGTTTTTTTTTTTTTTAATATCATAACCTTTTCAATTTCAGAATCATTTAAAGTTTTCCTTTTGACCTGATAGCTTTAATCTTCGTACTATTATCTTACTCGCTTTTTTTCCCTTTACTCTTGAAAAAACAATTATCTGATACCGTTAAAAGTTACGAATATTCAAAGATATAATAAAGCCTAGAAAAAATGCAGTGTCCAGTCCTCTTAGGAAAGTAACATGCAGTTATGTACTTCTATAAAGGTGGGATAGGCAATTATAAATAAAGACATGTATGTTGATTCTTCAGCCAAGCATCCCCCCACCCCAGCGCGGGTGACAGTCCACCCCGAGAACTTAAAGAAGGAAACAAAAAGTGTAATGACCTTGGGAAAGCGCTGGCCACATCTGTGCAATAACCCCCAAAAGACTAGCCAGTTTAAAGCTTCCCTAGAAGCACTTATAAAACCCAATTTCACCTAGTAAGTAGCCAATATAGGACTAGTACCCATTGCTACCTTTTATAACCTACCCACTCTGTGGATTATTTATATTCTCAATGTGTGACTGGGGTGTTACAAACTCTCTCTTCTATTTGTGATGCCCTCGTCAGGGTCATGTTATGCAGTGCTTTTGTTTCAAACTGTTATCTTACTAGGTGGCTTTGATACCATATGTAACGGCCCAAAAAAGTGTTTGCCAAATCTGCACCATAAATCCAAAAACGACTAGTCAATTTGAAGCCTTTTTAGAATCACTTATGAAGCTCAGTTTCACCTAGCAGGTAGCAAATGTGGGACTTAGTACCCATTGAATGCCTTTATAACCTGCCCCCTATATGTGGCTTATCTATATTCCCAATGTGGGATTGGGGTGTTACAAGAAGGTAGTGGATGCATGCTATCGTTATTGGTTGCTTTCTTCACTCTCGAATAATGGCCTTAAGATTTAGACTTCCGCTGGAAAAAACACAGAGAGCTAAAAAAAAGCTCTTAGCATTAGCTGCTTCTTCTTATGCTATGGCGGGACTGACTTCCTGGTCGCTCTTATACTGTTTTTCAAATGCTTTAGGATTTCCAATTTACATGAATTGCAAATACTGATTGTACTTAGGAAGGATATCAAATTGTGATAGTCTAGAGTGAAAAGGAATTAAAGGTTATGCGCCACCTTTTTATTTTTATTTTTTATTATGTCTGTTATGCAGCCTAAGAAAAGAGGTAGGCGGAAAGGGTCAAAGAATAAACTCAGCCCTGAAATTACAAGAATGCTTGGAGATGCCACTCTTCATTATGCACATGGTTGTTTTGAAGAGGTAAGATGCTTGATGAATTTTGTTGTTGAGCATTAATTTTTTGGGTATTAGATGAAATTGCTAGTTTGCTTCTAAGATAAGTATCTCTTCAGAAATGTAATGCATCTTTGTGGCTGTCTAGTGAGAGTCGTATATTTTTGTTAATATGCCAGCTTTGAGATTCTTTGCTATTCACTATTCATTTTGTCTGCCAGGCACTCTTCAATTGTCTTCGATTTGTAAAGTAAAAGTATATCTGCATTAGAAATCTGGCTGTTGCTAGACAACACATTTTCTCCATGCATAATGCTTGTCATCTTTCGAAAATCTGTGTTGCAAGACATTGCTCCTTGGTTATAATGTTCTTCAGCAATTACCTTTCAGAGTTTACTCAAGTCTAAGCAGAAATTTATATTTTAGGTGTGGGATCTTTGGCGTGGCAGTTTTAGTTGTATTTGATTTAGGGAAGGTTCTAGGGAAGTATTACTTCAGCCTTCATCGTTCAATAGTTTTTGTCTGCTAACATCTCTCAAATTTTTTGTTGCAGGCAAAATCAGTGTTGCATGAAGTTATTAGGCTAGCACCAAATTTGCCTGACCCGTATCACACCCTTGGACTTGTCCATAATGCACTTGGTGATGATAAGAAAGCCTCAAATTTCTACATGATTTCTGCGCATTTGAAACCAAAAAATTCATCCCTATGGAAGCGGCTTCTTACCTGGTCCATGTAAGGTTTCTCATGGGTGTAGGGTTTTTTTTTTTTTTTTTTTTTAATACCTTGATCTTATGCATTCAACACCATTTTCTTCTAATTGTAGCCCCATTTGATTTTTATTATGAATGATGTATCTGAGGTGCATATGAAACTTATGCAGATATTCATATTTTTAAGCTCGGTTGTTTGATATTTAATATCCCTGTTTGTCATTTGATCTTAAACATGCTGTCAGTTCAAGCATGGCAAGACTCTTGTAGACCTGGAGCAGCTACGAGATGTTCATTGATGCTCTCACAACTTGAAATGACATAACTTGCATCTTTAATGTGGAGGTTTGACTAATTGTGTTAATCATGGTGTTCGGAAAGCCTTAGGTTTTAGATTCAAACCAGTTTGATCAAGATGATTAACTAGGGTTCTGGCATATTTTTCTGGATCAAAGTTTCATCTTGGTAATATATATTGGTCTATTATACCTATAATATATATATATATATATATATATTGGTCTATTAGTAGTGCCTTTAGTAGTGTCAACATAAAATGTTTTGACATGTTAATCATATTTAGATTTATACTTTAGAAAGAAAATTGCTAAAAAATAACATTACTGTATACATTTTTCATCTTTTGTTCCTTCATTTTGTTTTAAGATTTTTTCTTGGATAGATGCATTGAAATGGATGATCAATTTAATGTAGTAAATCGGGCTAATTCTATTTTATAAAAGTATCATTGTTGCTATTATTTTTACTTGTTTGAGTAGAAATTATCATCGTTGCTAATTTTATTTTCAGTCTTTTCACTTGTCATTTTTTTTTTCATGGAGCTGAATTAGGAGATAAGTAGCAGTTACAGTACCTCCCTAGTCTTCTGACTGACTTTCTGTCTGTCTGTCTGTCTCTCTTTTTTTAGGAAATAAAAAATTTCACTAGTCAATTGGGACGAGAAGTATCGACTTCTTTAGTGTGTTTGTGCCCAACCTTCTCTTCTTCTTCGCTAAATTGCAACTAGCACACTGCGAGTTCCCCATTAAGAACTTCTTTTTCCCTGTTAATTAACACAATCGAGGATTCTCTATGTACATTTTCTAATTGATAGCATTGTTTTTGACACGTTTAATTATTTTTATGTTTGTAACTATTTGCCTCACTACTTGTATATGCATGAAAAGAATTGTGAACTTTCAAATGCAGTGAACAAGGAAACATTGGTCAAGCTAATTATTGCCTTTCTAAAGCAATAACGGCGGATCCTAAGGATATTACTCTAAGATCTCATCGTGCATCAATCCATGTTGCGCTTGGAGATTATCAAAAAGCTGCAGAGTCATATGAACAAATATATCAACTTAATCTTGATAACATTGAAGCACTCAAGAAAGGGGCGAAGGTTTTACCTTTTTCCTTGTGAATAAAAGCCCTCACAAATTTGATTTGAATTTGCACATGATACCATCATATGTAGTCATGTTGTTTTATGTGTTCTTTTGCTTTGCTTAGTTGATATTTTTTTTTATAAGTAAAATGAAAATTTTATTCTTACGAATGAAGTAGGTGAAGCCTGTGTACATGGTAAGTATACAAAAGAACACCTAAATACATTCTAGGAACCAAAAATTAAAGACAGAAAATCATGAACACTAGTTCCATTAAGCACAATGGCTGAAACCCAAAGCAATAAGGTTTGTAACAAAAAGTTCTGAAGTTCCTCCATTGTGCGCTCCCTATCTTCAAAGCACCAATCATTCCTTTCCATTTAGATACACCACATAATGCACAAAAGATTTATCCTCCAGACAGCAGCCACTTGGGGGCAGCCTTGAATATGCTTAGTTGATATCAATGTGGTCTTTTCTTTAGATGGAATAATTTTCTTAATAAAATTTCTATGTTTATTTATATCTACTTTTTTGTAAAGTACATTTTTTTGGATTTTCTAAACAGTTTATGTTTTTGGTTGAGTGGCTGTAACAACCTGGGGAAACACTAATCACAGATGCAATATATTCTAAAAGGATTGGTGGTAGTTACTTATAAAACAAAAAGGATTGGTGGTAGTTATAATTGAGTGGTTTCACTTATAATTACAAAGCCCAGTTCCACCTAAGATGCAACCAATGTGTGATACTCTAGTATCCAATTAATATGGGATTCAACAGATGGTTGCTTTCATAATCAACGTACCGAACGTGAGACTTAGTGAAATAGCTTCACAATTTGGAGTATCACATTGGCAGAGAGCATATATAACAGGGCCTGCTTCCTCCTCTATTCCCATCATTTCCTATCGGTTTACGTATTCGCGGAGAAAGCTGCCACCTTTGTGAAGCTTGGTTCCATAGAAGGTTGCTTTCTTTTAATGTTGGTACTGTTGGACATGATTTTTGGGACGTTATTGTTGCATCAGGGAAACTTTATATACTTCTACATTTGAAGGTAAAGAGAAGTCCATCAGAGCTATCAAATTGAGTTTTTTGAAGGCCTTGTTTAAATGGACTTCAGTTCATACTTCTGTTTCTTTGGACTCATTTTAATATTGTATTAATCTTCTTAACTTTTGGATTTAATTTGTAATTTCCTATATTTTTCTAATTTTCCTTCTGGGCACCCTCATCCTTTATCCGCAGGCACTTTCTAATATATGTTTCTTGTTTTGAAACTTTGGGGTGAAAGAAATAGCTGCACTTTCAATGCTCATATTTCCCTTGACTAGTACATTTTTCTGTTTGTGAAATTTGTTTTGATTTTCATCTTTTTTATAACGGAGTTGATTCAGTTTATGCATATATGTGGTTATTGTCCACTGCTCTGGTTTTAACTTGACAATGTTAAATACATCTTTCTGCTGTTTCATTTCATTAATGACTCTTTTGGGAGCGCGTGTTTTAGAGTTAACTGCAAGTATATGGGGGTTTTGTCTAATTCTGATATTTCAGTGATTTATTTTTCGCAAAAAACTGTCCATTAATATTATTTTTTTGTCTTGCTTTTCTTCCAGTTGTACCAGAAATGTGGTCAGCTTGAACATTCTGTCCGCATTCTTGAGGATTATGTTAAAAGTCATCCAAGTGAAGCTGATTTGAGTGTGATTGATCTGCTAGCTGCCATATTCATGGAATGCAATTCTTATGAAAAAGCTCTCCAACTTATTGAGCATGCAAACCTGATCTACTGTTCAGGAAAAGAGCCACCTTTGAATTTGACAGTAAAAGAAGGAATCTGTCATGTGCACCTTAAAAATTTGGAGAAGGCAGAGGTTTGCTACATTTGTACTTTATGCTAATTGTTACTATTGTTGATTATAATTCACGGGAACTCGCAATTATCTTAAGATGCCATAACTCTGGACATGTTAAAAGGGATTGACAGAGAATACTTTGCCTACCATCATTGGCCAAATCATTTTTCTTTCTGTTTAATTTAATATTCATTCTGAGGTATCTCATAGAATTCAGTTAGCTTCATGGCATTCCCAGTAGAACTGAATCCCTTTGGGCCATGTGGGCTTATATATTCACCTTATATCCATAAAATTTCATTTCCTACCATAAAGGTTAATTCCAATTTGACCATAAAATGATCATTTAGTGGCCTATTCTTGATTTGGAGGAGCTCTCCTGCCTTTGGCCTGATGTGGGAAATGTCCTGCAGCAATGTGATTTCAGATTTCACTGGCCTATCATTTAGACAGATGTTTGTGATTTCAGGTGTATCGAGGTCTCTGGTTCATGCTCAGACGAATTAAAAGTTGTTTTTGCCATTTGGTTTGGTTTCCTCCACTTGCATGTATATGTACAACCCTAAATTCTCAACAATGCCATCCCATATTGACTTTGCCTCGCAGGAAGCCATCAGGGGGAAGATCCAAATACTTCATATGCAAAGGTGCCATCCCGCATCTGAGGATTAGCCAATGCTCCAATCTCTTCCACATCACCAACAGAAACCAATTCTGATTTAGCCAAGTTAAACTTCCACTCTGCTTTAGTCAGTTTAGCATCTTTTGTAGGTTTTACTAGTCCTTACTACCCTACCCATCCTTAAAATAAGTGTCCGCTTTGCATTGCATACCTAAAGTGTACTTGGGATGCGCCCCCGGTGTTTTTTTAATAAAACATGGTATCTTTGCTTAGCAAAAAGAAAAAAAAGAAAGTAGTCTTGGATTGCTTTCGGTGGTTTGCCGTTTAATGTTGATTGAATTATTTTTGTTTATTTACCAACATCGAGTTCATCTATTTTGTAAGTGGTGGTGATTCATGTGATGTGCTGATACTTATTTTTAATGTGTTCTCACTTCTGAATGGTTAATCATTATACTTATTCCTGAGGATCTTTGCATTATTTATAGGCTCTCTTCAGTGTTTTGCTGCACAAAAGCATAAATGATCATGCTGACTTGATCACTGAAGCTGCAGACTCATTGATGAATCTTGAACATTATAGCTCTGCATTGAAGTACTATCTGATGTTGGAAGGAAGTGCTGAAGGTGACAATGTAAGAAAAATGATGCTTTGTTATGCGAACTATATGCATCTTTCTTGCTGCATCTTATGTTGTCAGCTGATAATGTGCATGAATAAGAACTGGCGTGCTTCTCAATTTAGCTGTGCTGTACTACTGAAATATGTCAGGTCATTACAAGATATTGAACTATCAGTGAATAATTCTGTTGTATTACAAGATGGTTGTTCTTATTGCATACTTTTGGTGTACATGGGTTGCACTCTTTTACGCCTGGAATAAAATTTACCTTATCCAAAAACTCTGATGTATGAACTTTCCGTACGTGAATATGCCGCTGCAAACTCATTCATTTTAGCTTTTGATAATTGGTTAGTGGATGATTATTTACATTTTGCATAAGGGGTCCCTGTAGGTGATGCTTTATGTGTAAAAGTTCTGGGCTATCATGTGAAATTTTGTCTTTTCCATTGATGGTAACTAAGGAACTCTGCTCTCTGTTATATGTTGTTTGGACATAGAATTTGTTGGTGGTGCCCAATACTGTATTGGAGATCTGCAGTCTTAAAATTATTTATTTATATAAAAAAAAAGATCTGCAGTCCTGCAGCAACCTTTGTGTGATGTGATGCTTGTGTGAGAGGATGTGCCTTGAGGGCATTGAGTTGTGATTGCATGATGAAACTTTTATTCTACGTTATCAAGTTCTGTTTTGTTGTTGACTTGTAAGCTATGACCTTTCAAGGGTTTGTCACTTTGGTGGACATCCTGTGTACATGGGTTGCTTCCGGTTTGAGCCTCTTGTTAAATCAAGTTCCTATAGGCTAAGGGAAAAATTTATGAGACGAAAAGTTTTGTTACAAACTTGGGTGAGAGTGCATTAACGAATGTTCTTAGCTGGTCTTGGTTGTCTTGGTGCTTTAATCAGTTTCCTTGTAAATTTATTTTGTATATTTTTGTTTTGAACATCTTTCTATTTTTAATTTTTTGCTGCCAATAATGTTGCTTTGTTTCATGCAGGGTTTCTTATATCTGAAAATTGCTCAGTGTTACTCATCCTTGAAAGAAAGATTGCAAGCAATTCTCTTCTTGTACAAAGGTAAGCTCAACTCCAACTGATATTTGGGAGTGAATCAATATCTGGAAGCGTAATTTTAAAATTGGAACATATGAAGGGCGTGGGCTTGTCTCCAAAATGATGATTGGAGAGTGAGATTTGCTAGAGATTAGGCAGGACTTATGATGGGAAAGTAGGATCTTAATGTCAAAATGGGAAAAGTCACAAGGGGGTTTCTATGAAGTTTTCCCAAAAAATAAAGGAGCGATTAAGGTACCATGGGACATCTGATTGGCTCTGTATGAAGCTTTCTCTATCTGGATATGCTAGAAGAAAAAAATATTGAGAAAAAGGATGATATTTAAGAACACAAGCTACAGTATCATGTCAATGCAAGATTTAGCATTAAGTTTTATGTTTGCACCATCTAAAACTGTGGCTATTTTTTTTTTTATCAGTATGGCTACTCTATTATCACAAGAATGGCAAGAAAAGAAACTTATTCACTTTTTCTCCTACAAAACTTCTTCTATATATATATATATATATATATATATAAACTGACTAGTTTTTCCAATTCAGCTCTACAAATGCTTGAGGATAATGTCAATGCCAGATTAACTCTTGCTTCCCTCCTCCTGGAAGAATCTAAAGAAGATGAAGCAATATCGTTGCTTACTCCAAAAAATTTAGGTACTTTAGTTTGAAGTGTTCTATTCCTTATAATTTTGTTGTCGTGCAGCACTGCTTAAATGAACTATTTTCACGTCTTTTGGTTTATATTTGCAGACTCTATCAACATACCTCCTGAAAAATCTAAACCATGGTGGCTGAATGAAAAGGTGAAATTGAAGCTTGCTCACATATATAGAGCTAAAGGGATGCTTGAGGACTTTGTGGATGCAGTCTTCCCTTTAGTTCGTGAGTCATTGTATGTTGAAACTCTTCATCCTAAGGTAATTACAAGACACAATTCAAATACTCTCTCTCACCCACCAAGATATATAGAATGGCTCAAAATAAAGAGTTACTCTGAATAATTGCCACCTTCTCGGAAAATAGAATCTCTTAAAAGACAAAGGTGCCAAAAAATGGCCCAACAATGTACCTAAAATTTATTTTACCCATAAAAAAAACATTGTACCTAAAGCACAAAATCCCTTTTTGCATGCGTGCTTGTAACTGAATATACATCCTTAAAGGGAAGAAGCAAACACAACCTGAAACTTAAATAAGTTGAGATTCACAATAGTCAAATATAAGTGTATTAACCCATATTGTATATAGGAAGGTGGTGAATAGGATCCCACAAAATAGTCAGTTGGCTTATTTCTTTTTTCATAATTGATGCTTCATTTAGGTTAAAGTGAAAAAGAGACTCTCAAGAAAAGTTCTGTTTGAAAGAGTTAGGGTACTGGACGATCAAGAAACGGAGAATGTATTTTGTGGATTTAGACCGGTCGCTGCCTCGTCGGATCTGTGAGTAGTGAATTTTGCCTTGTTTTGTCTTGACTACATATATAATATATCTGTTGAACTGTAGTGCTAGCACTACAGTCTTTTGTTTTGTCTTAATTAATTATGACTTTTTTTTTATAATTAATAAGAGTTTTTTTACCATAAATAGGCATAGCCCAAGTAACACAGGAAGTAATAGTATACAAGAGGAAATACCTACATATAGCGACTAAAAAGATAGAAAAAACTGGAATAACTTCAATGTGCTTGAGTGGTAGATTTATTATTACCATAATTAATTATTACTTTATCAAAATTAGATTTATTAATGTGTGCTTTAGTAGTAGTGTTCTAAAATCTCTGAAATCTCTTCCCTCACATGGTTTCAATCCTCACTAGTTTAGTATTCTAAATCCTAGTCTCACTTGTTATTGCCTTCAAACAAATATATTTTATTTAGCTTTCTTTTTTTGTTCTATTCTATTATAGTTTGAGTTTTTTGTTCTATGCTTGTATAAGGTCAAAAGCTGCCAGAGCAAGGCGGTTACTTCAGAAGAAGGCAACATTAAGGGAAAAAAAGAGAGCTGAGGCACTGGCTTCGGGGGCTGATTGGCAAAGTGATGATTCTGGGGATGATGAGTCTCCGGTATATATTGTATTTTGCTTTGTTTTGACATGCTTAAGGAATGAACAGCCTTAGCGATAAACTGTAAGATTTTAGCCTGATCAACCGGGATATATCCCATCTGTGATTCTTTCAGCAAGAAGTGCTCCGAGAACCTCCCTTGCCTGATCTTCTGAAAGATGAAGAGCATCATCGCCTTATAATAGATGTTAGTTATTATTCAACTCTTTCTTTGCTTTGCTTTTCTTTTTCTTTTTTTAATAATTTTGTATGCTCTGACCTTCTTCATTTTGTCAATTATAGTTGTGTAAATCACTGGCTTCCCTGCGAAGATACTGGGAAGCATTGGAGATTATTAACCTCACTTTAAGATTGGCTCATAACATGCTGTCTGCTGAGAAGAAAGAGGAGCTTCGATCTCTTGGAGCTCGTAAGTCATCAACTCTATAGAAGTTGTCTTTCTTTTTAACTCTCTTCTTGGATTAAGGATTCTGCTATTTGTGCGGAAGCCAATTTAAAATTCTGTTAGAAGGATACCTTCCTCGAAAGACTTTGATTTGATGTTCTTTAAAGAAGGAAGACGTGAATATCTTTCGCCATTACTAATGTGGGATACTTCTCTAATATTCTACAGAGATAGCTTACAACACCACAGATCCTAAGCATGGATTTGACTGTGTAAAATACATCGTTCAGCAGCATCCTTACAGCCTTGCTGCCTGGAATTGCTATTACAAAGTAATTTCAAGGTACTTGACCTTTACATTTGCAAAATACATTTATAATGTTTTTTTTACTTGTTCTGAAATAGCTTAATCTATTTAGACACCTGATTTTGTTTTGTTATTCTTGTCTGCCTTTTAATGAGTCACCATGAACTTTGGGAGAGAGTGATCAAATAAAGATTATGGCAGGACAGTGCTGTCAGATGATCAATTTGGTTATATGCCTGGACAATTAATTAGGGAAACTATTTCCTTAATTAGGCATTCAATGGAAAATGTGTATAAATGAGCAAAGATCTCCATATTAATTTTATTGAATTAGGGTAAAAATATTTTAGGTTCAGGGGGGTATAGCAAGAATGAAAGAAGCTTCAATTGTGGATCTATTAATTCTATCTCTTGGTGCTCCCCAATGGAACGTTACATTTTTCAGAGACATACAAGACTGGGAAGTTGATGCTTTCTCGGAGTTCTATGATTTAGTGTACTCTATCCATATAACAAGGGGAGTTGAAGACATGATTTGTTGGTGTCCTTGTAAGAAAGGAAAGTTCACTGTCCGCTCCTATTGTCAAGCCATGATCATACTTATACAAGAACAAACTATCAAGCCATGATCACACATAATACGAATTCATTCCCATGGAAGAGTATTTGGAAGATGAAAGCACCTTTGAAGGCAAATTGTTTTGTATGGATGGCTTCATTAGGGAAGATCCTTACAATAGACAACTTATGGAAACACCACATCATAGTCATGGATTGGTGTTGTATGTACAAAAAGAGTGGAAAGTCTGTAGATCATCTATTATTTCATTGTGAGATTGCTACAACCTTGTGGAATGACTTCTTTGCTCAGTTGGGATTGGCTTGGGTGATGCCGAAAAGGGTAATCGAAGTTCTAGCTTCTTGGCAAGGCATCTGGAGCAACCCTGAGATTGAAAAAGTGTGGAAGATGGTCCCAACTTGTCTATGGTGGTGTATTTGGAGGGAGAGGAATGCCAAACTTTTTGAAGATCGAGAGCGGTCAATGGATGAGATTAGAAGCTTATTTTTCAATACTTTACTCCATTGGTTGATTGTAATTGACTTTAATGGAATGTCTTTTCATGACTTCCTTGTATCACTAAACTAGCCCGCATAGGTGATGCTCTTGTATATGTCCTGTATACTCGGGTCTTTGCCTATATGATGCTCAATAAAATTTTGTTTATTAATAAAAAAAAATAGGAGCAAGTGGGTCTGATAAAGTAGTGTTGATGTGATTGGAGATATGTAAGATGGACAACAACTGGTGTAAGGTATAGTTTGAGAATAAGGTCACATGGTGTATGCTTTTTGTAGCTGGTGACCAGATAGGGAATTCACACCAAATTGTATAAAAGGCTGAGTTATAATCTAAGCTTTTTAACCTCAATAGGACTAGGCCGGAGTATTTGAAGTGCAAGCTTTGTAAAATACCCAATATTGGGAGAGAAACCCAATACGGTAAGAGGCTTTACGTGATAATTTTCGTGCCAAAACATAATTTTCTCTATTAATAGTCCCTATAAACCTTTCTACAGTTATGTTGCATATCAGACTTCACATTCTCTATCTGATTTCATCGTCTACTTCCCAAGTTTGATTTTTTTTTCCGTACAACAGGCTTTCCGATACTTTACTAAAAGTATTAATATGCATAGTAGGTGCATTTGTTTCCTTTCTACCTGACTGTTGGACTGCTAAGTAGTATACTGACTATACCGAGTGAATAGACATATAAGAACGTATGGGAATATAACATATGGCTGACATTCAAGTGTTATATCTTCAGAGTACTCTCGTCTACTTACTAACTCCTGGTATTTTAGTAAGAGGGCATTCTGCATTTTCAACATTATCTCGTTTGGATATTTGGAGTATCTCATAATTCTATGAATTGTAGTAAAATGGTCTGTGAATAATAGTGAAATGGTTTAAGTTAAGATGTTTTGTTGGCCTTTGGGAAAAGAGAGAAAAAGTTTGAATAAAATTATTATAAAGTTAAAAAATTGTTTGAATATGATCTTTTTAAAGTTAAAAAATTGTTTGAATATGATTTTTTTAATATAATTTTTGTTTTGAAGCTTGAAAAGGTTGTATTGATTTTTGTGTTTTGTTTTGAAGTTTGTAAAAGTTGTAATGGTTTTATTAAAAAGTTGAATTTTTGTGTTTGAGTGATGTTTGGGAAGAAAATTGCAAGAAGTTTTGAGAATTTCTCATCTCGTCTCATTACCCAAACAAGGCTAAATCATCCTTTGATCTGTATTCTATGTTGTAGACTGGAGAATCGGGATTCAAGGCATTTTAAATTTCTACGCGGTATGCTTGGTAAACTCCAAGATTGTGTACCACCCTTTATCATCTATGGACATCAGTTTACCATGGCCAGCAATCATCAGCATGCTTCAAGTAAATACCTTGAAGCTTATAAACTGCTGCCAGAGAATCCATTAGTTAATCTTTGTGTTGGTGAGGCCCTTTATTTTCCATTATTTTCTATATCTTCATTTGAGTGCTGCATATATATGCATTGTTTTTATGCATTTAATCTAGTTGAATTTGAAACGTAACATAATGTTGTTTTTACTGCAGGAACTTCCTTGATTAATTTAGCACTAGGATTCAGACTTCAAAACAAGCATCAGTGTCTTGCGCAAGGCTTGGCTTTCCTCTACAACAACGTACATCTTTGTGAAAACAGCCAGGTTCAGTTTAGTAATCCTATTTTATTTTAAGTTTGGTATACATGCTTTTGAGGTTGTTATAGGCATCCACATAATTATTGGATGCTTTATATGTGCCAGTAATAAGATGTCTGAATACTTAATGGAGTTGTAAAAAGGTTTAATAGTCGGACTTATAAAAAAAAAAAAAGGTTTAATAGTCGGAAATTCTTCATTAAAACGACTGAAATGGGTAGAGGGAGACAAAACCTGAAGCCACTGTGGAGCTTAGATATTTTGACCAAGAGGCATCTTTCGACAGAATGGATACTCGTTTGACGAGTGTGCTTTGATGTCAAATTGAGATTATTCAGGGGCATAAGGGGATCTTATTTTACCCAAAGACCGTATTTGTCTTCTTAATAGAAAGTGCTTTATGTCATGTGCCGCCATGTTCTGGAAAACCTTGTTGGAAAGGGAAATTGGCTGACTTAGAAAGCCTTTATGCAGGAAGCGTTATATAACATAGCCAGGGCGTATCATCATGTTGGCCTTGTAACTCTTGCTGCGTTATATTACGAAAAAGTGCTTGCAACTCATGCGAAAGATTACCCCATACCAAAGCTTCCCTGTGAGGATCCGGACATTGTGGAAAATCGGAAGCCGGGATATTGCGACCTCCGCAGAGAAGCAGCTTATAACCTGCATCTGATCTACAAAAAGAGCGGAGCATTTGATCTTGCTAGGCAAGTCTTGAAAGATCATTGCACCATTTGAGTATACATCTCCCATTTACTAACGATTAGCTAGCATAAACAACACTACCTCATTTGTAGATTCACTTGTATAAATTAATTAGCTTATCATATGATGTATGCACTTTGACTGTTGGAATTAAAGAATATTTTATATATTTGACCAGGTCTCTACATTGTTTGGGTACTACTTTTTTTATTCATTGCTGGTGTATTAATATTGTCGGGATTCTATGTTACGGTATTTGATATTTTATGGAAACAAATGTCAAAATTTTTACAGTTAAAAGCAGCTTGCATTGAGCCGATGCTTTGGTTTAAAAGTTGGGTAGGTTCCCGTTTCTTTTTTTGATAATTATTTTCCGCGACTCTCCTTTGGTGAAATTTTCTTTTCTGATGGGAAATTCTCAATGCTAATCTTGCTAACCCATAGCTGAATTGTCATGGACATGATGAAATCACATATTATGACGACCTCTTTTCATCTTTTCATTCTTCTTATGAACATGGAACCTTGGCTAATGTGGCATCGTAAGATCAAACATTTGTTTGATATTTCTTTATTTGCCTATCAATCATTTAATAATACGACAAGAAATGATAAAATGATGAATGATGATGGTTAAAAAGACTGATGAGTAACATTTTTTTAATAAATAATAGCATAAAGTAACTGATAGTTATAGACCATGCACTTGGTGACGGCTTGGTGATTGGCGAGTTGGCTACAAGCATTCGAAGAGAATAATGTGGCTTGGAGAAAATAGTTTTCATGTTATAACCATAGGTGAATACTGAATAGTGCTATCTCTCTGTAAATTAAAACACAGTTGGACTTTCAATTTCACGGATGGAAGTCAAATGCCTTAAGAACGTCTCATTGACATGTACAATGCACATTTACGATTCTTAATGGAGAGGAGGAGGAGACTTCAAATCACAGGGTTGGAGCTCTTTCCGCAGATCCAGCTATGACGGTGAGCAAGTTGTTGCCAAAAGGATCACTGAGATGTTTTGCAAGGTTTTCCACAGGACCTTCTCCGGTGACATAAGCTTGAATGAAGAAACCCAACATAGAAAACATTGCAAGTCTGCCATTCTTAATCTCCTTCACCTTTAGAATTGCAGCCTGGTCAGGGTCCTCTGCAAGCCCCAATGGATCAAAAGGTCCACCTGGGTGAAGCTTGTCCTCCAAATCCTACCAGGAAAAGAACAAAACAACAAGCTTACATTACTTTTGTCTAATAACCAATACAGAAAATCTACATGCAGAGTCCTGGTGAAGCTTTTTATGCTACTTTTGTGGATCCTTCAAAGAGCAAATAAAATATTCCACTATATTATGCTTATACTTCGAGGTTCCAAAATACTAGCGATGAATTTCAATACTACCGTACGAATTGTGGTTAACCTCTATAATCGACCATACTTCTTTTTTAAAATGCTAGTACATGCATGAAAAGACAGTTATTAATAGCACCGATACTTGTGATAAGACAAGGATATGTAACAAAATCCTCACATACCAAGCCATTGATAATTCTGTAGTACTCTGCACCACCAACAAGAACAACCTCAGCAACGACAGCAAGAACAAGATTGATGGGGATGTTCTTTCCAAAGTAATTCAAGGTGTTCCCATCAAGGAGTAGTGCTCCTGTCTGCGTTGTGTACAATGCATGATCACCATAAGACATAAGTTGAATAATTATGTTTAAAGCTATCCAAGAACAAGAAACTTAATGATCTGTAAACTGATTGATACCATTAAAAAATTGAAGTTTGATAGCTGCCTTCAATGATATCATTGTTTTGCTTGGGATTCCCTAATGAGTAGACATGGTTATGTTTTACTGCATATAAAACTAGGGTCAAATTTGATTTCCTTGCGCTGCATGTTGTGATACCTGGACTTGGACATTCACAATGCCTAGGTTCTTTGAAAATAAATGTGTGCGGCATCTCATGGTAGAGGAAAGGTTCTTTTGTAAATAAATGTGTGGGGCATCTCATGCTAGAGGAAAGTTTATGTGACACAAATAGAAAGGGCGGTTAAAAGAGAACCTTGAACCAGACAGCCTCAGGGCCACAGTTGGCACCAAATTTGTTGAAGGCCTCTGGGATAATGAATCCGGCCGCACCAAGCATTGCCCAGCGGCCGTGAATCAACTCATACGCCTGATATCTGCAATCAAAGCATCCCCCAGACATTTTTTTTTTCATTGATGGTTGTGTTAATCAGTGCATATCAATGGGGGAATTAACAGAGTTTTAACATACTTGCTGAAGTCCTCTGGCTTCTTGCTAAGCCCAAAAGGATCATAACCGTAGCTGCATTCACATGAACAAGCAAGATTAGTCATTCAAACAAGATAGTAGTAGTACGTTATTAATTTCTTAAGATTTGCAACTCTAAAGGCCAAACGTAGCACCATCAAAATAATTCTGAAAAAAAAAAGATTCGAGTTTAAGAAGAAGTAACATACTCTCCTGGAACTTCTCCTGTCAAGTACTCCGGGATCTCGGATCGGTCCAAGAGGCCCTCCGGTAAGAAAATTCTTCTGTCAGGACCTAACCAAACGGCCATTCAGAATGTGGATAAGTCCAACATAAAGGAGCTCAACTCGTTATTATAGTAACGAAAAAGAGATCATCGTTCAAGCGGTTTACTTACCATACCACTTGGCGAGCTCCTCGTCGACCGAAGAAATAGCAGCAGGCTTTGACTTGGGAGGCGGTGCAGCCTTCTTCCTGGAGAAAAGAGCAACAGTCTTGAAGGTGGCCGGGCTAGAGGCCGTTGGAGCTGATGCCCTGGCGGCACCACTGAAATTGAGAGGGTTTCCGAGCATTTCCGACACACCAAGAGAGGCAGCCGCAGTGGATGCTGCCAGAGAAGCCATTTCTGGATCGCCGGAAACTAATTAAAGCTCTAGTGGTGAAGTGGTGATTCAGAGTAAGATAGGCGTAGTTGTAATGGAGAATGCAAATGACGGAGAAATGAGATACTATAAGCTTGAGCTGGTGGACGTGGGCATGCCAGGTAGGATACATGTTCATGGGCTTTGATTGGTCTGCATGCATGGAGGGATGCGTAATCCATTGCAACGATATGATAGGGTGGGTTGTGTGATGTGGCAGATGATGGTGCTGACGTGGGATGCTCCTGATCTAGTAGATTGCTTCGGTTTGGATAACATGTCCCATCCAATGTTTCACGGATATATGTTTGCTCTCATCCACAGCAATCAGCTCTACTAAAACATACGGTGACTTCTTTGTTTTCCTCACGAGGTGTGGGGTTAAAGGCGTTAATCAATTACTTGTGCCCAGGATTTCGTATATATGTATACGAAATCATCTGTTAAGTTAACCTGAAACCCCTTCCTTAAATCCCTACGTGCATCATTTTCACACTTCACTGACATGTCTCATTGCATTATTGCATCTTCCCTATGACCGAAGTTTCCACTAAAATTGGCACCAACTGGGGCATGTACCAATTAAGATACAACCTTTGCAAAGCACCCACGAAGAGGCACACTTCATGTATAAGTTCTGCGCATTAATGTATATAGCTCATCTGGAAGAAGACCAAGTGAGTAGAGAGAGAGAGAGAGAGAGAGAGAGAGAGGTTTATCCAAATTTTCCGGTCACAGCTGGTTGGGAGAGGAGTCTCCTTTATTTATTTTTATAATTTCCTACTTGGAAATGCATGTATGTGTACGGAATCTGTCTAGACATCCTCAAAATTCATTTCATTATACGGCAGGAACTCGAACTGATCATCATCTTCTCCACTACTTGACACTCTCTCTCGAAGAATTGCTTGGTAAATATAATGACAAGCTCACCAACAAGTGCTTGAATCTCATCCCTGACAGAATCAGGCTACAGAAAAAAACTACCCATAAACAGAAATTTAAAAGGAAGAACACCTGCAAAAAACCTTATGTATAATATTAATGATTTATAATCATATTATTTTCAACGCTCTTGATGCAACAAAAGTTTCCCCTTTGGATTGTTTTGCCCCTTCATTTCAATAGCTTGTCACAAGCTCTATTCTCTATCAAAGGCATATATCATAATTGAAGACATGTACATACGAATCATCATCGAGAAAACATAATAACTACGGAGATTTATAAACTTTCCCATGTTTTTTTAAACAAGATTAACACTACTAATTATTTTGTTATTTAAATATATGATAAATATATAATACACAAGCATGACAATTTAATAGATAATTGAATGATAAGTGTTATAGGTACAAAGAGATCTTATAAAAGTACAATCACGAACTAATAACGTTTGATATGACGTGTTAGATCTACTTTATAATAAAAATAATTTTACAATTCAACATACACATCAAACTACGTTTATTTGTGAGTTTATTTTTATGAGATATTTTTATTGCTAAAACATTTCCCTTACAAATATGTATGATCTCCTCTTAATTATATGAGAAAAAAAATCCTCCAAATCATAATATTAATGTCATTTATATTCTGAATATGTGAAATATACATGTAACACATATATTTATAAATGAGAAGTGTTATACACCATTATTTTTGTTATTATCATGTCATCATCCAAGCCGAAGAGTCGAGACCTATCTATTATCCGATCGCCATATTTTACATAAAATAAAAAATTGATGACAAAATGATATAAGAGAATGGTTGATATAATTTCTTTCATTCCTATTTATAAAATACAAGATTATCTTATATTTTAAATATACACGTGACGTGATTAATTTGAAAAAGATTAATGTATATATAATTGTAAAGTAACAGTCATTTTAAAAAAGAATAAAATTTATTATTAAAAATTTATTATTTTTAAATCTCATATTTATTTAATTTTTTTTAAATGATTATAAGTGAACTTTTCTCGTTCAAAAAGCCAAGGCGATTAACGTTGTCCAAAAAACCAGAAGAAGAAGAAGCAGCGTACGTTTATCTTTGTTTGATCTTTATTTTATTCCGGATAACTCTCTCTTATTGCGGAATTGCGGATAATAATTTGTACTCAATGCATACATGGTAACGAAAGAACCAATAGCCAGAGAGCCGCACAGAGCAGGATGAATTCAACGACGATAGTATTGTCGGCCAAACCCTCCTTCTCGTTGAAACCAAGCCCAAATCCACTCATCAACCTCAATTGGTTGTCTTTGGAAAAGATTCCTTGTTGTCTCCGGTTGGGACCACGCATGAGTCTTGCCGGCATCGCATTCTGTCAAGCACCATCGGACGTTGCTGCCCATATAATGGTGCAGGATGATCTCGACGCTTTCTTGCAGGTGCTCCCGTACTCAAATGGCTTCCTTTCTTTTCTTCATTCTTTCTCCTCCTCCTTTCTTGATTGATATGTTCACACGCATATATGCGAACGGTTGGTTTGCAATTAGCATTTGATGGCTTCAGTCAAATATTTATCTTTTTTCTCTTTGTTTCATTTTGTTACTTATTCTTATATTTATTGCATTGGCTATGAACATGCTTGACCCCATTTTTGTCTTTATTCTTCCTACTTGTTACTTTTTTTCTGGCATGGTTTCTGAACATCGAATGGGGATAGAAAAATATCAGCTTTGAGAAAAGGTAGAGTTTTCATGGACTGGCTTCAGTCGATTTATTTATTTATTTTTCATATCTGTCGTCTGTATCAGCCTTCAAGCCAAGTGAAAATGTAGGAAACTCAAGAATGGCTGTATTCGTTTTATATGCAAACACGGTCTCTTTTTTCGGGTATTTATAAAGGTTCGATTTCCAGAGGGTTTTTGTTTAGAGTAATTTATGATTCTCATCTGGAAACTGCCCCTTCTATATTTAATTTGGTCGCATATTTTTTTTTGGCTATTTCCTTATTTGGTCTTGAGGTTTGCTTTCTGAATCAGGCAACATGCATTTGTTGTCGTTTGCACAGATTCTTCCATGTGATTTGCGTGAAAATCTTCTTAATGAACCTAGGAGAGGTCAACTTTTAGAGGTGACTATTCTTTATGTCTTTATTATTTCCCCCCTTTTATTTAGTTTTCTTCGTCTGATGAAGATGTGCAGTTGTTGTGATGTTATATTGATGATACATTGTGGCACCACATCCATCCTAACTTCTCTCGACTAAACATTGTTTTACCCTAGTTCTGAAAGTAATTATTCTGCTAATTTATCCAATGTTGATTTATTGGCCCAGATATATTATGTTGGCCATTTAAAACACCATTGATACTTCTATGTTGAGTCATTTCACTGTCTATTTGTACTTGACAATGCTCTCTGAACATTTATAGAATTAAAAAAATTTCATATCAAGTTTGGAGCTGTATCCTGCATTCCTGCTCTTCGTGGATGCTCTTTGGTAAGTACAGGACACACCTCCAACATCAGGAAACAACCTTCTTCCAATAAATTTTAAGCATACTATAAGGGAAAACATGATGATTTATTGCTGAGCAATTTTGAATGCTTAGGGTGTCAATGGTGTGTTTCCTCAGAGAATCTTATCTTGAATAGTTTCTCCAGACCAAAAAAAGACACAAGATTTCTTCTGGAAGGCATATTCTGCTTGAGAAAGAATGCTTATGTGCTAAACCTTACTCCCTAGGGATTAATGGCTTGATTTTACTGTGCATAAATCCTTTCCTTTTTTGTCTCATTTTAAAATATTTGTCCTTTCAAACAGTTTATCTGGCATTTTTGCTTTACCATAGTATGATGCTCATGTACTATACTGTTACGTATTATAAAACATGATGATGCTTATGTAATGTAACAACACTAGGTTATATTGGATCTGGGTCGTTTTCCAGAAGCACGCTATCTAGGTGAATTTGGGGGCTGCTATCTGAGGAATACAAAGGTAAATGCATGCTTCATGTGTCAAAGGTTAGAGTTTGGTTTCATTAGTGAAGCACATAATTCTTCTTTGTTCTTGCTACATTTTATTCTGTATTCCTTATAGTTGATTAACGTATCTAGATTTACAAAACCGTGTTGGATATGAAAAGTTTGGGTCAATTGTTTAAACCACCACTCCAAATTTGACTTGATTCTAATTGCACCCTTGACTTTTAATGGAAATTCTCGTTGTGGATTAAAATTATTGATCATCCTGGTTAGAGCTTGATCTTTGAATCCTTCTGTGCTTAGGGCTCCTTGTTTTAAATAACTTTTTCTGCTGAAAATTGGAGAACCCGTCATTGATGGTGGAACACAAAGAGGTGGTTCCTTGGTGATGGTGGAACTTATTTAATTTTAGGGGGTCCGTTCTTTTTTATGACATTTCAAATTATATGTGATAAAATTGCCACTTGGATATTTCATGTAGGAAAATTTAAAAATAATTGAGATAAGGGCCCATTAGGAGATTTGTAGAAGCAAAAGAGGTGTGATTAAAACATTTACAAATTTTTCATCTACTTGAATGTATTCAACTCAGAGGGTATCGGTGAATCTTACCAAATCTATTTTATTCCCTTTCTATATTAATTATTAAAGAGAATACCTATAAAAAAAATTATTAAAGAAAATGATTTTGTGAGATCTACCGAGCTGATCAATATATTATTAACTAGGTGTCGGTGAAAGAGTTGGAGCATGCTCAAAATTCTGTTGGAGCATTTGGGGGCGATAATAGAGCTGGCATTGAAGGCACCCTGCACAGGATATCTGCAATCAGGAGTAGGAAGGGGGCAATAGTTGGTTTGACTTGCCGAGTTGGTAGGGCAGTCAGTGGACAAGTTGACATGGTTTATGATCTGCTTCAGTATGGGAAGAGCATCTTGTTTGTTGGAAAGTATGTATGCCAAGTGGCACTACAATATCCTATTTGTGATACTGCAATTAGGAGTAGGAAAGGACACTCTTTTTCTTTTTATTTACTTGTGATACAGGTTTAAGATTAGGACATTCAGTGTTAGGGGATCCCATACTAATGAAATCACTCTATTGTCCTCACAGCATGCTAGAATCAGATCGATCCGTTCTTCATGGGTGAAAAAGGAACGAAAAAAAGCTATTCTGCATTATGTTTATCACTATCTGGATTTTAGGGGGAAAATACCTCATTTACATTTTTTTCTTTTATCATCAACATATTTTCTGGTTTTTATGTTTGTCCCATTTAATAACTTTGACTTTCTGATGATTTCCTCAATTCTTAAAGGCCTGGGGTTGGCAAAACAACGGTTATGCGAGAGATTGCCTGCGTCTTGGCAGATGAATTTCACAAAAGAGTGGTGCGCTGAGTATTTTCTGTATTACATTGTGGCATCTCTCCCTCTGTCTCTCTCTCTCTCTCTTGCTCTCTCAGAGACACAAACACACTAGATATACACAATCTGAAAAACTTGAGCTGAATTTTGTTACATTTTAAAAGTATACCAAACTGGAGTAGGTGATTGTTGATACAAGCAATGAAATCGGAGGGGATGGAAACATTCCACATTCAGCAATTGGAGGTGCAAGAAGAATGCAGGTACCAGAACCATCCATGCAACATAGAGTCATGATCGAGGCAGTAGAGAATCACATGCCTGAGGTGATCATGGTTGATGAGATTGGCACAGAAGCTGAAACTCATGCTTGTCGCTCAATTGCCAAGAGAGGTGTCATGCTTATTGGTACTGCTCATGGAGAGCGGCTTCAGAATATAATAAAGAACCCGACTCTCTCTGACTTGGTTTGTTCATTGTCCTCATCTCTTTAAGACCCTCATAATGTGGATATAAGGTTTTCTTGAGTTCCGTTATATGCAAACTTAAAATTCTGCATTTATGCATCAATTTCTAGTCTAAGTACTTTCAAGACTTTTTTAGTAAAATTCCTCAGACATATTTGTGCTTGGTTTTTCTCACACATAATTGACATTAGGGAAAATGGTGACAAATTAGTATAATTTTGTGAAAGAGTTTGGTGATTACCTCATTTAATGCGTTCTTCACATTTTCTTATTTGGCCTTGTTAGCAATTCAACCTTAGAAGGGTAAAAAACTGAATTAAATAATATAGCAAAACTCATATTCAAATGCAAGGCATGAATCTCTGTTGATTAATTTGCAACTGCAAGGCATGAATGTTTGGTAAATGTTCCACGCTTATTGCTTTTGCTGTCTTAGGTTGGGGGAGTGCAAACTGTCACTTTGGGAGATGGTGAAGCCCGTGCTAGAAGTTGTCAGAAAACTGTTCTAGAAAGGCAAGCTCCTCCAACATTTGATTTCTTGATTGAGATGAGAGACAGGCACTATTGGGTTACACACCAGGTATGTTGATTGACGTTTATTTTATTTGAAATTAAGAGAGTTATTTAGAGAGCACTATTATTAATTTACCATTATTGCTAGTTTTTGGGGTATGACTACAATTGCTATTGTTGGTCATATTCATATTCTTCTTATTGTTCTTCTTAGTTTTACTTCTCTCGTAAATATTTTTCTTTAATTCACTTATACAAAATTATAATTTCTCTTCCATTCTGCAGACAGAGAAGAGTGTGGACATGTTGCTTCGAGGCAAAAACCCTCAGGTTGAGGTAATTTTCCTAGTTGCTAAATAACTTGGAATTTAGTTGTTTGGATTAAAAGCGTTTCATTTGCATCTAAGAACTCTTTTACTTCAAATTTTGATTTGAAAAATAGTTCACAATTTAAATTAAGAATAACTTCTCTCTCTCTCTCTCTCCATAAGAATTATAGGGCAGAACAATGGCCGAATGTATTTTATGTCTATTTAATATTAGCATTATATTATTTAATCATATTATGTTTTGTTAAATTGTATATCTTATTTTATTTTGCTTGGAAAGAAAGCCCTTAAAGAAATTTCCTTCTTGTCTTTTTTCTGTGGTGGGCTAAAATTTCCTTCTACACCTTTGTATGGTTGTGTTTGTGCTTTTAAGCCGCGTTGGAGTGATAACGACTCTGAAACTCTTTTTTTGCAGGTCAGGAGGAGGGATAAAATGTTCAAGGTTGTCATAGAAAAATCAAAGGCCTATGACAAATGCGACTCTTGATTTTTGTTTTGGTAGCATTTTCATAAAGATTGGCACTCTTTCACGATAAAAGAAATTAAGATCGACGCCCCTTGTTTTCACAACATTGCTGTAAATAGATCGTAGGATTGTATAGTTGAAGATCAATTCCAAATTTTTTTCCTCTCATGAGTGGTGTATATTATTCTCGAAGTTAATGGAATTTACCGAATCAAGGGCTTTAATAGGCATCATTCGCCATCTGGGCAGTATGGTACAGTAGCATCCCCGGCCCCCATAAATGCGAAGATCCAAGCCCCTTAATTATAGAACATACACTAAAGCCTTTCGTCTAACACGTAGCATAGATCAACCTCTGTGTATCATATAGTCTGTGTTCTGTCTTGAATATCTATATATGAAGCTTCTGTAATGCTCGCGTGCCTTACAATTAGGCGAACATGATTGAAACAAGAATTTGTCTTTTGAAAAGCTTTTGTATAGGTGCATGGATTTCGTGATCTAGTCGTTAACACATCGATGGACAGCAGCTCTTGAGGTGGTGGCGGCAATGGTATAGCCAGTGGGTTACCTAATTTTAGATGAGTGGGATCCACTTCCACTCCCCACCCACATGAATCTTTTGTAGCTTGGAAGTATATGCTTCCAATGGATCTTTTCTTTAGTTATTATCTTGCTTTCCAGTTATTAGGAAACTGAACGCAACGGGAGACGAAGTCGGCATGAGCAGGAACACCTTTCCAAATTCTTTTTTTTGTTGTTCTTAAAAAAAGGCTTTTAAAGTCGGGGTTTCAGATAAAAACAAGGAGATGCGACGGACGTATTTGTAGTAATGAACAGTGTAAGCATAGATGGGAGGAGTTTTAGAAGCAAGGCAGACAACCCAAGTGGGTTTGTCTAATTGCATATCCTCAATGATCAATATATATTTTTCAACTTTCACCAATCTTTAAGACTTCTGTTCAAATAGTGCTACATGTCCAAATTTCCATTCATCTTGATGATAAGTTCCAAACCGATGGTTTAAATTCAAAAATGTGAGTAGTTTGAGGTTTGAGCTCTTGATAGTTTCAGTACAGAAGGAGAAAACGAGTGGTGGTGAAAGGTGCGATCCCCCGGAAAATAAAACCATATTATTTCCCCATATGATATACAATGACATTCACAGTTCACACTTCCAAATTTTGGAGAGTGGGGGGCCTGAGACCAATTTTATGGAGTATTACTTCGCTAAAAAACATGAGCAAACGTGGGAAGCCTTTGGATTTATGGTTGGCCGGCATGCATGTGTATTGAATTAATATATATATGGTGAATTGATTCGTTTATCATGCCATGATGATCAAGATTAATTACACAAGTCTCTCTCTCTCTCTACACCTAACCTCTTTAATTTCATGCAGACTAGTTTTGTCACCTTCTGGGGGGATGTTTGAATCGATCAAATTAAAGTATGCATTTAAGAGTTCCTCTTTGATCAAACTTCCAGTGATATTGAATACGAGGCCGGCCACATCTACAACCCCTTGCATTGATCTCTCCATCCGTTTGTCCTCAACGTATCAGATTATTCTCCTGTACTTTCTCCATAAATATTCAACTTGATTATAGCACTTCTTTCCAATAGCAAGCAGCTTAATTACTTCTCAAACCAACAAGTTAAGCAGCCATGGTGAACTCCCAGAGAGACCCATTTCCTTCAGTCATAATCTTTAGCTTCCTGTCCTCTGTTGTTCCTTATTGTTTACCTGCAGCACTAACAGCCAACCTCATTTCATGTTTGACTCTTCATGGCATTAACAACTTCGCCATATTCCCCGACGTAGAAGATGATCACTCAAATTACTTTGAGCTTCTCAATTTTTCAATTCAGAATCTCAGGTTCGCAAATTCCACGATTCCTAAGCCAATGGCCATTATACTACCGGAAAGTCTGGAGCAGCTACTGAACACTTTTTTGTGCTCCAGAAAAGAAGGGCCTTGGGAAATTAGAGTGAGGTGCGGTGGACACAGCTATGAAGGGACTTCTTATGTTACCACTGACGAGCTTCCATTTGTAGTTATTGACATGAGGAATTTGAGCCATGTTTCGGTGGATTTGGAATCCGAAACGGCATGGGTGGAAGGTGGTGCAACTCTTGGCGAGACGTACTATGCCATTGCTAATTCAAGCAATGGTCATGGATTCTCAGCTGGGACATGTCCAACTGTAGGAATTGGTGGGCATATTGGTGGTGGTGGATTTGGATTTTTGTCGAGGAAATATGGAGTCGCAGCGGATAATGTGGTGGATGCGCTTCTTATTGATGCTAGAGGACGATTGTTAGACAGGGAAGGCATGGGAGAGGAAGTGTTTTGGGCAATTAGAGGAGGTGGTGGGGGTGTTTGTGGGATTGTCTATGCTTGGAAAATCCAGTTGTTGAAAGTGCCAGAGGTTGTGACCAGTTTCAGAGTCCCAAGACCAGGCAGCAAGCTCCAGGTAGCTGAGTTAGTATACAAGTGGCAATATGTTGCCCCCTACTTAGAAGATGACTTTTATCTGTCATGTTTCGTTGGTGCTGGTCTACCACAAAGTGTAACAACTGGAATATCAGCTGCATTTAATGGGTTTTATCTGGGTCCTAGAAGCAAAGCCATATCCATTCTAAAAAATGTGTTTCCTGAGCTGGATATTGCGGAAGAAGATTGCATGGAAATGAGTTGGATTGAATCAATTTTATTCTTCTCCGGCCTAAGCAATGGGAGCTCAGTGTCTGACTTGACCAAAAGGTATCTGCAAGACACAGGATATTTCAAGGGTAAATCAGACTACGTGAGAATCCAAATTCCTTTAACGGGCATAATGGCAGTCCTGGATTTACTTGAAAAGGAGCCCAAAGGACAAGTCATCTTAGACCCTTGTTACAACTCAGAAAGATAGGAAGTAGAGTCATCGACTGAGAAGAAGAAAATCTGAATGTGTATTATTCTGAGTTACAGCTCTGCTTTTTATATGTAAAATACTGAAGGCTATAAATGTAAATACATCATAACCAACGTAACTAACTAACAGAACTGAACTTAAAAGAACTGAACTAGTTATCCAATAACCCTTATGGTGGGTTTATGCAAAGTGTAAGCAATGAATCCATCCCTTTTCCTCATAGACGAGGAAATCTCTTTTCAATTCAGTATCTGGTGACTTGGCAAGAAGAAGATAAAAATAAAAGCAGCATGTACATGGATTGGATAAGAGAACTATATAATTTGACGACACCATTTGTTTCAGCTGGTCCTAGGGCTGCCTATATTAATTACATGGACCTTGACCTTGGAGAGACCGAACTGGTTATAAATACTAGTGTTCCAGTTGGGGATGCTGTAGAGGATGCCAGGGTCTGGGGTGAAAAATACTTCTTGAATAACTTTGCTAGGTTGGTAAGTGTCAAAACAAGTATCGATCCAAACAATGTCTTCAAAAATCAGCAAGGTATTCCTCCAATGTCCCAGGCCGGTTTCAAAGCTGAGAAATAAGGAGTACTGAGTTCCTGAAATGGGAAGTTCTAAATTAAGAACAAAAAACAAAACCGTATGCTAGTATCTCACCATGTTAAAACCACAGACCCCTCTTGAAGTGTTGATGATCATGTTTCTGTGTGAAAGTTTATGTGATCAATATCTGCATCACCATTCTCTGATTCAAATAATTTAAGTGTTAGAACCACAGACCCCTCTTGCCTAGTTAATTCGATTGCTTTCTATGATTATATTGATCAATTCCGAGCATGCTACAAGATAACCTTTTCTGAGATGTTGGTAAATTTAGATGCACAGATATCCGATTAGCATAGAGGTTAACCGTGCATTTTGCATTATATATCGAAAATGAGTCGCATAAACAGATGAGAAATTTATGCATTACTAAGACGTGGCTAACAATTTTGGTCTGTTAGGTCTATTGGCCCATTGCGTTATGAGCTACACAACTGAACACAGTTCTCTCTTTTACCTTTAACCCCTCCCCTGAAATTTCTGAGATTGACAAAGTAACCTCTAATATATATATATATATATTAATTAATATATAATCATGTCTATAACAACAAATCAAGTCTCAGGCAGCATGTCATTTTACGATATGATATATACCCAGAGGCCAGAAGATATGAACCAAATAGTAAATAACAGATAAATGGAGCTATACTATTCATAAGCCCCACACATCACATACCACACTTTTTTTAATTTTTTTTAAATTTTTAAATTTTTTTGTTTTGTTTTATTCTTCTTAAAATAATTGAATTTCTCTACTCATTATTCATATACCACATATTTGATAAAAAAAATTAAAAAAATAATAAAAAGAGTGGTATGTAAAGTGTGAATCTTATAAATAGATTTTTCTTTACAGAAAGGAGCAAATATCAGCACCTTTCCACAGTTTATCTGGTTGAACTGTCTCCTAAAGTTTCCTGCTTTGCCTGTTTCGTTCCATATCCAACTAGCCCAATCAATGACCAGAAAAAATCCCGGTTTTAAGATAAGGGGTGAGCGGATGAGAATTGGGGAATAGAAAAAGGAGAAGATTAGAAAAGTACTACAGTATACAAAATAAAAGGGAACCCCCCAAAAAGAAAATCTCGAGCCATCGCAATACACATTGCACATGGCGCGTGTTAGTGCTATATCGCCAAGCCAGTCTTTCCTATGTGTCAAAACCAAACACGCCTTATCATCTCTTTCCTATTCTTCCGTGAGCTGTTCGAGAGACAGGGTTAGGCGGCAGTTTGGTTCAATTAGAGCGGAGACCATGGCTACTGAGAAACTGGGAATCAAGATCGAGAAGAACCCACCCGAATCCAAGCTCACCCAACTCGGTATCAGAAAATGGCCCAAGTATGCGCACATGACCGTCTCTCTGTCCCTTTTTCTCTTTTGCTTGATTTTTTTGTCATGTTATTTGGAATCTTTGGTCGTGTTGCACTTGTTGTGGGTTTAGGGTTAGAAAGGAATGAGCTTTGCTCAAAAGACTAGGAACGTGATATCTGGGAACCAGATACCTGTGAAACATTAACGCATCGAATACTCATAAACAATAGATGCCAAATAGTCATAGACAATCTGATTATGTTCTTTAAATTTCTTCCGCATAACTGTCGATGCCCCTGTACGCCAACTCTGTTTCATCCTTACAATGTGACTTTTATGACATGTATGCGAAACATTTTATATTATCTTATGAGACTTGAAAGCAAAAATTGTATTGGTTGTAGCCATTGGGAGCGAGATAGGTCCTAACATGTAACTGGAAGAACTTAGATATTATGTGAATCTGATCAGAACCAACAAAAAGATTCCATCTTTCAAGCCGTTTTGATGAAGGGTTTAAGAATAATTTTTGGCAATTACAAAAAGATCATAGTAAAGACAGAAATAAGATTGAGATTGGAATTATCAAAAATTGATTTTTGCCATTCCAACCTTTTTGGAATGGCAAAGATCAATTTCTAGATTAAAAGATTCTTAAGAAATATCCAGATGATATTTAATGAAAATTGCTACTTACAATGGCTATTTACAACAGGGTAACCTTCATCACACACCAAACGAACTCGAAAAAAGTGACCATCCAATCACAATATCTTTTTAGACACTAAAAATATACTAATAAAAAAGACATAAAATGGAAGCCTAGAGAGTGGAGTGTGTTGGACGTATTGGACCGATGGACTTGCTTTGCTTTGGGCTTAGATGCTCTTGCAACCTCTCCATGTTGGGGAAAGCTTGGATCTGATGAAAGCCTTGAACAGATCCTCATCATACACCTCTGGATCACTTTTCCTAAACTCTTTCAACAATGCTTTTAGTTTGACTTGCTAAATGCCAGTTTATCCAATCATTTCAGCAATCTGCTATACTGGCTGCATCCTGTTTCATGGTCTCTTGGACATAAAGCACATGTTCAATAACATCAAGTTGGCCTTTTGGCAGATAATCAACTGCTTTTCCACAGCTTCTACTTCTCCATCAAGCTGATTTTATTGCTACAGATGAAAATGATTTGCAAATCTGGTGGAAACTCAAGCAAACGAGCATTCAATTGATCTTCTTTGACACCTTAAATGGCCAAAACTTCCTTGACTTAAGCCTGTGATAAGTCCCCTTATGGAACCTCTCGTGCCTCAAATGCACTAATACCATGTGACCAACTTCAAAATCTCTTAACTCCTCGATATTGGTTTTCTACTGTGCATAGGCTTTGCTGCTAGCCTTGAGAGCAGTCCTTATTTTCTTGTGAACTCCTTGGCTATGGGCAGCAAAGCCTCTCCATCATCACCATCTGGAGCTTTATGTGGTAGTGGCACTAGATCCAAATTGTGCCGAGGTTTAAATCCATAAACCGCCTCAAAATGTCTTTTTTATACAAGAACTTTGACCCATAGTGTACTTTTTGCATCGGTAGATCTACTTCTTTTCCACAATTATAGCTTCCTTGCTGCGTATATTAATGTGAATTTCTGCGGCACATTTGAGTTGATAGGTGGGGTTGCCCTCCAAGCAAATTCCCATGGACATATGATACTAAAGAGACTTGCTATCTGCTTGAAGGAAAAGTGAAGGTTACTCCTGATGGGGCTTCTGAGTCGGTGGAGATAGGTGCTGGTGACTTGGTCGAGTTCCCAAAAGGAATGAGCTGCACTTGGGATGTCTCAGTAGGTGTGGATAAGCATTATAATATGGGCTAGTGACTTCCTGAAGCCTTTTGCCTAATGTTCCAGTATATGCACACATGAAGTAAATTGGGTTTGTCTTCATGATCATGCCATTGACTGTGAATCTATTTGGCATTAATCCGTGTAAAGTACGATGAACGTGTGATTCTGAGATTTTACAACTAGTTTCTAGTTTCTAACTAAGCAAACGCTACAACTCTCTCACTTCCTGTGCACGCACGCTTGGGAAGTGCACGGCCACTGTAACTTTTGTGTGAGTTTGTGGGTGCAGTATACTTTAGCCATAAATGTATTACACAAAAGTAATCTCCCAAACTGACATAACTTCATATGGTTCGTCAGATTATAAAGTTATTTTTATTATAGTTTGCCACATTCATATGATTATAGCAGTTTTTTTTTTTTTTAAATATTACTAATATACATTAGCATTCACTTTAGTTTGTTTTTAGAGAAAGCTCAGAATGTGGCAAAGAACCAAACTGATACAGAATGCAATTACTCTAGAACACCGTTAAAATATTATAAGCATATCTTCGAAAAAGAAAGGTTTTCTATTGGTAATGAATCAGTAAGAGAATCCCGTTTTGTTTTCGTTGTGAATCTTTTTTTACACATGATATCATAATGTATCTGTGACCCGTTATTTTGGCAGATAAGTCGGGATTAAATACATTGGTTATCCCAATATCGATGGTAAAAAAATAGTAATAGTTATAATCAGCTTGACGAAAGGAGACTTTTATCCAAATATGGATTGAATTTTAATATGTTGGCTTATCCGTATACAACGCTGATTACTTCCTCCAAAAGGATTCTATCCTTCTATAAAGCTCTGCCCATTGATAAAAAAAATAAAGAAAGCTTTAGAGAAAAGGAAAGTGTTCAAAAAAAGTGAGAAGGGAAATGACAATCTCAGCAACGAGTCCAAGCCCCTCGATCGTGGCATTTGGCGAGATGCTCATCGATTTTGTGCCTGACGTGACTGGAGTTTCCTTGGCTGAGTCTACTGCTTTCCTCAAAGCACCCGGCGGTGCTCCTGCCAATGTTGCTTGTGCCATCACCAAGCTTGGCGGTAACTCAGCCTTTATTGGCAAGGTTCTCCCCACTTCTCAAGTTTGTTTTTGGTTTTTAACAGAAATTAGTCATAAGAAACACATATAAACGATACGGATCATGTTGTGTAATGATCAACAATTTACAGTTGGGAGATGATGAGTTTGGGCACATGCTAGTAGATATCTTGAAGAAGAACGAGGTGAACACAGACGGGGTGTGTTTTGATCCGGATGCCAGAACTGCACTGGCATTTGTGACTCTGAAGAAGAACGGGGAGAGGGAGTTCATGTTTTATAGAAATCCTAGTGCGGACATGCTGCTAAAAGAGTCCGAGCTAAACATTGGTCTCGTCAAGCGGGCCAAGATCTTCCATTATGGATCCATAAGCTTGATATCTGAGCCATGCAGGTCGGCTCACATTGCAGCCATGAAAGCTGCTAAGGAAGCCGGCATATTGCTTTCATACGATCCAAACGTGCGGCTACCTCTGTGGCCTTCTGCTGATGCTGCCAGAGATGGAATCAAGAGCATCTGGGATCAAGCTGATTTCATCAAGGTATATAGTAGAATTCTGAATTAAGTTTATTGATAGATAAGATCTACTTGCAAAAATGCATCAACTTATATATATAGCATCATTTAATCGATAAATGTACGACTCAGTTACGATTACTTTGCTTGTTTCAAATTTGTTTAGGTGATTAAATGGTTCTTAATTTGTTGTAATTGGTATAAATAGGTAAGCGATGAAGAGGTTCAATTCCTAACCCACGGAGATCCCGGCAAAGAAGATGTCGTTCTGAGCCTATGGCATGATAACCTCAAACTGCTCCTCGTTACCGATGGAGAGAAGGGATGTAGATACTTCACTAAGGTATATGATTCTCATAATTACTTGCATCCTAATTGTCTTGCAAAGGGTTGCACTGTAAAACCTTACAGCTCCATTGAGCTTTCCTCCCCTCCCCCTTCTATTTTTGTGTATAAATGCATGCATAAGCTATTCATTTCCACCCGATATATATATTTTTACTTCGACTGGATTTGATATAAATAACAGAGCTTGAAAGGAAAGGTGGCTGGGTTCTTGGTGAATACTGTTGACACAACTGGTGCTGGGGATGCTTTTGTTGGTGCTCTTTTGGTTTCCATGGCGAATGACACTGTCATCTTTCATGTATTTATTCTTTTCCTTGTTTGCTCACACAAGTTTTTATTTTTTGGTTTCATGAGTTTGCAATTAATTTTCTCTCTTTTGTTTCTTTATATATATATATAAATTTTTTTTTTCTTTATGCAGGATGAAGGAAAACTAAGGAAGGCGTTGACATTTGCAAATGCTTGTGGAGCAATTTGCACTACAAAGAAGGGAGCAATTCCAGCTCTTCCATCCACCTACCAAGCTCATGAGCTCATTACCAAGTCTAAGGCCCAATAAATGTCCTTTATCATCCTTGGTTTTAGGTTTTCCATCGGACTCATCCATCTCCAAGCTGTCTAATTAATGTGTATATGGGAATGGATAATAAGTAATTTACTTCGATTATTAAGAATTGGGAATCCCCTCTCTTGAATATATATATACACACACACACACTAAATCATCTTGTATCCATGTGATAAAAAACTTTCCCTAAATCAGTTGGAGAGAGCTTGAATTGAGCCATCCATGGAGCTGAGAGCCCTCGGTTGCAATGGCAAATTACCAAGTGCCTAAGCTAACTCTAAGCTAAGAGCATTGGCAATGGCTGCCAAGTCTAAATTTTGACTAAAATTTGAGCTTTTAGCTAAAGTCTAAACTAATGGAGATAGTGACTCATATTGGACTAGCTATTCTAAAGTTCAAATAATAATATAATATTATATATTTAAATAATATTTTTTTATTTTTTTAATATTTTACAAATACACTCCATATATTAATTAATAATTTAATTTTTACGTAAAATTATTATTTCCCAACTATAGAATCAGTTTTAAAATTTTTGTGCTATTGACATAGAAGTTTCCTTTTGCAAATACACTCCATAGCTTCCTAGAATAATTTCCTTTTGGAGAAATAACATATCAAAGAAAGATCAATAATAACATTTCATAACATCAACCTATAATACAAAGGCCTACAATTTGGTAGCCTACAATAACATTCCACCAACATTTCCAGTTCTTCAATCAGCAATTCTTTCACATTTCAATATCAAACTAGTACAAACAAGTTCATAAACTAACAAATTCACTCCACTTTAGACCTCGTGCATCTCTCCCCCTACCTCCACAACTTATTCTTGAGTATATATTCTGCAGACCACAAAGCAAACCCCATTTCAACAATATGCTTTCCCCACCACCACAGATCAGACCAGTTCTGAAAATGAAGCAAACAGTATATATAAAAGTGTATCAAATCCAACTTTGACCCAAGTCTAACTAAGATCTTTGCTGCTAATTGCAGCTGAAAGCTCCAAAAGAGGAGTTGGGTTAAGTCCAATACTAGAATCAATTGTTGCATGAGGATAAAGATATTGAACATCCAGCTGAGGTACAATAACGTCATTAGGTTTAATCACATGCAGGTGCAGGAAATATCTTAACCAATCAAAGAATCAGGCTTTATACTAATGGCAATTAGATGTTTCGAGTCATGTGGCAAGTTTCTTGATTCCCTCATATTAAATTCATTGTAGGTAAACATACCAAAGTTAGTTTCAGGAAACATTTTGATTTAGCCAATTACAATTGTTCATCAATAATTAACTTCAGAACTAGAATCGATGAACCCTACAAGTTATGCATCCGTTGGGGAAAATATGCGCAGGCGAACATGGGAAAAACAGTAAAACGAGTAAAAAAAAATATATTTATAAACATAAACAACGAGGAAACCCACTTCCCAACCAAGCATACAACCAACTTCCTAACTGAGACAAGTTCTCCAAAAACCCCCTTCAGAAAAACTGCAACAACATTACAACAAAAAAATTTCCACCATATCTCATATTTTTTTTCATTTTTCTTGTAATTAAGGAAACATTATTTGAACAAAAATAAAGCAATAAGATTCAAACTTCAACTTATTTTCTTTTCCTCTGTTTTCACAAGAGCCAAAACTAAAAAATATCAAAAGCGTATAAAGCGGGGACAAGACTAAGATTAGCTACTAAAAGCGTATAAAAACCCACAAATTCACACCAGTTCGAAATCGAAAACCCAAATTCAAAGACGAGACTAGAGATTAGCCACTAAACTCTGTTTCTCATCGTTCAGAATAAAAAACGAACAACAAGCCTTCAACTTCAGCAATTTATATAATTCACAACACTAACCCTAGATTACAAACACGACCAACCTAGATTTCCGACCAAAACACAACTTTTCAGATTTGTCTCAACCTCAGATAGGTCGAATTCATAAAAGCACCCCCGATTTGCAGCATGAAGGTAAAGATATTGCTGCATGAGGATAAAGAGAAGGGGGAGTTGATTACCTTCTGTGAAGCACAATAGAACCCTAATAGGGGCCTTGCTAGTTGATTAAAATCGATTCTCTCTTGCAAATCGACTGCTCCTTCTTAGGAGAATCATATTCCCAACTTCGACAGTCCTGGGGTAACGAAAAAAGGAAGAGAACCGGAAGAAAAATGAAAAAATCATATTCCCAACTTCGACAGTCCTGGGGTATCAAAAAAAGGAAGAGAACTGGAAGAAAAATGGAAAAAATGGAGAGAATAGGAGAAAGGGAGTGTCGGGCCAAAGAGACGACCAACGAGAAAGCAGGGAAGGCAGAAACGGGGAGAAAAAAAATGAAGGGAGTGTTCGGCGAGGGAGAAAGGGAGAGAAAGTGAAGTTTTGGAAAGAACGGATTCACGAGGGAAATACAACGATTCGGTTGAAGAGATGTGATTTTACAATAAAATAATAATTGGACGATGACCAATAACTCGCTATGTATGGAGAAGGGATAGACTTACTGTTACTGAAAGCTTCAATTCCTTTATTTTGCCCAATCCGATACAGCGGGTTTGAAGAGGACGAAGTCTATATTTTGGCTTTTCAAGAGTTTTAGCCGGGACGATGCCAATACTCTAAGTGCAAATAGATGCAAATGAAATAAACTTGAAATAGTGAAGATTCATGTACCATATAATTAATTCAAACATGTTTCCCAGTCCTACCAATCAAATCTTATTAGAAGACCGTATGCTTAGATGAAACTGAGCTAGGGGCGACAAGTGGAAATGAAGAAAATATCAAAAATAGTGATAAAACTTCAATTAGCTGTAAACAAAACAAATCCCCACTGGCCTCACAAGCACCACACTACACTAATCATTTTTCCTCCACGTTTACTAACCATATTTGATTGAGTGGCTGGCTTTAACGACTAAACAGACAGACACCCCATTGTGAATTTGACTCTACATGATAAACTTATTTAACAAGGCAAGAGATAGTGTGCAGCATAAATTAGCAATGCTACACTTTACTTTCATTTTCCCTCTAATCCAATGAACATGAACCCCAAGGTATTCTGTTTTACAAGGGGATAATTACACCGACCTATGGATGTGGTTTTTAAAAATAAACAATAACACAGAAATTTGCTGCATCCTAACAGTAACTATTATCGCAATAATGTTACATGCTCATGGCTCTAGATGACAGATCTGAATCCCCCTCCTGCAACTCTCCCTCCGCTGCCTCAACGTTATCCTGCAAACATGCAAAGACCAGCCACATAATTACCAAACTCACTCTAGATCAGTGTTTTGAAGTTAGGTCAAAAGCCCAAAAAAACTGGATTAAAATATGCCATCTGTATTTATGTTTTGAATAATAAGTTACACACTCATCCAATGAGTACCAAACCAAGCAGTGCACCCTCCAATCCCATTCGAATAATGGAGGAACTACCATTTGATTTGAAGCTCACCTACACCATAATCCTATACTAATAGGTATCAATCATCAGTCTGTGCTTGGAGTAGTCTAATGTTCCATGGGCAGGGATGCTATTCTCATGGAAACCATGGGATCTGACGACTCAGGATGGTTACTTGAAAACCAATTTCAAAAAATGTCCAGAGGTCAGAACTATCACACCTCTGATAATTTAGTAGACGAAAATAGTCAAGAAACTCAGACAGATGCATGGATGGGAATAGGCCCCTGACCCCAAACAATATATGAGCTCCTACCTCTGAGTTTTTCAACTTGGTTTCTGCTAAGTAATGCTCCAATGCACCATCCCCATGGAGAACTTTCCCTCCACATCCAGGGGTATCGGCTGAACCCACTGACTCCTCATCAACCACAACAGCATCTATTCTCTCATTTCCTGTCTTCATATCTGGAATCTGAATAGTACAAGCACTTGTATGATTCTTTAAGTGAATAAAAAGAGTTATATAAAAGCAACTCCAAGCAAGAATCGAAGGTTTTGTGGTAGCATAGTTAAGAATGACAAAAGTAATTCAGCCACAGCGAGAGAACCAAAAGAGACAATTGCATACCTCGTACATGGCTTCAGTAAGAATGCTTTCCAGTATGGCCCTTAAACCCCTAGCACCAGTATTCTTTGCCATTGCTTTCTTGGCAATCAGTCTCAATGCTCTCTCTGTAAAATGTAGCTTCACCTGAAATTGGGTGAAAGGATCATTAACACCAGGAAGCCAAGCTATGCTTGGAAGAAGAGAGAGAGTGAGAGAGAGCAGGACACAATAATGGTAGGAAAAAAATGCTTACATTGTTCATGCCGAACAATTTCTTGTACTGCTTACCAAGAGCATTTTTAGGTTCTGTGAGGACCTGTACAACCACAGCAAAACACAAGTAAATTTTATATGTTCCAAACAGGAGGAATATCCTCTCCATTAATCTTTTGCATACTTGTGAAATTTTAAAAAAAATGTAATGCGATATCATGATGGTTCAGACAAAGCTTAGCACACCGTTTTTAACATCAGAATGTAGAAATCACACACACAACATTTCTTAATCTTAAAAATGCAGTTAAGACAAGCACACAGTACAGTTCCAACCATGTACCTACAAGGCTTTCTTTTTCTTTTTTTTCTCGAATAAGTCATCTTCATTTAAACCAAAAAGTGGTGCAACTTAAGTACAAAAGATATATACAAGAGAAGCACCCAATTACAGGATACAGGGGCTTTTTTTTTTGTAAGTAGGATACAGGGGCTTTAAACAAACAAGACATTAATAAATAAAAAAAGCATAAAGCATAAAAAAAAAAATAGAATAAATAAGTATAACGCAGCATTACCTGCACAAGTTGATCCTCAGTTAAAGCTAACAAACTAACTAAAATTGGAAAACGTCCAATAAACTCCGGTATGAGACCATATGCTATAAGATCAGCACTTTCAACCTGAAGGTGCAAAAAGCAACTTTATAATCTGGACAAGATTAATTTAACTATAAACAAAGCAAAAATAATATCTATATATATATATATATAAAAGATAAAAATACAAACTTTAAGTTCCCACTTCAATGACTTTAAAGGGTCTTGCTTCTCACCGACTCAAGTAAGGATGACGTCACTGCAGCATTGGTTACTCCACCAGTTCTCATGTTTGCACGAACAGGTGCTCCAAAACCAATTGATGAGTCTTGACGCCTGGTTAGTTTTGTGTAAGAGAAAAAATGATGGATGTCTTAAAAGGGAAAGAAAAAACAAAGGGGGGAGAGGAATTCTGTGAAGGAAAATCTAAAAAGGGATTACCTCTCTGAAATGGTTTTCTCAAGATCAATAAATGCTCCACCACATATAAAAAGGATATCTTTTGTATCTATCTGCAAATCATTTAAATAAATTCGAACAATGATGTAACTGAAGCAACAGATAAGCAAACAAATTGGTAATATTTACATGCCTACAAACAAGGTAATCCTAAAGAGGTGAATAGAAGACCAAAGAAGAACTTGATAGGTGTTTCTCTTGTATACATCCGGTATACTTGTTTATGCCTTTCAGATTTTTCAATCAAATTTGAAATTCTTATAAATAAATAAAAAAAGACCAAAGCAAAAATGTTTGTTTCTGGTGAGTAGTCATTCCCAGTTCTGGTTACATTACTTTTTTATATGATGAGGAAAAAGGATTATTCATATCCATTTCCTTTCCTTGTTCTCAAGGAAAAGATATGATGTAGGATCCTAACAAGCATCTCTTAATAACGATGCACTTTCACCAATTGCATCAAATTTTTACAGCTATGACAGAAAACATTTGCAAATACATGCTGTGTAGGCCTCCTTTCCATTAAATCAAAGTTAGACTCAGATAATTTCACTTGCACTAGTAGAAGGGCCTCATTCATATAGTAACACCTAGTCTCTTCTATGTTCATTTACCCAGCAAATTTTACCTTGTGGATTACCTCAGCTAAAATACAAGCTGACAGATGACTGTAATTCTGATAGTTTTAAGTCAACCCATTTTTTGTTATAAGTAAAAATTTTATTAATATCGATAGAAGCCTAGGCAAAGCACAAGCACATGGGATATAAATAAGAGAAACGCCTAGTTAGGAAGAAGAAAGTTTTAAATTAGCCCCATCGGTAACCTTGAATCAATATGTGCATCCTCATCGTGTACACTTTTAGCTTCTATCGATGGAAGTAAAAGAACAATATTTACCCTCCAAAAAGAGCTAAGAGCTTTGAGTCAAATCACATGGGATTGCCATACTAAAACCCTACAACTACACAAACACACAATTTTTCCTCATTTTGATAAATTTACCATGACAAAGCTGACTGAATTACCTAAAGACAAAAATCTTCTACCTTGGGGGGGTTAGTTTCTAATGAGGTGAGGGGGCGTATGGGGTGGATTTATGGATATTTATAAGGGCTGGAAGAGCTTTGCCACTCAAATTAGTTTTGCAGTTGGTGGGGGCTCTCGGATCAGATTTTGGCATGACATTTGGTGTGGTGATCACGCTCTCAATAGGGTGTTCCCAGCTCTCTATTGCGTTGTTATTGATCAGGATGCCTCTGTGTGAGATCTGCATGTCCTTTCTCATGGTTCTTTTTTTTTTTTTTATAAGTAAATCAAAGTATATTTTTTTTTTGATAAGTAAATGGTAGTATTAATAAAAAGGCAAAAGCCCAAGTACATAAGAAGGTATACAAGAGGTAAAACCTATCTAGTTGGCTATAGTAGTCACTAGAAACTCATGTACATTGAGGCCGTTAAAGTCTATGGCTTGCGACCACAGAAATAAAGTGCTAAAAAATAAGCTACGAAGCTCCTCCGTTGTTTGCTCCTTATCTTCGAAAGTTCGTTCATTACGCTCTTGCCAAATGCACCACATAATGCAGATAGGTATCATTTTCCATATCTCTTTGATTTGTAAATTGCCCCCCGGCATCGCCCAACTAGCTAGTAAATCAATTACTGACTTCGGCATCACCCAATTTATCCCTACACGACTGAAAACTTCACACCACAAAGCTCTAGCTGTCTCACAATGTAGCAAGAGATGATTCACTGACTCGCCAGCTTTCTTACACATACAACACTAGTCCGTAATGATTACCCCACGCTTCCGCAAATTATCTATAGTCAGAATCTTACCCAGGGCTGCTGTCCAACTGAAGAAAAGAGTTTTGGGCGGCGCTTTATTTCTCCACAATCTTCTCCATGGAAATGAAGCATTTGGTATAGCTGTAAGGGCCTTATAATACGATCGAACTGAGAACATACCCTTACCCGTATGTTTCCACCACAGCTTATCTTCTTGTAGTCCATTCAGCTTCATAGAATACACTAGGTTGAAAAAGTCCGCAACACTGTTTACTTCCCAATCATGTGCTGCTCTACAGAAGGTGACGTTCCAGTGAACTTGATCCCCTGAACGAACCAGCAGGTCCGCCACCGAGGCTTCTTGATCGCACGCCACTCGATAAACACCTGGAAAGGCTTCCTTCAGAGCCTCCTCCCCACACCAAATGTCCTTCCAGAAACTTATACGTGTGCCCTCCCCCACCAAATATTTAGTTTGGTTAACAAACAGCCCCCATCCTTTTCTTATTTGCTTCCAAATCCCCACTCCATACAATCCATTCCCCTCTCTAGTACACCAACCCCCCAATAGGCTGCCATATTTACTATCAACTACTAACTTCCATAAAGCTTCCGGTTCCATATTATATCTCCAAAACCATTTCCCTAGAAGTGCCCGATTGAAAGTTCTCAAGTTCTTTATTCCCAATCCTCCTGAAGAAATTGGTCTACAAATCTTATCCCATTTGATTAGGTGAAACTTAAATTCATCCCCCAAACCACTCCAAAGTATATTAATTAAAAGAATAGGCAAAAGTGTTCAATATAAAGAATGCCCTAACTACGTAGGAGCAATAGATACAAGAAAATCACGGAAATCTTGGCCATTAAAATTAAAGACAATAGCCCAATTACAAAGAGTTCTAAAAAAGAAAGCTTTTAGTTCCTCCAACGATCTCTCTTTGTCCTCGAATGCCCGTTCTAAAAAAGAAAGCTTTTAGTTCCTCCAATGATCTCTCTTTGTCCTCGAATGCCAGTTCATTGCGCTCCTGCCAAACACACCACATGATGCAAATAGGGATCATCTTTCATACAACCTTGATCTGTTGATTGTCTCTTAGATATGTCCAACTAGCCAGGACCGCCACTATTGTCTCAGGCATAACCCAGCCCAAGTCTAGTCTACTAAATACCTTATTCCATAAATCTCGAGCTACCTCACAATGTAGTAGAAGAGGTCCACAGATTCACCCCCATTCCTACACATGCAATACCAATCTGCGATGATCACCCTTATTTTCCTCAAATTATCTGTTGTGAGGATTTTACCTAAGGAAGTTGTTCACACAAAAAACGTTGTTTTGAGAGGCGCCTTATGTCTCCAAAGCCTTTTCCAAGGAAACTGAATGGGAAGCTCTTGTAAAAGAGACTTATAGAATAAGCGAACCGAGAACAAGCCTTTACATGTAGGAATCCACAACAATAAATTAGCATGCTGGTTGCTCGGTTTGAGTGAGTACAAAAGGCTGAAGAAGGCTGCAAAGCTGTCCATTTCCCAATTGTGTGCTGCCCGGCTAAAGTTGATGTTCCACTGGATTTGTTCCCCCACTATCACCATGACATTCGCCATTGAAAGCTCTTTAGCACTTGCGACCCTGAAGAGAACAGGAAATTGGTCCTTTAGAGCACAATTACCACACCAAGTATCATACCAGAATTTGATCCTAACCCACTCTCTTGGACAAAATCTTGTGTGACGAGAAAAGACCCCTCATCCTCTTCTTATATGTTTCCAACACCCCACTCCATACGCCCCTCTCACCTCATTGGTACACCATCCCCCCCAAAGGCCACCATATTTACTCTCAATCACTAACTTCCATAGTGCTTTTGGTTTTTTATGGTATCTCCATAGTCATTTTCCTAGTAATGCCCGATTAAAGAGACTCAAATTTCTAATGCCCAAACCACCATTAGAGAGAGAACTAGACACCTTTTCCCACCTGACTAGGTGGAATTTCAACTCCTCACCCAATCCACCCCACAAAAAGTCTCGCTGTAATTTCTCAATTCAAAGCGCCACACTTGCTGGAATAGGGAATAAGGATAAAAAATATGTCCGTAGGTTAGATAAGGTACTCTTGATCAGGGTAATCCTACCCCCTTTTGACAGGTACATTTCTTTCCAACCTGCTAATCGACGCTCCACTTTCTCAATCACTGTATCCCAACCTGTTAAGGATCATGTTGAAGCTGCCTCCGAAACTGATAAGCAGCAAAATCAATTCAAATAACGAGAACATCTCAACAAACTTTTGTATTTAAATATCTTGCTGTAATCTAGTTTATCTGATCCCAATCTCAAGTAACAAACTCATTTGTCTATAGTCTATATATAGCAACGTCGACTCCGACAATTGAGGCAAGGAGATTACACACCAATCAATTATTTGTGTATTCTAACTTGGTATCAAGAGCCACCAAGACTTGCGTCTCTCCCCTATCCCCATGAACAGCCCATCTTCTACTGAAACCCACCCACAACCATCCCTGAATTCCACTTCTGTTCCTGTCACCAGCCTAACCAACATTCATCATTTGATCACCATCAAATTAACCCATGAGAATTTCTTCCTCTGGCGTGCTCAGGTCACCCCTTATCTACGTGGCCAGCATGTCTATGGCTTTGTTGATGGCACCAACCCGCCTCCACCTTCCACCATACCCAACCCCACACCTACCTCAAGTTCCGCTGCCACCATTCCAAATCCAGCATTCCACCTATGAAGCCAACAAGACCAGATCATTCTCAATACCCTCATATCTTCTCTTTTCGAAAATATCCTATCTCATGTCATGGGCTGCAACACTTCCCGCGATCTCTGGCTCTCTCTCGAAAGAATGTTTATTTCTCAATCTCAAGCTCGTATCACTCGTACTCACTATAAACTTTCCACCATGAATAAAGGATCCTCTACCATATCTGAGTACTTTCAAAAAATGAAAGTCCTCAATGATACACTTGCAGCTTCTGGATAGCCTTTAAATTCTTATGAAACTGTCTCTTATTTGCTTGCAAGTTTAGGGACCGAAGCCACTCAATCATTGTATCCCATACTAAAGCCGCTCTTGAGGCGGCCCCCAACGGAAGCCCAAGATATGTCATAAGAAGTTTAGCGATCTTACACCCTAGAGTATTAGCCAAGTGTCGTATGCGCTACAAACCTCCAATAGGCACCATCTCTGATTTGTCCAAGTTCACTTTCAACCCCGAAACTGCTTCAAAGCATAGTAAAAGGCCTTCAATACTCAGACATGATTATGATCGGCCTCACAAAAGATAAGTGTCATCTGCAAACAATAGATGAAAAATATTAATAAGTCCACCACCCACGGATCCAATCGAATAACCGGTCACACGCCCATTGTTAACCAGGGCTGAGATCATTCTGCTCAAAGTCTCCATCACAATAACAAAGAGTAGTGGGAACATAATTATCAATAACTACGGATCTCCTTATCTTAGACCTCGTGTGCCATTGAAAAATCCAGTTGGGCTTCTATTTATCAAAACTGGAAATTTCACTGTAGATATACACTAACGGATCCATAATCGCCATCTTTTCCCAAAACCACACCTCCCAAGAAGGTCAAGCAAGAAGTCCAAATTAACATGGTCATACGCCTTCTCCATCTCTAACTTGTATATGATCCTTGCATTGCCAGCTTTTAGTCTACTGTCCAGACATTCATTTGCAATAAGAACCGCATCTAAAATCTGTATATCCTTTACAAAAGCATTTTGGGGCTTTGAGATTATCTTTCCCAAGACCTCGCTAAGGCGATTCGCAAGAACCTTGGAAAGAATCTTATAAACCCCACTTACTAGGCTAATAGGTCGGAATTCCTTAATCTCCGCAGCCCCAACCATCTTCTCATGGTTCTTACCAGTGGGATGTTTGTTTAAATAGATCTGTTCATGATTGGAAAATTGAATGAAGTTTCTGAATTTTTCAGTCTTTAATATTCTACAAGGCTGGGAAGCAACGATGAAAATAGGATGCAGAGGCCCAAAAAGGCGCAAAAAGTTTACAGTTCGATCTCACTACAAGCTGTTGGCAACGCAGAGTTTTAGTTCTTTCTCATGGTAGCGTATTTGGAGGTCTCATGTGCCTTCCAAAGTATCTTTCTTCATATGGATTGCCTCTCTTGGGAAAGCCTTGACTATGGACAATTTGAGGAGGCGTGGTCTCATCATTTTGTATTGGTGCTACATGATTACGAAGAATGGAGTGACAATGGATCATTTACTATTGCACTATGAGGTGGCAAGGGCGTTGTGGGATGAGTTTTTTAGTAGAATTGGCATGGCTTGAGTGATGCCTTTGAGGGTGGTGGATTTATCTGCTTGTTGGAATAATATTCATGGTTGTCCTTAGGTGGTTGCAGTTTGGAGGATGATTCTTTTCTACCTTATGTGGTGTATTTGGATCCAAAAGAATGAGCGGTGCTTTGAAGATAGGAAGCACACACTGGAGGAACTTCGAAATATTATTGGGCACACCTTATTGCTTTGGTTTTCAGCCATAGTGCTCAATGGAACTAGTGTTCATGATTTTCTTTTTTAATTTAAGGTTCCTAGAATGTATTTAGGTGGCCCCAAGAGGAACATGCAAATATTTCATAGGCAAAGATGCTACCTTACAACCCAAAATACTTGTCAATCCTCTAATGTTAGGCACTTCTCCCACCGACATGTAACACCCCGTTCCTATAGGATAGAGATGTTACTAATGTACATAACATATTACCTAGTAAAGAGATTCATATCCTGAAATACCGTATTTATTGAAAACATTAATTAAATTGAACATAACTGTTTTTGAAAACTTAAAACTTAAAATGTAAAATAAAAACATAAACTAACCCTACGTGTAACTTTTTATCCAAAAAAAGTAAAAGAACTAAGCCCTTGCACTAGATCTACTCCTGGTCCTCCAGCTTTACGTCCTTACAACCACTATCTGTGACAATTAAACATAGAAGAGAACAAACAAACAACAAACAAAAATGAGTCGAATACTCAGTAAATAGTATACCATACCGTAAAATATAACTTAACAAGACTTAATTTTTGAAAGACTCTTCGAAAACACATATCATTCACAGATTCTCATAGCATGTCTATTCATCATTATTATGAGCGGAAACATACATAATCATGGCGAACATATAAACATGAATGCACAAATTACTTATTTATCTTGTCTTTCACTTATTATATAGTGAACCACGCTTGGGTCCGTGGCACCCCATAACTTGTCGTAACATGGAGTGAAAACACGCTTGAGTTCGTGTTTCACTTAACATAAGGTGAACCACGCTTGAATCCGTGGCACCGCATAACATAACTTGTGATGAACACGCTTAGATCCATGTCACCCTTAACATAACTTGTGATGAACACGCTTAGGTCTATGTCATCCTTAACATAACTTGTGATGAACACACTTAGGTCTGTGTCATCCTTAACATAACTTGTGATGAACACGCTTAGGCCCGTGTCATCTTTAACGTAACTTGAAGTGAAACACGCTTAGGTCCGTGTCATCTTTAACGTAACTTGAAGTGAAACACGCTTAGGTCTATGTTTCACTTAACATATGGTGAACCACGCTTAGGTCCGTGGCACCGTCTTAACATAGCTTGTGGTGAACACGCTTAGGTCCGTGTCACCTTTAAACATCTTATCTTTCTTAATGCATGAGAACTTATTTAATATCATGAACTTTTCTAGCATGGCATATACTTGCAAATGGCATAACATAACATGGCATATCTTTGTACATGGCATAGCATATCATGGCATATCTTTGTACGTGGCCTAATATGATCTAAACATAAACATTCCATGACATACATGATCTGAGTTCTATATGAACTTTACCTAACATACTTGATCTAAATACTTCATGATATTACATAGAATATAAGATTTAATCACTACATGAACATGGCATACATGATCTCGGTACTATATGAACATGGCATACATAAACTGGCTATTTTATTACATGGCATGCTTGACATAAATTACTACATGAACATCTCATGGCTTCCATATGATTTTAGAATTATTTACTCCATCAAACAACAATTCATTCATACAAGCATAATGTCATAATTCATCAAAGATCATGAAGGGAATCTAACCTTGACTTAGCTCATAGCGTAGCGTAGACAAACATCATATTTTCATATACCATTAGAGAATTTACAGTACATATGTAATTATATGATCATACTAATTACCTCTTAGCGTTGCTTTCACAATCTCACGTCATAGCTCGTGACCTATACGAGGCATTAGACGTTACTAAACTTTTCTAAAAAACGTGTCGTAGCAATCTAAATACTTAAAATCCTACCATAGAGATTATTTAATAAATATTCAAATATACAAAGATTTCATAAAATAATAATATTTAAAACTCATATCATATTACTTAATATTCTGTGTAAATGTATGTCTTAATAATTTTATAAAAATCTAGTTAAAGGTTAATTGGAAAATTAACTAAAATAATGAGCTGAAACAATATAAAAGAATACTTTAAAATATGCTTAAAAGCCCTTAAATATTTTTCTGATAAAAACAAGTTTATGATTACTATATTTATTTAGGTAAAACAGCCCACTCAAATACACTAAAACAATTTCTCATAAAACACCATCAACTCACATTAAACAGTATGCTAATCAACCTACTTTAAATAATAATTATTTTCTGAAAAAGAATAGTAAAACAAGCCCACCCAATTTAAACAAGTCCAGTTAAAAACTAAGTCTAATAGGTTTATTAAAACAAAACTAGGCCCAACACCCTTAAAAGGAAAACTCTTGGTCGAAAGGCTTAAAGCCCAAAGGCCATTGTAATAAAAAGAATCTGGTTCAGGAGGATATAGGCTAAGGGTCAAAGGGCATACATGCGATTATGGAAGCATTGAAGGGGCTTTTTGGGAAGTCTGAAACAAGACAATTAAAAGGCAGGAAATATATGGAAGTGGCTTACATCGCGTATCACCAAACAAGGAAAAAAAAAGAAAAACAAGCAAATGGCCGTGTGATGCTTACCAAGAGGAAACTGAAGTGACGACGGCTCTAGGGTGGCTGGGAGTGACCAGCGACGCCACTGGCCTTCTCGGAATGGTGGTGTGATCAAGAGAGAGAGAGAGAGAGAGTTAGAGGGAAAAGCTGACAAACCCAAAAAAGTCGGAGGGAGAGAGAAGATTCCAGCGTGGGCTTACTGGAAGGGAGTGGGTTTGATGGGATTGGGCTGGTCGGTACTTTCTGTGGCTGTTTCCGGCGAGTTGGTTGTCTCAGTTGGCTGTGAGAGTGGTTTTCTCGATTGTAGGGGCTGTTACGTTGGGCTGGCATGTGTATATTTTCTCCAGATGTTTTTGTGTTTAATACCAAGGATTCATGTGGGATTTATAGATGAGGGAGAGGGAGATGCCGTGAGTCTTGAGGAGAAAAAGGATAAAGTCTAGAGTTGAGAGTTTGAATTCAATTCGGGGGTCGTATTCAAACTGAAATGAAAACTAACGGGATAAAATTTTGAGATAGGGGATGAAACTCAAACAACAACAAATATCATCTTAAAATATATTTCAAAACATATCTCAAGTTTATAACAACAACAACAATAGTAATAATAATAAACAATAATAATAATAATAAATAAAGTAAAAAAACGCTCTGGGTCTGGGTGTTACTCGACACCATCTTGGACTTCCCTAAATTCACCTTTAGGCCAGAGACAGCTTCAAAACAAAGCAAAAGGCCTTCATTGTCTCCCCTATGCACATGGGCTTCGCCTATTTCATTTCCACTAATTCATTGTTACTGATTCATTCAAGGCATAGACTCCCCACTTCTTTGTCTTATTAGCATAGGTGTTTGTCAACAATGAAATTCACTAAACTTAAGACTCGAGTTGAGAAAGTGGGCTAGGCCCAAGAAAATTAGAGTACGGCATATCAGACTATCCGGCAACATGCTTGGATAAGTAAGGCGATGAACCGTACCCATATCTCTAGGTTCTATGATGTCTTATTATGTAGATCATGTCTTGCTTGAGGGTTCCAAACCTCGCCCTTCTCTAATAGGGGAAAGTACAGACCCATACCTTAGGATATACAAGCGCCATTCTTCAGATGGATTGCAGTTCAATAGTTATTTTAGCCGGGATAAGCAGGCACGAACTTCCATATAGTGCCTTAGTTTTAATAAAATTTTCTTTTTACTTATAAAAAAAAGAATCTTGGAAACATCGAGTGAAAATAAAATGCTTGATTTTCTTCTTTTAGAAAGCTAAATACAACTAATGCACAAAATGGCATCGAAACAATGCAAGAAAGATTAATCCCCTATAACGTGTAAATAAAAAAGAATGATGAATCTCATATGAAATATATGTAGAAAGAACATAATTTGAAATAATGAAACAGAATTAACATTTTTAGGCCTACTATACCTGTATGTTATCGCCCCGAGGATGCTTCCTTGCTCCCTTCTCAGGAACATTGACTATCTACACAAGAAAAAGATAATTTAGTTTGGACTTCAACAAAGATGACGCTAACTTTACAACAAGTAATCTCTCTATAGATATGAGAACTTACAATGAACAAAGAGACATATAATTACGAGAGCCCTACAATGCAAAGACAAAACCTACGTAATTAATGCAGATAACTTAACATTGATTCTGTTGCAAGTGCCTTCACATTGGCGTGCACCTTACCCGCTGCACTCAACACTTTTATTGGGTTTTAGGGCCACCACCTTCGGATGAAGATTTACACTCCAATATATTGTTTTATGAACTCAAACTCCTCTACAAGGCTCTTCAACACCCTCATCCCCATTTATAATCTTATCCCTTTCAATAAACACCGTTTGGTTCATTTCAAGCAAGAGGTTTCTCTAGCTTACACCTTTTCCAAGGAATCCCTTCCAATTTACTCAGCCCTCAATGTGTTACCTGCTAGTCTATCTGATGATGTTCGATTCAGAAGAACATGTGTTCGACTGTTTATTACAAAGTTTAACTCTTGTTTACACAGACCCTAGATCATTTTAAAAGTAGACCTATGATAACTTGCATGCCATAATATAGACATCACAAGAAATAAGCTCAACATTGTAATTTGTGCATAAGTTTGAGAAGCCTATAAGGGCCAACGTACATGTTGGTTCCCCCTGTATTACATTCTAACATGCTAATATAACTCTTGTGTTTTCTATGTTTTCTATTCTACAGTTCACCTGCAGGAAATCAACAAGTAGAAAAACCAGAACCAGCATTCCTTTAAAGTTCATCCAAAAAGATTTTGATGGGAAAATGCATAATAAATAAATAAACTGAAGAGAGTGACAGCAATGCAGATTGCAGAACTAATTGACTTACTGTTCCTTCTAGCATTTTCAATAATGCCTGTTGGACACCCTCACCAGAGACATCTCTGCTAATGTTTAAGCTCTCGGCCTGAAAAATCACACAGTTAAGAATAGTTCAGGCATATAAATACCAGCACATGTAACCAAATAAAAATGATGCCAGAACATCACAGAACCTTCTTAGTTATCTTGTCAACTTCATCAATGTACACCATCCCTTGTTGAGCTGCTTGTACATTGAACTCAGCCGCCTACATGCCAAAAGACAAGCGAAAAAAAATTAACATCCTGTGACAACAGAAAAGCAAGCAAATTGGAGCAGAAGTATATTGATTTTTTTAAAATTAAAAAAAATATATAAAGAAGCACCAAGTTAGAAAGGCAAAAAAAACTGAAGATATTAACACCACATCGGACGTTATGGCCAAAAACTATTCTCCTAAAATGATTTTATTCACTTTTTTTTTCTCTTGCTCAGGATTCAGTTGGGATCATTGGATCAAACGTTCGGATCAGGGGGTCAATATAAATTTGATACACACTCTGTATCGTAGTAAAATTTTCATCTCAAATAAAGGAGGCAATATCTCCTCAATAACCCCCTCTTCTTGATATATATATATATTTTTTACAAGTACCTCCCTTCTTGATAAATTAACTGAACAAGTATCTTCTTACAAAAATCGATCATCCTACATAAATAAAAGCATGCAAAAAAAAGGTCATACAAAAAAATACAATGCAAGAAGAGCAATCAAACCATTGCAAAGATCATGAGATGCTTTCAAAGTTCCAAGAATAGGTCGTGGAGCAATATGCTTCCACGATTGATCAAATAAATTTCAGTTTGTAATCTAAAGATGCAAAACATGAAGCATACCGCAAGTAATTTGTACAAGATTGATTCAACATCTTCTCCAACATAACCTGCCTGCAATATTAAAACAAAAGGAAATTAAAGCATTGTTTGCCTCCTTCACTTGAATGTAATGACCATAAATAAACAAATACATCCCAGAAGAATGTAGCCAAACAAAATCATTAAAGTAATATCAGAGCAAGCCAACTTTTACCTTTCCAAAATGAAGTTCGCTTGCAATTGAGTAGGTAGTAATAGATAACAAGCAAGCTAAAAATTCACTAAAGCTGATGCTGATTTTTCCACATTCAGTAGGCTAAGATTCCATGTTTGCATATTTTTTTATGATTTCTATAGATATATCAATGAGAAACAGGCATACCTGTGTCAAAGTTGTTGCATCGGCAATGACAAAGGGCACATTCACAAATCGAGCTAGTGTTTTTGCAAGCAGTGTCTTCCCTGATTCACAACATGTAGGTCAGATTGGCAGCTTGATCTTACAATTTCAGAGATTCTATACGCTGGCTTTCAAATAGATCATCCAATGGTTTTCAGTGCATGTCACAGAAGAAACAGAATTCGATATAGTTGTACCTGAGCCAGTTGGGCCCATCAAAAGGACGTTGCTCTTATCTAGCTCCACATTATCGTCATCATCTATTCTCTCAGGAATTCCTGATTCTGTTCCTAGCCTATTATGTATTACAATCAGCAGTTCAGTTCCATTAGATAAATACAAAATGACAATAAAAGGCCAGAAAACCATTCCTCAGAACTGAAGTATCTGTTCCCATTCAGAAAAGGGGGGGGGGGGGGGGGGGGGGGGGGGGGNGGGGGGGGGGGGGGGCGGGGGGGGCGCAGAGAAGATCCGAATGAGTTCTTTTATAGAGGGCTCACGAAACGAGTAAATTAATGGCATTTTGAAAACTAACCCTTTCCGCAGGGATGCATGATATATTCTTTTATAGTGATTATGTACAGCAACTGAAAGTACCTGCAGTGTAAACAACATTCATGGAATAAGTCTCAGAAAAAGAGATTAAGAGGAAACGCTGAATTGCCCAAATGTGCATTCCATTTCTCACAAATGCCAAGGATTATAAGTATAGTGAAAACTGAAATACAAGGAATAATCTTCTACGTGTGGAAGATTCAAGTCACAATTAAGGAACTAAGGAAGTCAAACATGATATCAAAAGGCAAAGCTCAGAGGACCAACAAAGTAAAAACAAAGCCTTAACATATTTCTTGCATCAAGATGGGCATTTTATGCATTGGTAGAAGACTCTGTGGATTGGTACGATTATGCACAGAAAGGGTAAGGAGCAAAAACAAGACCTTTTTGGCTCTATCTTGGCCAATAACAAACTTGTCCAGACCCTTGCAGATCTCTTTTGGCGTGGGTAAATCCTTGCCCAAATTCGACCCGCCCCATGCGTTTATCTCTCCATTACTTCTCCCATCACCGCCACCGGCAGTGCCACCACCACCGGGCCCTGACGCCCGAACCACATTAACCCCAGGCGCAAAAGGCGGCCCGGGAGGAGTATGGACGGCCAAGCCATTTCCCGAAGGCGGGGGAGCCCAATTCTCTGGCGGGTCCCCACCAGAAGTGTGGGATCTTAAATTGTCCCAAAACGAGGCCCTCAACCGATTATTTGTGTTAGCAATAGTGTTATTATTCCGATAATCCTCTTCTCCACCACCGTTACCATTCCCATCAGCTTTGTTGCTGTTCCTGGGTCTGGTAGGTGTATTATTGACTCTGCCTATCTCGACAAAGCTGCCCTGGAGGGGAACAATCCTGTGGGGCCGGAAGTAGTAAGCGGTTTTACAGTTGGGGCAGAGATTGACGGCTGCTCCGGTCTTAGCATGATGAGCAAGATCATCATCAACATCATCCAAGGTTCCAAGCGGAACCGGAGGGACTAAATTGTGGCGATTGGAGAAGGAGAATAGAAGATCCATGTGCTTGAAGCAGCGAGGGCAATTGGACTCCGCACGAATCTTGCGGATATGGTTATGCTTGAGGCCATCGCTGTCAGAGCCACCGTGGTCCCACTTGTAACGCTCTTGGACTCCGATAAGAGAGTCGCGCCGGCGGTGGGTACCCACTTGGAGGTGGTTTAGGTGGGTCGAGATAGACGAGACCTGCGTGAACCGTTGGGGGCGGTTGGAACGGGAGCTGTGTGAGGCCAGCAGCAGCGTCATCCGATTCACCTTGTTCCTCCATCTCAAGATTCCAGACATTCGCAATCAAATTGACTTTATTATTTTTGCTGATAGGGAGACTACTTTTTTATTTCTTGTTTAGAGAAACAATCCAAAAGGAAGAAGAAACAATGTGAGAAAGAAAGAGAGAGTTAAAAAGAAAGAACAACGACTACAAAGAGTTTAGATGTTTACTATGTATGTATATAGTGAACAGGAAGGGGGCGAGGGAGAGAGAGAATTGGCAGGTAGAGAAAGCATGGGAGGGGAGAAAATAGTGGAACAACGCAATAAGATAAGATAAAGCTGCGAGTTGCGTGAGTGTGTATCGGAACTTGACCGAAACTGGTTTCGTCTGCCTTTCCTTTTTCTTCTCTGCCAAATTATCTCCCTCTGGCTCTCTCTTCCATCCTTTCCTTGACGTATTTCGGACTCAGTTCGTAAATAATTCAATATCAGATTTAGGATATGATATTCCTTTGTTTGAAAAAATACGTGGCGTCTTGACCAAACAGAAATGTTATTTGGTGGCTTCGAGATCCGTGAGACTTCAGATAATAAAAGAAATAGGCCACAGAATCACCCTCAAATCCCCTCTCTCCCTCTCACTGTCTTGCAGTTTTGCTCTTGCGTGACGCAATGTATGGGAACGTTAGGCACAAGCGACGGATCGAATTCGACAAAAATGTATATTTTTTTATAAATTTAATGATTAATATTACTTAAGTAGATCTCGCAAATTAAATTAAGTGCGATGGGTTTGAACTAAAATTCCTAGATCTCATCCCACTTTTGGAACACTAACCTTATAACGTGGTCCAGTTTGAGGAGACTTCTCCCAACCAAAATATTAGACATGTCAATTACGTTATACCATAATAAATAGGATTGTTCATCCGACTCGGTTTTTATTTGGCCCGGCTCAGAATCTGAATAACCGGATTTTCAGTTACGATTTTTGACTCGAATTTATCCAATGTTACAAAACCATATATACCTTGTCCAGACCCGAGTATGAAACCTGGGTTTCGAATTTTCAGCCCAGATTTACCTGATTTTACAAAACTATATATACCTGGTCTAGACCCGGGTATGAAACCCAGGTTCCAGATTATAACCCGGTTAACTGGGTTTGTATTAAAAAAAAAAAATCTTATCTCACTCACATGTTAATATGTATTGGTAGCTCTATGTAATCTATTTTTTATATGTAATTTCATATTTTATAATTATGTTTTGTAATGTAATGTATAAATACCAAATAATATAATATGTAGTTATTGCAATTTTTTTTAGATGCATTTAGTTAAAAATAATAATTGGTTTTGTATATAAAAGAATATGCACCAAATAATATAATATGTCGTGATTGTAATTTTTTTTTAGATGCATTTAGTTAAAAATAATAATTAATTTTGTATACAAAAGAATATGCTTTTTCACACTTTCTTGAAAAATTTTTAATAGAATGAAAATATGCTTTAAGATAAAAACAAAATCATTCTTCAAAAAAATTTAATAATATAAATTTTTGTGAAAAAAAAAAAAAAAAAAAAAAAAAAACTGAAATCCGGATTTTTGGGTTTCAAAAAATCCAGATCTACTCAGGTTTCAGCCCGGGTTTGAAATCTGAGTTCCGGGCTGAGTACCCGGTCCAAAACTCGGATGAACAGTCCTAATAGTAAACATTACTAGTGGATTCAATGGCATCAGTTCTGAAAAACCAGGCTCAAGTAAAGACAACGCACGCCCAAAAAGCCATACTTTCTACCAGTTAATCACACTTTCGCCACGCAGACACATGCAAGGTTTAAACCAACATGGGATCCTGAAAATGGAGCTGCACTGCATTTGAGTTTTCAAACATGGACACGGAGTTTTAAAACATGCATTTGAGGTAGTATATAGTTTCCGTGAGTACACTAATTTTATAAAACCGTATTCTCGGTGACGGGGCTGGCCATTTGTACAATCTCATTCATTACATTTCAAATGTAAAACTGCATCAAGTCCAAGGAAAGAGGAAAAAAAAAAGAATAAAAAAAAAATACATATGCAGGAAACGAACTACACGTGAAATAGCCCAATGAGTGGATCATCGTGTCCACCTCCAAATGATGAACACAATGACGAGTGTCAAAATCATGCCTGCATATTTAATCCAAGTATCAACACGGTGCCGCCTCTCGATCAGCTTCAATACGGAATTCGATAGCCCCACTGTGTTAAGAACATCGAGTGCTTTCCGGTGTGCTTTCTGAACCAGGGAAAAAAGTATGTAAGAATTACTTATCAGCCTCCACTGCAACATTCAATTCAATGGATACTAGCACTATTTGTCGACCAAATGATCTGTCCCAAGCACTTTAGACCTTGGTTTTACTTTTTTCAATTTTAACTCAATCCGAAAGAATATAAGAATAGTAAATACTACTTAAAAAGGAATCATGCATGGCAATCACGAACCCCAACTCGCAGGCAGCATATCCAGGGATGCCTAATGATTAGTTAATTTATCTCATTTCATTATGTTTTTATCCAAGAGAGAGCCTACTGGGACCACCACCTAACACAATCATATACCAAATGACCTATCAAAAGAAACAGTTTTTTTTTTCTATAGGTAAATGATATTATTAATACGAATAGGCATAGCCCAAGTAAATAAGAAGTTATACAAAAGATAAGACCTATCTAAGTCGCTAAAGAAGACATAAGAAAATCGTGCATATTTTGGCCATTAAAATCTACAGCAATGGCCCAAAGGAATAGAGAGGTGAAAAAAAGAGAGCGAAGCTCCACTAGTGTCCGCTCCTATAAAAAAAAATATACCAAATGAAAATCCACAGATTATGTCTTCGGTTCCCTTGAAATGGCTGGTATACATTTTGAGAAATGAAATTATCAAAACACCCAATGTTTAGTACCAAATGGATACTTTTCATATTAAGTGAAATTGAGATAATTTTATTCCAAGATTATGAGACTCATATACCACAAGCACAATATTATAAAGCAATAATGTTTTGAAGTCAATCGAAGGCAACATTTTTAAGGGGTGTTTATCTTACCAAATCTGTATTAATTATGGAAGCAGCTGGCGGGTGGTAGAACTGTCATATGTTAGTATTCTGGTGCGTTAAGAGATCTTTAAGTGTTAGCGTGTTAGTGGAGTTATTAGTGTCTATGTTACTAGATGTGTATGAGTAGTTGTGGCGCAGTTATGTGTGCAGTTGTGCAGTGTAACATGTGGAAAGCAGTAGCTGTTGCATTGTTAGTATGTTTTCTATTAAAAGTGCCATAAAGGAAGGAAAGCAATATCTTTGCCTTGAGAACCACACCCAAAGTAAAGAACTTATCCAATCTAAACATTCTTCATTCCATCTCATCACAGATCCACAAGGTCATGGACCTCTTGGATTCAGGATTTTCTCCCCAGGAGCGAGTCCGAAGTGCCCCACCTTAGTGAGGTTCCGTGTTATAAAAAAATGGGAAAAAAAAGAACACTACCACCAAATCTCAACGCCATGGTAGGAAGAGGTTTTATTTCAGGTTTCTCGGTGGGAACTAATAATAATGGCTTCATTTCCATATCACATTTGCTTTTTGCTGATGATATTCTTAATTTTTGTGATGCTGTTGGGGAACAGACTCAAGCTTTGGGGGGCTGTCTTGTTATGTTTTCAAGCCGTGTCCGGGCTAAAGGAGAACTTGGGTAAATTGGAGCTGGTCCCGGTGGGAGATGTGCATAATATTAACAATTTGGCAGAATTATTGGGGTGTAGAGTTCCTTATTTGCCCATGAAATATTTGGGTCTACCGCTGGGGGCGTCATTCAAGGCAAGGTATATTTGGGATGGGGTGGTTGAGAAGATTAAGAAGAGGTTGGAAGCATTGAAAAGGTTGTATTTATCAATAGGGGGTAGAATCACCCTTTTCTTATAGGTAATAAGAAATTTTATTTCAAGTTAGTAAGTATAGCCCAAGTACACAGGACGTATACAAGAGAGTATACCTAGATACATACTAAAGCAAAACAGAACTAAAATAAAACATTACAGATGTTCCCTTCCCTTACAAGATTCTTCACCCAAAAACTTAAGTGCTAAAGAAAAAATCCCTAAACTCCCCCAAAGAACGTTCACAATCTTCAAAACACCTCCCATTTCTTTCTAGCCATAAGCACCAAAACAAACATAAAGGAATCATCCTCCACACTGCTGAACTGCCTCTACATCCCACTGAACCTTGCCAGCTAGCCAGAAAATCCACCACATGCATATGCATCACCCAAGCAATGCCTATCCTTGCTAAAATCTAATTCCACGATGTTGTCGCCACCTCACAGTGAAGAAAAAGATGGTTAACAGATTCACCATCCTTCTTACACATAAGACACCAATCAACCACATATAAACCTCTCTTCCTCAAATTATCCATGGTCAATATTGTCCTGAGAGTGAGAGACACCAGCCAACAGAAAAATGCAACCTTGCCAGGCACCTTTGCCCTCCAAATACATTTCCAGGGATAGTCTTTAGCTCCCTGACAAATTAATGCCTTATAAAAAGATTTTACAGTAAATCTGGAATTATTTGAATGCAACCACAACAGGCTGTCCTCTCTATTCTAATCAATTTTCATATCATATAATCTTCCCAAAAAGTCAAATACCTCACCCACTTCCCAGTCCTGCACATTTCTGTTGAAATCTTCATTCCACTAAATCATGTTATTAGAAATCTTATAAGACTCAGCCACTGCAGTCCTTTTATCTCTATCAATCCTAAATAAATTAGGATAAATGAACTTGAGAGTTGAATCCCCACACCAAGAATCATGCCAAAAATAAATATTTGCCCCATCCCCCACTGAAATCCCCCCATACCGACCGAATAGACTTCCACAAACCCACCTGATACACCCCCTTAACTTCATTTGTGCACCAGCTCCCCCACATCCTCCCATATTTAATATCCACAATATGTCTCCATGATGCATTACTCTCAAAATGATACCTCCAAAGCCATTTCCCTAGGAGAGCTTTATTGAAAGGTTTTTAATTTCTGACACCCAAACCTCCACATGAAACCGGTTGACATACATTGTTCCAACTCACCAAATTAAATTTTCTTTCCTCCCCATAACCATCCCACAAGAAATTTCGAAAAATGCTCTCCATTTTTTTTGCAATCCCCGTGGGTAAAGGAAAAAGTGAAAGGAAGTATGTTGGTAGATTAGACAAAGTACTCTTAATCAATGTAACTCTACCCCCTTTCAATAAATAGAGTTTTTTCCAACCAGCTAGCCGCCTTTCAATTGTCTCAATAACCCCATCCCATTAAGAGTACTCTTTCTAATATTCCAACTTACTTTCTTTCATTATTTCCTTTACCAGTTGGAGTGGCTAATCGTATTGAAAAGTTGTAAACACCACTAATCAAGCTTATAGGGCGAAAATCCTCAATAACCGATGCCCCATGTCTCTTAGGTATAAGAGCAATGAACGTCGCATTAAGAGATTTTTCAAACTTTTGAAAAGAATGAAATTCACTGAAGACTTGCAACACATCACCTTTAAATATGTCCCAGCAAGTTTGAAAGAACCCCATTGAGAACCCATCCGGCCCCAGCGCTTTGTCCTTGGCCATACCAGAGATGACTTTGTAAATCTCATCTTCCTCAAACGGATTCTACAAACCAATCACGCTCTGAGGATCAATTGTTTTAAAGGACAGGGAATCCAGCTTTGGCCTCCAACCAGCCGGTTCTAAAAGGAGGCACTCATAATAATTCCCAATATGGTTTTCTAAATCAGAAGCAGAAAATATCACCTGGTTATCTGAGTGTAGAGACTCAATGGCGTTACTGCGCCGGTGTGAATTGGCCACTTTGTGGAAGTATTTCGTGCACTTGTCACCTTCTTTCAACCAAAGAACTCTAGATTTTTGTCGCCAGGAAATCTCCTCTGACAACAATACCCTCTCCAGATTTGCTAAAACAGTGCCCTTCCTCATAAGCGCCTCCTCTGAGGCCTCTCCCAATATCTCGAAGGTCCTTGCCAACTGTTTAAGCCCGGCGCTAGAACATATTATATCCAAGCCTCAAAACGCTTTTTTTCGAGGAACACAAATTCTTGACTTGGTACTCATTGCAAATGAGTGCTTGGATCATAGACTGAGGGAGGGTGAACCAGGTATTTTATGCAAGCTTGACATGGAAAAAGCTTATGATCATGTGAATTGGGAGTTCCTTCTGTATATGCTTAGGAGGAGTGGTTTTGGCAATAGATGGATTGCTTGGATGCGTCACTGCATTTCAACAGCTCGGTTTTCAGTTTTAGTAAATGGTACACCGGCTGGTTTCTTTGACAGTTCTCGTGGTTTGAGGTAAGGAGACCCTTTATCTCCCCTCTTGTTTGTTATAGTTATGAAGGCTCTTAGCCAAATGGTTCAGGCAGCTGTTAGCGGAGGTTTCTTGTCTGGCTTCAAGGTGGGTAACGGCATGGTTATGATCTCTCATTTCTTATTTGCAGACGATACCCTACTCTTTTGTGAAGCAAATAGGAACCAGATCCAAACTATAAGGGCATTGTTACTTTGCTTTGAAGCAGTGTCGGGGCTTAAGGTGAATCTTGGCAAGTCTGAGATGGTCCCAGTGGGTGCAATCTCAAATATATGTAGCTTAACAAGTCTTTTGGACTGCCAGGCATCTTCGTTGCCTTTGAAATACCTGGGCCTTCCTCTGGGAGCTACTTTTAAGGCTAGAATGATTTTGGATGGGGTAGTAGAGAAGATAGAGAAAAGACTGGCTGGCTGGAAACGGATGTACTTATCGAAAGGGGGCCGACTCACTCTTATTAAGAGCACCCTTACGAACCTTCCCACGTATTTTCTATCTCTGTTCCCTTTGTCAGCAGGGGTGGGTATCAAAATCGAGAAACTATTTAGGGCATTCCTATGGGGGGGGCATGGGGGAGGAGAAGAAATTCCATCTGGTTAGATGGAAGACAGTTTGTGCTCCAGTCGTACAGGGGGGGTTGGGAGTGTGTGACTTGAGAATTTTCAATAAAGCTCTTTTGGGGAAATGGTTATGGAGATACCAATCGGAGGGGGATGCATTGTGGAAGGAAATCATTGTCGCTCGCTATGGAGATACTTGGGGTGGTTGGTGTTCCAACGAAGGAAGAGGGGGGGTATGGTGTGGGTTTATGGAAGTTTATAAGGAGGGGGTGGTCTTGCTTCGAAAAACATATTCGATTCTTGTGGGAGAAGGCAATAGAATTAGTTTTTGGCGGGACGTGTGGTGTGGAGAGCATGCTTTGGAAAAAGTTTTTCCGAACCTTTATCGTATTGCTGCTAATAGAGAGGCTTCGGTTGTGGAAATGCGGTCCCTCTATAATGGCACTTTTTAGTGGGATGTTCTCTTCAACAGGGACTTTCATGATTGGGAATTAGCTTCTGTTTCAGATCTTGTCAGCCTCCTATACTCCATGGGGACTCCTATGGCACAGTGTGACCTTGTGAAGTGGAGGTCTAATAATCAGAAGAAATTTACGGTAAAGGCGTACTACAAAATTTTGACCACACAAAACCATCCTCCGTTTCCTTGGAGGAAAATTTGGCAGTCGCGTGTACCCTCCAAAGTAGCCTTCTTCGTCTGGAACGCAGCACTTGGGAAGATCTTAACCACGGATAATTTGAGAAAGAGGGGGTGTGTAGTAATAGATTGGTGCTATATGTGCAAAAAGAATGGAGAATCTGTGGATCACCTTCTATTACATTGTGAGATTACAAGGGAGATATTGGATGAGATCTTCCAAAGGGTCATCAACATTGCTTGGGTAATGCCTTTGAGGGTAGTGGACCTACTGGGGTGTTGGAGGAAGATACAAGGCTGCCCGCAAGTGGCAGTAGTATGGAAGATAATTCCACTATGTATCATGTGGTGTATCTGGATGGAAAGAAATGCGCGCTGCTTCGAAGACAAGGAACGCACTATGGAAGAACTAAAGAACTTTTTTTTTCAAAGTTTATTGCTTTGGTTCTCTGCTATTGTACTAAATGGGGACAAAGTCCATGATTTCTTGTCTTTGATTTCTCGCTCATAGAATGTATGTAGAAACCTAATGTATACTTCCTGTATACATGGGTCATGCCTGTTTCTTCTTATCAATAATATTTATCTTTTACTTATCAAAAAAAAAAAATTTGTGGGGTGGTTTGGGAGAGGAGAATAAGATTCCTTTAGTAAGCTGGAAAAAGTATGCTGTCCGATTGTTGATGGAGGCTTGGGGGTTTTGTAATTTGTGTATTTTTAATAAGGCGTTGTTGGGGAAGTGGTTGTGGAAATGTCATAGGGAAGAGCAAGCGTTGTGGATGGGGGTGATTGTTCGGAAGTATGGGAGTGATTGGGGGGAATGGTGTCGTAAGGAGAGTAGGCGGTCTTATGGTGTGAGTTTAAGGAAGTTTATTAGTAAAGGATGGGATACTTTTGTGAAACAAGTCTTTTGTGGTAGGTGAGGGATCAAGAGTTCGATTCTGGTTTGATGTTTGGTGTAGTGAGAATGCACTGTTTAATGCTTTTCCGGCCGTTTTCCGGTTGGCTGTTAATCAGCAGGCCTCAATTTCAGAGTTGATGAGTTACTCTAATGGAGAGGTGCATTGGGATGTTAGATTTTTCAGACCTGTCCAGGATTGGGTAATTGAGGAGGTTACTGATTTTTTTAGATTGTTGTATTCAGTGGATATTAGAAGACATGACAGGGATCAAATGTTCTGGAGATATACAGCGTCTAAAAAGTTTTCTGTTAGATCATATTATAAGATGTTGTCCAATCAGCATTACATTTCTTTTCCTTGGAAGAGTATTTGGAAGGCTCATGTTCTGTCAAAGGTTGCTTTTTTTGTATGGACAGCAGCTATTGGGAATATTCAGACTATTGACAATCTGAGAAAGTGCGGAATGATTGTTATGGAGTGGTGCTTAATGTGTAAGAAAGCTGCGGAATCAGTGGATCATTTACTTCTACATTGTGATGTGGCTAAAGTGTTATGGGATGGTGTGTTTAGAAGATCCAGACTGACCTGGGTTATGGCAAAATCAGTGGTAGATTTACTCACATGTTGGACTAGACTTCATACTTGCTCTCAAGTGGCAGCTGCATGGAAGATGATTCCTTTGTGCATTATGTGGTGCATTTGGTTGGAAAGGAATGAGAGTTGTTTTAATAAAAGGGAACGCAAGTGTGGCAGCTCGCATTGAGAAGCTCCAAAGGGATTTCTTATGGGGGGGTTTGGGGGAGGAGTTCAAGTTCCACTTGGTTAAGTGGGAGCAGGTGTGTCGCCCTATATCTGGGGGAGGCTTGGGAATTAGGAACCTAAGAAGCTTCAATCGAGCGCTGTTAGGTAAATGGTTGTGGAGGTTTGCCCAGGAACATGACTCTCTATGGAAACAGGTGGTGGAGAAGAAGTATGGTGGTTTATGGGGGGAGTGGTGTACTAGAGAAGTAAGGGGAGCTTACGGAGTGGGATTATGGAAACACATAAGAAGAGGATGAGGGGTGTTTAACCGTCATGTAAAGTTTTGTGTGGGTACGGGTTCGAGGATCAAATTTTGGAAAGATGTGTGGTGTGCCAGTGGGGCTTTAAAAGACTTGTACCCTTCTCTATTCCAGTTGGCTAGAGATAAGGATGTTTCAGTGGAAGATGTTAAGGAGTTAGAGGGGGGCCAGCTTCTGTGGAACATTAATTTTAGTAGGGCTGCACAAGACTAGGAATTAAGTTGTTTTGCAGATTTCTACAGCCTTATATACTCCTTTAGACCAAATCAGCAAGAGGATGCTCTGTGGTGGTCACTATCAGGCAAAGGTAACTTCTCAGTCAGATCTTTTTATAAGGCACTCACCCATGTGCCCCCTTCTACGTGTCCCTGGAGGAAAATCTGGAAAAATAAAGCTCCACCTAAAGTATCATTCTTTGTTTGGACTGCATCTCTGGGGAAGATACTCACCACAGATAATTTGAGGAAAAGGAGGATCATCATAGCAGACTGGTGCTGTATGTGCAGAAGTGGGGGAGAGTCGGTAGATCACCTCCTTTTACACTGTGATATGGTACGGGCCCTCTGGAACGAGGTATTCTTCAGACTGGATATGGCTTGGGTGATGCCCAAAACTGTGGAGATGGCGCTGGGTAGCTGGTCTAACATAAGGGGTAGTAAACCAATTAAAGCTATTTGGAAGATGATTCCCCTGTGCATCATGTGGTGTGTATGGCAAGAACGAAATGAGAGGACCTTTGAGGACCAGGCAAGATCAATGGAGGAGCTTAAACTTTTATTTTTTAGAACCCTTTGTAACTGGGCCATCGCTGTGGATTTTAATGGCATGGCCATGCATGATTTTCTTCTCTCTAACGTGCCTACCTAGTTAGGGCAGTAGTGTTGTAATTATGGCTTTGCCTTTGATCAATACAATTTGTTTACTTATCAAAAATAAATAAAAGGGAACGCAATATAGAAGAACTCTGGAAATTTTTTGTGTTCCTTGTTTAGTTGGTTTTCAGCTATTGTACTTCGGTCCATGGGTTTTGTCCTCGTTTTTCAAGTATTAGAATTCGTTTAGGCATTTCTTTTGTTTGCATCCTGTGTACATGGGCTTCGCCTATTGCATTTAATGAATAAAATTTTTACTTATAAAAAAAAAAAAAAAAAAATCTCAAAGCTGCTGCTGCTGCAGGAACTTCCAGATCTATTACCACCAGAACATTTTTTGACAAGTTGCCACCAGAATATTGATTAGTGAAGATAGAAATTATTTTCTTACCTAGTAATCTAACATGTCGAACTAGTCTATAAAAATTATAGATAGTTTCTTATAAACTTCTATAAGAATCCAATGACAAATTTTGATATGGACATTCTCTTGCTTGTATTGAAATTTCATAGTCCCATCCTTTATCAACAACAGCTTATTGTATGAACCATATATGTAGATATGTGTAATTGTGAGAACAGAATGGTGAGCACATGTGAGTACACAGCCTGAATTTCAGATACCTTTAGACGTTCCCTCGAGCCTGACATTGCGGACAGGATGGCCTCTCCAGTTGAACTAGCTTCTTCCAACATCCGGGCAGAGTTACGATATGACTGCCTTGCTTGTGCTTCATCATCGAATATTCTCAAAACGTGAGATTCCCCATTCTATAACATAAAAATATATTGGTAAGATACTGAAGCGAAAATAATTCTGTTGCCAAACCAAAAAGAATCTACACTGCTGGCTTACAGCGCCAGCTAAAGAAAGAATTACATACAGCTCTTCCAAGCAACTCTGCTCTCTCTTTGGCTTCCATCATCCTCTTCTGATTCCTTAAAGAATACTTATCCAAACTTTGTTTCAAAGATTCAGACTCTTCTCCCACTTGCTCAACTTTTCTGCATTATACAGGATAATTATTGCATCAACACTAATATAGTTGTTCTATACATTAGTTTTTTTTTTTTTTTTTATAGGTAAAAGAAGTTCTATAGATAAGTACCCTCTCGATTTCACTTGAAATGGATAGTATCTAATCTAGTTCAAAACATGCTTGTTTTGGTCATTGTATTTCTAAGAAGCATTAGATCCATAGTAGAAATGACCAAAACACGCACACAAGCATATAAGTTGTTATAGTATAAATTAACACGCGGAAAGGATCCTATTCCTGTTTGTATACCGCATAAAGTTACACAAACTGCAGATCCTATCAAAAAATTGCAAGGTCATGATATACTATAAGTTTGATACAAACTGCAGATCCAATGCTCATGAAAGTACTATTGGCACCTATATGCTTAAAGGATCGGAACTAAAGCTCAACAGACATAAAATAAAACTATCACCGAGCCAATAATTTGATTTGAAATGATTTCTCTACAAGGTATTTGGTCGCCTAGTGAAAAATGAATTGGAATTACCTTTTGCACGGTATTAAGATGAATCGATTCCTAAATTAATCGGATTATGAACAAGGCCAAGAAATATAACGAACAAAATCCAAACCCTAACGAGAATAATTGAGTGAGTCCCCGTCCCGAAGGATTCATTGGAGAAAGAGAGAGAAATTTCACCGTTTCCAGAGATCGCGGTGTGACTTGGAGGGGAGGGAGCGGCAGAGGCGGTCCATCTCGACGCAGAGGGATTGGATGTGGGTAATGTCCCTGGTGATTGAGGATGAGAGCTCCGGAGAGTCCATCCCAACGCTACCGCTCGAGTACTCAAGGCGTTCCAAGCGTTCCATCGCGTCCCTCGTCCTCAACACCAACTTCTTCGCGTTCTGGTATATCTCTGACAGCGTACTCCCCCCTCCTCCTCCTCCTCCTCCTGCTGCTTCCATTTCCACGGTAGTATTTCCTGCGTTCTCGTGGCAGAGGGGATCGTGATATTTTCACCGCTTCCTCCTCCTTAGTGCTAAATCAGATTGATCATATATACCTACTTACATAGGAACTATGCCCCGTCATTCATACAACTCATTTTGTTATTAAAAATATTTATTCAAAATAAACTGACGAAAATACAAACAGATAAATATTAAAATTTGTATTTTCTATACTATTTCATATTTGTGTTTTTATTTCTTAGTTAAAAAGCTATGCGGTTGTGGTCGTATATTAAGGGAATAAAATAAGTGATGTAAATTAAAAAACATAATAACATTTCATATATATATATATATATATATATATATATATATATATTTATAATTCCATATACAGATTGATCTCTATCTTTTTGAACAATTATTTCTTGTTAATTTTATAATTTTTCAATATCTTATAAGCTATTTTATTCTTTCCGTGATTTTCTTGGCATTTAAGAAAGAAAAAGTCTAGATACAGTTGCATGAGGTATGTGTTGGGTAAGCGCGTGGTGATGTGGAAAAAAAAATTGAAACTAACCGTTTTATCCAACACGAACTCTCCCTCCCTCCCTCAGTTGACAGTTCCATCTCCCTCTCCGAGTTTCCATTCCTCCCTTCCTCGAAGCCGAAGTTTACTCGAAGCGTCTCCCTCCCTCAAAGCATAAAATTTGGAATAGAGTTTTGTGTATGATCGGATGTATTTAGAGAAAGAGTAACACATGAGATTTTGAGGGGGCTGCAAATTACCCTTGCTCAAATTGAAGCCTATGTTTTTAGCTTCCTTTATGATTTGACGTCGGCCACGAGCTATTTTTCCTAGCCAAGTTCGAGGACCAAAGGAAGAAAGCAAGAGAAGATGAAAAAAATGAAGAACCAACATTTAAATCTCTGAAAGTTCAAAGATTTGATTTTCAACTTATTTGTTCCTACACGTTCAAGAGCTTTGGCCGTGAGTTGCAAGAATTGAAATACCCACAAATAGAAAGCCTCTTCTCTTGCCGTGGACGTCTTCGTTTGGATCCTGTTGCAGAGAAGCCATTGGAGCAACATTCTTTCTCTTGGTCCCTGCATTTCTTGAGGAAGAATAGAAGAAAGTGGATTAAGGAGAAGAAGAAGAAGGAAAGCCAGATTGCCCAACAGGAGGGTATAAATAGCAAGGGCTCCCTATCACGAAGCCCATCGTTTTTGCCTTTTATCTAAAATCTCAGTGCGCAGAGAAAGAGAGAGAGAATTAAGCTTTGTTCTTGCCTTTCTTATCTTTCTAGTTATTGTTTTCTTCAGTTTCAGTAGTTACTAGGGCGTTACAGAGAAGATGCAGAGAAGCATGTAACCCATTACTTTGACAAATTGGCAGCAAATCACTCTTCACAGCAAAAAGCTATTGCAGACATGCAGCAAGTGCAGAGCATGCAGATTAGGAAGCTTATTGAGATACAGGGCAGAATATGAGCTTTTGTTCATAACAGATGCTTGCGAACACAACATTGGGTGTAGGCAAGTACTCAAGTGGACTTATGCATATGAGTATTACCTTCCTGAAAATGAGCATACAAAGAGAAGGCTTTTTGAGTTCTTGCAAAGGGAGGCGGAGACGGGTCACGAAAGGCTTCATGATTGCACCAAGTTGGAGTTGAATCAGTTTCTCGTTGATTATGGCAACCCGTCCGAAGGTTTCAAGTAGTTCAAAGTAAAGCTGAATGGCAGATTTTTTTTTAAACGATATGGCATCGGCGACTCCCTACTGCTCAAGCGAGGCGATTGTACGTAGAAGAATTGTTTAAGAAAATATATTGTTACAACTCTTTTATCACTTTGACAACTTTTTTTAAAATAGAAGATGTTATGTAATATTAAAATTATTTTTAATAAAGTCAAACAATTATATTGATCAGTTAATATCAATTTCCACTAAGAAATTGACTAATGTTAGGATAGTTGACTAAGCATTCTGTAGAGTTATGGACATCTTTGATTAATCTGAACCAATCTGACACAAGTCAGAGGAGAGGTATGTAATTCTATAAATTATAATAACCGCTATGTATACAAAGAAATTATATAAAAATATATCTATAAACTAATATGATTTTATAGAATTTGTTAGATCTATTTTATAATAAAAATAATTTTACAATCTGACGTATCACATTAAATCACATCAGTTTATAAGTTTACTTTTATATAATTTTGTTGTGTCTAAAATATTTTTCATAAATTATTATGGATATTTTATTGGATAGATTTATGCTATTCGTCAAAGATGAAGCAATGCCTCAACTTCAATTTTGATGGAGAATAATGAGATAGCTAATTACAAATTTGATGCCTATAAACATCCAAGGTGGGCAAGCAACGATCATAGGAAGTGTAGCCAACACGTTAGCGAGGGAAAGATTAGGGTGGTCAAATGCCAAACATAAGAAATTGGTAAAATATACAAAGCGACCCATGTTAGTATTGGACATCAAATGACATGGCAACACATGAGACTCACGCGTGAGTTGCGTGGCTCGAGAGAAAGTATCCATATATTGATTTAAGAGAAATGTTTTAAATAGATTTCATAAAAATAAATTTATAAATTGATATGATTTAATATTATATATTAAATTATAAAATTATTTTTATTATAAAATAAATCTAACATATCATATAAAATTATATTATATCAATTTATAATTTTAACACTTATATTGATGCAATGCAATACTTGTCTTGTCACGCAGATCAATAACTTGAGATACCAAGTTTGTGTCCCAAATAAGAGTGATATGCCTTTATCGTTCTTAGAGTCGATTGGAGAAGACATTAAGACTATGAAAATGCTGGTTTGCAACTTTACCCATGGATTTGATTGCTAATGTATTTTATATTTTAATGATTATAAAAGTGATTATTAATATATTTGTATATATTTTTAAATGTTTAAAGATATTTTAAAAATATATAATAAAAAAATACAAATACACGAGTACGTCCAAACGACCGAATGGTAGGATCCTTAAGAATAAATAGCGAAAAGTCCACCCACTATTCTCATACACAAACGAACATAACAAACAAATTAGGTTGGCAAGCCCATCGTATATCAACGTTTTTGTTAAGAAAAATAAGCTAGTTACAAAAGAATAAAATAATAATAATTTTATAAATTAATGTGATTTGATATAATTTGTTATATCATAAAATTATTTTTATTATAAAATAAATAAGATTAAATCACGTCAATTTATATAATTATTTTATATAATTTTTTTTTATGGACATAGCGATACTCTTTGATTAAAACTAATTAATTCCTCGAATGATCGTATCACTTATCCATGCAATTTCGTATGCATGGCATTCTCGAAACGAATGGATTAGCGGGAGCCATCAAAAGCCTGACGGAACAACTCATTTAGAATGGTTTCCAAAAAAGAACCGCAATTGACGACTATCAATGGAAGCGAACCCAAAAGACAGGTAGAGAAGTAAGAACAATGCACTCTATTCGGAACCAGCCGGACCTAAACCAATACGTCTTAGCAATACTTGCAAAATGCAATCACCTCAACCATCTCAAGCAACTTCAAGGCTTTCTCACCACCCTTGGCCACAGCCAAACACAGTTTTACGCCTTTAAGCTGGTCCGTTTCTGCGCTCTCTCTCTCGCCAACCTTTCATACGCTCGCTTCATTTTCGATCATCTCCCCTCTCCCAATGTCTATCTCTATACTGCTATGATTACTGCCTACGCATCTCGGCCCGATCATGAAGCGGCATTTGTATTGTACCGCAACATGGTTCGTAGGGGACGCCCTCCGCCCAATCAATTTATCTATCCACACGTCCTGCAATCTTGTCCCGAGGCTTGGGAATCTCATGGCACTAAAATGGTGCATGCCCAGATTTTAAAATCAGGTTTTGGTCGATATTCAGTAGTGGAAACCGCTCTTGTCGATTCGTATTCGAGGATTTGTTCGGATATCATTAGTGCGAGACAGGCGTTTGATGAAATGTACGATAAAAATGTTGTCTCATGGACCGCTATGATTTCTGGGTACACCCGACTTGGGGAGATTGGTAATGCTATATCATTGTTTGAAAAAATGCCGGATAGAGATGTCCCGGCTTGGAATGCTGTTATTGCAGGGTGCTCTCAAAACGGCCTTTTCCCCGAGGCAATTTCTCTCTTCAGAAGAATGATCAATGTTGCACTGGAGGGACAGCATCGAGGTAATAGGCCGAATCAGATTACAGTTATTTGTGCGCTCCCAGCTTGTGGCCATACTGGCATGCTCCAGCTTGGTAAATGGATACACGGTTATGTTTACAAAAATAGGATTAATAACAACACACTCATCTCAAATGCTCTAGTAGATATGTATGGGAAATGTGGGAGCTTGAAAGAAGCAAGAAGAGTTTTTGACATGACCTCGAAAAAAACAGTGACCTCATGGAATTCCATGATCAATTCTTTTGCTCTCCATGGACAAAGTGAGAGGGCAATTAACATGTTTGTGGAGATGATGCAATGTGAGGATGATGTCAGACCAGATGAGGTTACATTTGTTGGCTTGTTGAATGCTTGTGCACATGGAGGACTGATTGAAAAAGGCCTTTCTTATTTTGAATTGATGACTCGGGATTATAGGATTGAGCCCAAAATTGAACATTTTGGCTGCTTGATAGACCTTCTAGGTCGAGCAGGTCGATTTGAAGAAGCCATGGAAGTTGCTAGGGGAATGAGCATGGAACCTGATGAGGTTGTTTGGGGTTCTTTGCTCAATGGATGTAAGATTCATGGTCGCACAGATTTGGCAGAATACGCAGTCAAAAAGTTGATTGAAATTGACCCAAATAACGGTGGTTATGGTATAATGCTAGCCAATATATACGGAGAGCTGGGGAAGTGGGATGAGGTCCGAAAGGTAAGGAAGAGGTTGCAGGAACAGAATTCTTATAAAACTCCAGGTTGCAGTTGGATTGAAGTTGACAACCGAGTTTATCAGTTTTATTCTGCTGATAAATCGCATTACAAAACAGAAGAAATATACAAAATTTTGGAAAGTCTACTTGATTTTGTTATTTGGAAGTGAGATCAGCAACGGTTCTCTCTTATTCAGTTCGCTACTTTTCTCACGACAACTAAGAGGAGATGGGAGTGGGAGCAAATAAATTATCGCTATCTGCATCAGAGTGCGTAGAAGCTCTGATTGTAATTATTTAAGAGTATAATTGGCAAATCCTTTAATTCAATGCAAGTGGAGAGGTATGTCATTTCCCCCTCGTAACCATGGCTAATGCTCTAACAGACTCGGAGAGATTTGAGGTTATTCGAGGAAATAGTAGGACTTTAGGAGTAACTTTAGGAGATTACATCAGCAAAGGCTGCAACAAGACTCAAAAAGAAAAAGAAAAAGGAGAAAATAGATGTGAAACTGAAACCCTTTATTCATACTGAAAAGCCACATAAACATAGTTTGCTCGCTAAGAAGTGGACCATAGTTTTGAAGCTCCTGCTTGGCCTTACTGCTGCACTTTGGATTTGGCTGGTTCATCCTCTTCTGCAGCAATGCTGACCACCCTGGGGCTCTTGATCTTGTCAGGGGACAACTTGGGCAATGTCAAAGTGAGCACACCGTTCTCCAACTTGGCCTTGACAGAATCCAGGTCCACATTCTCAGGCAACCGGAACTGCCTCCAAAACTTGCCATAGGATCTCTCCATCCGGTGCCAGTGCTCCCCTTTCTTTTCCTCCTCCCTCTTCCTTTCACCGCTCACTCTCAGCACCCTGTCATCCACCTCGATCTTCAGATCCTCCTGCTTCAATCCCGGCACATCCAGCTTCATAAAATGACCTTCCGGCGTCTCTTTCCAGTCTACCCTGGCCGGAGACAGTGCCAAGGCGCTGTCTTCCTTGTCAAGACCAACTGGGATTTGCTCCAATACTCGGAACGGGTCTGTCCATATATCAGCTAACATACTCCCCGGACGCTCTATGAGTGGCAGCAAAGACCCATTGGAGAACCGAACAAGAGTACAGAGTAAGAGAAACGTAGCGAAGACATGCTTTACTTGTGCTCTCATTTTTCCGCTTGCTGCTTATTTGGTGTGCGCTGAAACTAAATTGGGTTATTTAGATTGATCGATCTCAGAGATTTTTTGTAAAAGTAAGACTTTAGGAGAAGGCTGATCTTGTATGGCAGTGTGCTATCTATGTTTATCTCACCTTTGAAGAGGGAGTGGGAGGCCTTGCTATTTATTATTACGCGGGGAAGGGACAGGCATTAGACGCTGGAAAACTTTGGAGAGGTCTAGAGAAATAGGGAAGGTTCCAGCATTACTTTCTCCCGTAAGCTTGAGCTTTTACAGTAGAGAAGGGAGGGAGGGTGCCAGATCTTTCCAACATGTTCCAGACGATTCATGTCCCGTTCTTTCGGTTTAATATTTTTTTGAATTTGAGGTTCAAGTGATTGAAAAAGTAGCACATAAAAGTGAGTTCTAATTTTTTTTTTTTTTTGCTCTCACCGTGTAAATATTTCGGACCAGCATTTAAAAAAGTAATAAATATTTTATATTCCATTTCTATTTAGATTTCTCAAGTTCAAAAAAGAACTTAGGGTGTTTTTGTGAGCTCAAATATTTTATTATATCCAATTCAGTATTGTGAAAATCTTAATCAAATATTTTAGCTATAGAGAGATTTTATAAAAAATAAATTTACAAATTAACGTAACTTAATATGATATATTAAATTATAAAATTATTTGTATTATAAAATAAATTTAACATATTATATAAAATTATATCAATTTATAAATTTATTTTGAAAAAATCTTTTTATGACTAATATTTGTCAAACCGAAATTCCCCTTCGCTATTCCATGTTCCGTAAGGAAAAGAGCCCGTTGGGCCTTTCCCATTTTTGCCGAACGGGACCTGAGACTCTAGGGCGAGCCCGAGGCTCTCTCGCTGAATAAATTAGCATGCGTGCAAATGGCCCATGCATCCTCTCTCTCCTTCAATCCTTGAGACCAAAAGGTTTGCATGAGTTGCACGACCTCCGACTGCTTATGCTTCGAAAGAGTAGGATGCCTTGCTGAAAGTTTTACTCATCAGGCGATCCTCCCCTAAATGAAAAAAATAAAAAAAATAAAAATGGAATGAGGGAGTAAGAGGAGATATCTACAATTGTTTTTAAGAATCACTGTGATCTTTATATGTGTGGATTGGATAATATGTTACGCAGACATGTACTGAGTTTCGTATCTTTCATACGTAGTTAGCGAAAGGTCGTTATATGTGATATCGAATCGAATCCTTCAGGTTCATATGAACCAATGACCCAAGGATAAAGAATCTTGCAGATTTTAACTGATGTTTTATCTGGCCTGGTACTTTTCTCAGATGCACCTCTCCAAGTAACAGAGGGTCAAGTTCTGGATGATTCACTGCTATATCTAATTTAGTTTTTGGCAGTAGCTGCATCGAAGATAAACACTAAAAGAAGCAATGGCAGCAGCTCGAGTGGTGAGAAGATTAGACCATCAATTTGCAGTCTCCCCCATGCCAATTTCCCTGACAAATGGACCAACCAGCAAGCAAACCATGCAAGAGAAGATGGGTCGTTGATGGGGGTTTCACTGTCACACCCAAAGCTGCTCCAGCTGTACCCTACTTGTCTGGTCCCCTCCAATCTGATTCACCATATGGGCAATGGGCCAGTTTTTCAATCTCGATCCTTAACGCATGCAGAACTAATGAGATAAGAAGGTGGATGTAACCCGGAGGCTTATTATTCAACCAAACACAAGACATTGAGTAAGTTTTGGAGTTTTCAAATCCTAGAGACTAGTAGAGACACAGCAATAAATCCGGCCTAGCTTCCTCCTTAGCATCAGTATATATATGTACTTGGTTCTCTCCTTGCAAATGGCCTATCTAAACAGGAAGCAGGAAGCTATAATACAAAGGAAAAGAATGTAGCTTTCAGGTGCATGCTGGCTGCTCAGAATAAAATGAAAAAGATGCATGCAGGCTGGCTGGCTTAGCTGGGACGATGTCCACTCCCTTGATCCCGAAAGCAGAAATGACATTGTGAGTTTATATACGAAACTTCTTTCTTTCCATATGTTGTTATTGCCTCAACATTCCGTGCATCGATTAACTTCATTTTGCGTTGGCTATAACGAACATTATCCATAGGGTCACTCACATATCGTTGAGGAGATAGTTGTGTGTTCCCTAAAGCATTCAAGAACTACCTTAGATATATCTCCCTAAAGCACAAAATAGCTAAAGAGAGAAGAAGAAGATAATATGAAAATAAAATGCGACGTATGCGAGAAATTGGAGGCAGAGGTGCTATGTTGTGCGGATGAAGCGGTACTATGCAGGGGATGCGACGAGAAGGTGCATGCAGCTAACAAGCTGTCCCAAAAGCATGAGCGTGTCCGTCTCCTCAAACGCCCATTGTCGTCTTCGTCATCCTCCTCTTCGCATCCCCACCTCCCTCCATGTGATGTCTGCCAGGTTTGCCTCCCTCTTGCCAATTTCTATACGCTGCAATTTCTATATGGTACCTACCCGCAACCATAATAATCAATACAAATAACGAGGCTTTATCTATTATGTTAAACTGCAAGAACTTTTGCTATTCTTGTTGTGCCCTGCAAATACAACAGGACTGGGGCTTGTTGCAGTTTCCGGTTGTGGTTAATCCCAATTAGCCTTTTTATCTGATAGTTGTAAAAAAATAGTCTTTTTCGCTAAGCACTTTGACAAAATCTTTTCTTCGAGTTTTGACCAAAAGAAGCAGTTGATAAAATATTGATCAATTACTTGCTTAACAGAAATTTTCCCTTAATTGTATTTGTAATGTAGATATACATATCTAGTCCTAGTCACAGGTTTATGCATAGAATTGCAAATTATGCATGCAGGAAAGAAATGGGCATTTCTTCTGCTTAGAGGATAGAGTAATACTGTGCAGGCACTGCGACGTCACTACCCATACGGGGACACCCCACCAAAGATTTCTTATTGCAGGCCTTAAAGTCGCCCTTGAACCTTCAATCAACCACCACGACATTGGCTTCAACGGTGGAAATTCAAGCTCGCCAATGTCGAATAGTTCTCTCAGTTTCCCTGCTGACAACGAGAGCAGGGCAGCAATGACAATGGAAGTTGAGGCTGCATCCGCAGAGACTAGAACCACCTTCTCAGATGAACCTCACTTCACAACCGAGCTTCTTCGGTCATTGGATGAGATATTTGACTTGAAGGATTTTAACTGCTATGAGTTTTCCGAAGGTGGATCATCTAGCACGCCAAATTGTACTAAAGAGTAAAATGGTTCAAAATGTCTCCGAATTTCTCACTTCTTTTGCTTGTATGATTGTGCACAATCATGTTGTGCTGAGTAATGAAGATTGGTTTAAGTTGTATAACAGTATGGCGTGTTTGTTCACTGACCACTGGTCAGGCTTGCATCAAGCCGCGTGTATCAATATTCATTTATTTTTGCCTACTTTCCCTATATAGGAGCTAGTTGACCACCAAAAGTTTCTTGGCTTCCTCAAATAGTCACGGTCACACTGCACACTGTTAAGAGTATACTCAACAAAATTTGACCAAAATTTGATTACTAGTTTTATAAATTTAGCCTGCCACTTTTTAATAATACTAAATAATAGATTTATTAAATCTATCACTATTATATTAAAATCTTGATTATGACATTTTTATTTATTTTAATTCTAAATATAATGTGAATATTTATTCGTTATTACAAAAGTACACATTAATATTTTTTCGTTGCCCAAACCTAGAATGTGATATATGGCCGCACGGTATCTTTCATCTTAATGTTAACTAATGAATACAATCATCTACAACACTATGGATATAGACGTGTTGTCGAATCACATAAATCTTGTATTCGTGTGTAATTGATTTTGTTTTTGCTTTATATTTTCTCTCATTGTTCCTAACACATACCCAATTTTGTTTGATTTTCCTGCGCATGTGTTATATTAACACATACCCAACACTAGCACTAGCACTAGCACTAGCCCTAGCACTAGAATATGTATGTGAAAAGGCAATCCTGCTTTCTATTTTCCGTGACTGATTTGGTCATACCCGCTATGATTGTGGAGGCCTCTTATTCAAAATCTAATAACTACTTAGTGATTCATGCACCGCACCATATTATAAATGATGCTTTATGATTATATAAATGCTATTTTCGCCACTTGCATCATTACCACGTACAATATTTTATCCAACATGCATGATCCGTTGGCCATTAACTGCATTTTCTAATTAAATATGCAATTAATCCACCTTTTAAGTTATTCTTTGATTAGAATGGAGAAGATGCGCGCATGTATCGATCTAAGGGCCAACTTGATCCTATGCCATTTAAATATGCACTACGTACACGTGACCAAACAGTAGTACATGATATATTGAGATAAACATATATATATTATATATTATATATACAGCGGATTTGCCTGATCTGCTAGCTTATGTTAAAGAAAAATATATGTATTATGTAGCATGCTCGATTCTATAACTTGTAAGTACGTACCCTCCATGATTTGAGTTTTGATCAAGGCGACATGATCTCTTCCTAGTGACCATTTAATTAAAGAGGTGATTCGCCGATTCCATTTGAATAAGCTGTTACATGATCAATCGTTTTCCCAGCCATATATCTACAATGAATTATGAATGGTCCAAATCAACCAAGCATGTAGAAGATGTTGAGGATTATTCCAATATGCGTGGGTCAAAATGAGATAATTTTATACTTGCTGTTGTTCTCAAGTTTGAGATTCTTTCTTATCTCTTCTTTATTTTCTTGTATTCTTTAAATATCTATTGATTATTAATTTTGGGCAAATAGTACAAATTAGTGGATAATTAGAAATTCTCATCTTCAAACTCTCCTTTCCCATGGATTGAATCTGAATATTCCCATTTATGAATAGGATCAAGACCAATCACAAGTACGTGATATTGGGCCATATTAGGCTAAACATATATATTTTCACTTCCTTTGTTATTTTCCTCTCCTAAAACTTTGTGTTGACCACATTACTATGTCTAAATTAGATTGTGAGCTTCACTTGGGAATTTGGACTTGAGAACTATAGTAGCCACATCTTTTCAACACATTTTTGTGTGTGTGTGCATGTGTGGTTTTATATTTTATATATATATGCTCTTCTAAATATTCTGGCCCTTTATATATTCTTAATTGTTTCCTAGCTTTTGTCCATTCAACTGGAGATCACACACTTTTACTTTGCTTAAATACATAGATATGCACACCCTCAAATTCTCGAGTACTTGAAACAAGTAGCAAGCACCAAGAACCTCACGTATTAAGATACAAGAACAATGGAAAAACCTTGGTTGAAAGTACTAAACCAGTAAGTTCACTCCGATTATGAACGAAAATACTTCTTGGCCGGCCAGAGCTCTTAGTGGGCACCGTTGCGTGCCTGTATCGAGATATTAACGTTAATCATGTCAAAGTTCTTAGAAAACCACAAGGGCTAGCTAGGCCGACATTACTGTTCATTGTCTCTATTAGTATTCGCATCCCGGCCCCCAGATTATGCTGTGCAGTAGAAAGATCTCACAGACCTTGTCAATGAAGAAGAGTCTTATCATGTAGTGGAAGTTGTGATTGGTTGGGATGATCATCTTCATCAAACACAACCCATACTTTGCTAATTTTGGTCTCCAGTGCGCATGAGAAGAGAGTTGATGACAAACTGATATCGCCCTTTTGGCCTTCTTTTGTTGCCGTTGCCCCTTGTGGCTTCGTTGATTTTGATAGCCCCAAGATGGGAGGTAGTACTACTGCTGATGAAGCAGTAGTCTTGCTCAACACAAAACTATAGGAATTGGCCGTTTGATCAATTGGTGGACAGCCCAAGCATTGTTCCAATGCCATAACATGCTCCATAGTGATGATTTGAACACATGGGTACTCCAAACTCTTGTTCTCAATAATCCGTTTGCAATTCTCATACAGATCGTGAAGCTCCTGACTTTGCCGGGAAGCCCTCTTAAGTATTTCACAGGCTAAAGCCCTCGCCGGCTTTGTTAAATCAAAGAACATGTTAACAAGAGCAGCGATGCCTTCACAAAAAGTCAAGTAAAGCTGAAAGCTCTCTTTCAAGGTGTTGCTCATGGCTGCTTGAGCCAGGTTATCTGAAGGCAATATATCCAACGGTGAACAACTCAAGATCCTATCTATAAGTAGTTGACATCTTGGCAATTTTCGGAACACCATGTCGATTGATTTCTCTTCGTAGCATCGAAACTCGAAGCTGCCTTTAGACATGACAGGTTCGAGTTTTCCTGCTTGGTTGATGAGCCAACCCATCCTTCCTTCCAGATATGCTGCATAATTGTGCAGAAAACAAACTGAAGGGTCAGAATTCTTAGAAAACCAGCGGGTACTCATTTGGAGATGACCAGATATGTGTGCATCTCGTAGCTGTTGCTCAAAGCAACGGTTGCCTCCTCGTAGAAGGCGATGGATGAGGACAAGGGTCTTGAGGGCGACCAGGCGGTCTCTGGTTTTGCAAAGACGACGAGAAATTCGTTCGGCCAGAAAAGGAATGGATCCAGGGGAGTTAGAGACAAGGAAGAGAATCTCATGCATGTGTTTGTCGTCGATGGGGCCATTATCATGGCCAGTAGCGCGCAGGACTGCAACATCTATGTTGGAAAAGCCATCGTAAGGGTTGTGTATCATAGCCTTGCCGATCGATGCATGATCCTTTACTAAGCCAAGAGCTAGCCGGAGCTTTCCCTGTATGTCTAGTACCCTCATGATCTTTCTAATTTTCAGAAATGCGATGGGAATTCAATCTTTGTGTGTAGAAAGCACCTGGGCCAAGAGCGCACATATAAATTGAGGGGTTAGAGACGGATCAAAGAGTGACATGGAAAATTGACAAGGAATTAATGAGGAATCAAATCTTACATTAATTTAAAATATGACAGAGTAGCCTCGATTCTAACAAAAACAAAAGAGACATTATGGGAAAGAATGTTCGTTTCAAACAAAAAAAAATTTACATTAGTCTTGATCAGGGCCTACAACTATCATTATTCTATGTGCTAGGAAGTATGCAAGTCAACGAGGACTGTAGAAATGAGCTGATTATACCGTTAAACGGATAATAACACATCGAAAAACCACCGAAAATTAAAAAAAGAAAACTTTTTATTTTTATTTATTTTTATTCAGAGAATTAAAGAAGATAAGAAGGGACTTTAGTTTGGTCATTGGCCACACCACTAAAAGCCTTGGATTCTCTTTGTACTCGATCTAATTAATGAATTGTGTTCATTAACATTTCCACTCCTTAAAAGGGTGAATTGATGGTTGTGAATGTGGCCTGAATTAAACAAAAAGGAAGAAAAAAGAGAGGGAATAAGAAAGAGTGCCTTACAAGCTAGCTAGCCTTTTTAATTAACTTTGATGGATATGAATAAAAACAAACAAGCAAAGAGTCAACGAGCGGCAAAAGTTATAATATTGTGGTGGGAGGAAAAAGAACCTCATTCTTCAGGAATAGGATTCTTTCTGCATCGAACTCTCCTCACATTCGTAACATCACCACATAAACAACAACGTTTTTTTTACCATAGAAAACTTTCTTTTTCTTTTTCCTTTTATCATCAACATGAGGTTCTTTCCTCAACTTTTGCTCTCCTCTTTATGTAAGGGAGATTAAAGCCCCCCCCCCCCCCCCAAACTGGCATGGAGGGTAAAAACCAGAAAAAGGAAAAAGGTGCTTTGTCAAACTCTATTCTAGCAAGCAATTATCCAAAATGTTTCTTGTATAACTAAGAGTACTACCACTAGAGTCGGCATGCATTAACAACACAATCCTCTATCATCATGTCCATACAAATTAAGTACAGACAGATCAGAAAATGATGTCTTATTTACTTGACTGACTGATATATAGACACTGACTCTGATAGCTAGATCATGATCCGCACCACCTGATTTAAAACAATGCCAGAAAAATACCCATATAACAAAGAACATAATTAGTAGCATTAAGGCTGTGTTTGGTAAGTCATGAATCACTGCTATTTATTACTATTGACAAACAATCCACTACTATTTATTAACAATGAGCTTAATTTGCTACTCATCATCTCACTCACTATACTTAATTTTATTTTTTTAGTTGTATTCTTCCTAAAGTAATTAAGTTCTTCTACTTATCATCTATACACTATATATTTGGTATGGAAAAATAAAAATAAAAAATTAATAAGTGGTGTGTAATGTGGGGATGATGAGAAGAATTTTTCATTAGCTATTTATTACCTTTTCAGTATTATTCAAATATCATGTGAGATTATCTCAACATCTAAACAAAGATATCATAATATACGTATGAAAAAATATATTTATCATCATTTTTCTTATCATCCCATAATGTGACATTAAATGATAGGTTCACAAATAAAATATAATAATAATATCCAACTATCTAATATCAAATCATGAAATGATGAGACTATAATAAAAAAGTAAATGATGAGGGGCATTACTCTTTACGTATATGTGCAACTTTTACGGGCAGGAATGAATAACCATACGACTCGGTCATGCACGTACCACGCATGCTTATCAATCGGATATATATGCATTTTGATATATAAATCAGTAGTCTCGGATGCTTGCTTGCTTGGACTTGTCAGCATCCGTTTTGTGCAGATGAGTGTAGTCGAAATTGATACTCTCTTTTGCTTATCTAGCTGGACATTCCTTGTGAGCAAAACCCCTATTAAGTGGCTGCGCAGCCCATTAAAGTGTATATATTGGGCCATTGGCTTTGTGACGCCTGACTGGCTAGATGTTAATTAACAAAAATTAAGAATTGAAATTGAGAAAATATATAAACTAAAGAAAAAATTTTAAAACTAAAGTTTATTAATAAAAGTCGATAACTTAGTTCTGAAACCGACAAGTCAGGCTCAAATTGTTAAGAAAATTCAAAATTATGAGAATATTCACGATTTCCTGTCATATTTATGCTTATCTGCTTTCTCAAAATAGTTCATTAACACCATCAAGGTAGAATCTGTATAGTGGTCGAGTGCGAAGGCATGGGCAAGGGAAAGTGTTACGTAACTGGCTAGAATGCGTAACGGCGGCTACCAATATATAATTGACAGAGATATATTTTTTAGTAATTGTCGCTTCCAAACAAGCTATGGTACTGTCCCATTACAGCCTAAAAGGACAGATTATTGATAGGATCTCAAGAGATTTGATCTTGTATGAAGTCATCTGTGCCTTAAAAACGAGTGCTCCATGAAAATTCCAGCCAGTAGTTGTGGATCTCATTAGTTATCAGTATTGATTACTCTACGTATGATCTTCTCTATGATTTTAAACACTTGGTAGTCTTCCTTCCTCGTCAACTTCAAGCACAGAGCTAAGCACGGGAGATCGAGTGGAGAAAGACAGAGAAGAAAAAAAATGGAGGAAATGGAAGAGATAGAGATCGTAATAGTTGTCGCTGTCATTTGTGGCCTTGCTACTGTGCTTGCTCTTCATAGGTTTCTTCATCTTCTTACTCTTCTTTTCTTCCCATCACTAATCCTGTTTCGTAATTAGCGATTTAATGCTTGGAAACAATTTTTCTGTGATATGTGAATTGAAAGTGTAGGAAAGGTATAAAAAATGTGGTTTCAGAAAGATCGGAGTCACTGCGAGCAACTGGAGCAGGTATCATTATCCGGACGAATGGTTGGCGGTGCCTTGATCAGCTTGGTGTTGGCTCTGACCTCAGTCAAACAAACTGCCCTTCCTTTGCAAGGGTAACTACGTATATTATCTGCACCCTTCCTCTCGTAATAGGTCCGAATCATATTTAGGGGAAACTTTTGGTATGAATTTCTCTTTCAATTTGTGTCCCTTTGCCAATTTCTATAAAAAAAAAAAAATTTCATTGTTGGCTTGTGGGCCGTGGCAAACTTATTGTTGTACGATTAGTATCATAAAGATCAATAATATCTCCTAAAAATTATCATAAACTTATTGTCGGATCACAAATATTAGATGCTCTTAGTCGAAGTGTTATACTTTCATCAATAGACTGGATCACAAATGCGATAAACATTCTCGTTGACATTCATGAGAGCTCGTGATCCTACAGTCAGCATGCGGACTATCATTAACATAATCATATCGCAATTTTAGGCATTTGTTTTGCATGCGTGTTTATTTTAACGTCTGTAGTAAGACGTCTTTCTAATCAGTATTATTGAAAAGCAGGGGGCGCTAACAGCAAGATAAAGGAAATATCATCACTCGCGTAAGTTCTTTTGCTTTTAGTTTCATCATCTTTAATGTGTATGAGGAAAGGCCGTAATCTGCAAATTGTGTGAAGTGCATCTCAATAAGTTTGTATGCATTTTTTATTATACACCTGTGCACTTATAGATTAGAATGACTGATTAATCTATGATCAGAGTTTCCTGAAATTATTATTAAACCTGTTTCAAACTCGTTCACCTCTCTTACAATCCACCCACCTAATGCTGATGGACTAAACCAATTCTGGACTAAAACTGTTCTTAAAGTGTTTGACGAGTCAACAGAACTTTTAACCGACATTCATGAACAAATCCTTTGAAGGAAGAACAAAAACGAATGATATGGAACCCTGTAACCAATATTTGTAGACATCTACAGTAGACGGGCAGAAACTCGATGCACGAGGCGGAGTTATCAGGATCCTAGCAGAAAGCTTGCCTCTCGGCACAATTCGCCTTGGATGCCAAATACTCTCCGTTACACTAGACCCACTTACTTCCTATCCAATTATTCAGCTCCAAAATGGGAGTGCCATCCATGCCAAGGTATTCTTTTTGAGTTTCATTTAGCCCAATGATCAGTAAGTTTAGGAAAATACTTTAACAACAAAGGGATTACATAAAAGTAATCCTACAAACTGACATGACTTGATGTGATTAGTCAGATTGTAAAGTTACATTAATGTGTGAGATTACTTTTGTGTAATCTCTTTTTGGCTGTAGCACTCATTTTAAGTTTATATCATTTTTCTCAATTAAATTGGATGTAATTCTCTACTTGGTTATTGTGTGATTCACCTTGTAGTTCCCATACGTAGTAACCTTTGAGGGTCCTTTAATCATGCCAACAGAAATCTCAAGTTGTTGCGAATAAGGGCAGACTTTGTTGAGGACTGGAGGCTCATTGATCAAATGGTTGGCGATTGATTAACAAGACTTGTTTATAGCCTTTGTGTTCTGTGGCATAATGCCTCATACACTTGTCTGAGTCAAGGTTTAATTTGTCCTTAATCATATCGCAGGTTTTGATTGGATGTGATGGAGCCAACTCTGTAGTTGCACATTTTCTTGAGCTAAAGCCAAAAATTCTTTTATCGTTGTCAGAAACTAGAGGTTTTACCAATTATCTGACAAAACACTCAGAAAACTCAGGAGAAACCGAGAGCCCTCTTTGAAAAATTGACTTTGTGAGTATATGTCCATTCATTATCGTCCATTCCATCTATACACAAAGGTACGTGCTATACACGGAGTCTAACGTACTGATTCCTAAAATTCAGCATCTATACGTGGTAAGATAGTCTATACAGCTAATATTAATAGAGTCCTAAATTGTATACGGTAACATCCTCCCTTAAATTGATGCTGGTAAGTCAACCAACAACAATTTGCCAACAAGAAATTGATGCCGCTGTCGAGTCATACATTTGGTGAAGACATCAGCCACTTGGAGATCAAAAGAGATGTGAGGAAGAGATATCACCCGACTTTCCAAAGTGTCTCGAATAGAATGATAATCAACCTCAATGTGCTTGGTGCGTTCATGGAAAACTGGATTGGTGGCAATCTTAATAGCATTAGTGTTATTAGCATGAAGAGGGGTAGAAGTAGTCTGAGGAAACCCAAGCTCCTCAAAAAGACCGCGTAGCCATACAATTTTAGAACAAGCAGTAGACATGGCACGATACTCTGCCTCAGTAGAGGATTTAGACACACGAACTTGTTTCTTGCATCTCCAAGAAATTAAGGCATAACCTAAAAACATTCACCAACCCGTAGTAGATCGACGTGTATCCGGACACCCAGTCCAATCAGCATCACTATAGGCAACAAGTTGAAGTGAGGAGCTGGTAGGAAAGAACAACCCACGAGTAGGTAAACCTTGAAGATAGCGGATGATGCATTGAACTACAACAAGATGGAGATGCCGAGGAGAATACATAAACTGACTAACCTGATAAACAGCATAGGAGATATCAGGTCGAGTAGTGGTCAAGTAGATAAGACTCCCAACCAGGCGTCGATAGAGAGTATGATCATTCAGAAGGTCCCCTTCATCTTTCCTGTATTTGACATTGACCTCCATAAGAGTATCAACAGATGAAGTGTCCTCCAAACCAGTCAAAGTGATAAGATCTTGAATATACTTATGCTGGTTCACGAAAATGTTGTTCCTAAAGCCGCCCAGAAATCACGCCCACAATAGATAGATACAATATTTAAGTAGTTCGGCAACTTGCCTACGTCCACTGAAGCGGAAATTCGATTTTTTCAATATGTTTGTACAAAATTACAAACACCCATAAACAATCTCTCTATCTCTCACTGCTTGAAAGCCGCCCAGAAATCACACCCACAATAGATAGAGACAATATTTAAGTGGTTCGGCAACTTGCCTACGTCCACTGAAGCGGAAATTCGATTTTTTCAATATGTTTGTACAAAATTACAAACACCCATAAACAATCTCTCTATCTCTCACTGGCACTTTGTTCTGGGTTTCTCCAGAACCCAAATTTCGCCCTCAAGCCCTCTGCCTGATCTCTCACCTCAGTGAGGATAATTTTCTTCTTCACAAATCATCTCCTTTTATAGGAGAAATCATGGGGGACAAATAGCCACGTTTCTTGACCAAGATGCAGCCATTTCAGACTTGGGAGAGGGTGGGTGGCCTAACTAAACTGCTGGAGAGTGGGTGGCCTAATAAGCCAAAGCACCTTATGGTGCATGTGCAAATTAGGCCACTTGGGTGGCTTTCAATAGAAAATACCACTGGCCGGATGATGAACTTCCAATCCTAAGAAGTATGTGAGCTGGCCAAGATCTTTCATATGGAAAGTTGCATGTAAAAGCTGCTGAAGCTTAGTAATCAAACCACAGTCAGTGCCAGTAATGATAATATCATCCACATAAACCAAGAGAATGACTATATCCAACGCAGACGTGTGGAAGAAGAGAGAAGAATCATACTGACTTTGTGTAAAACAGAATGAAAGAATTGTACTGCGAAACTTCTCAAACCAAGCCCGGGGCGCCTGCTTGAGCCCATATAGAGAATGCCGTAGCTTACAGACACCATGAAAAGAAGTAGTCATATCAGAGGGGAGCTTCATGTAAATCTCTTTCTAGAGATCACCATGAAGAAAGGCATTCTTCATATCCATCTGATGCAGTTGCCACGACTGTGAAGTGGCAATAGCTAAGATGGTTCGAATCGTGGTCATTTTGGCAACAGGAGCAAATGTTTCCTCATAATCAACCCCATATTCCTGCTTGTTACCCAGACCTACGAGGCGAGCTTTGTACCAGTCCAAAGAGCCATTAGAACGAAGTTTTACAGAGAAAACCCATTTAATCCCAATAGGTTTGATTGTAGGAGGACAATGAACAATATCCCAAGTGTGATTCTCCTCAAGTGCTTGAAATTCTATTTGCATTGCATTTTGCCAACACTCATGTTTCATGGCCTGTTTGTAACAAGAAGGAATAGATATAGAGGATAAAGTAGCGACAAGAGAGACAGGAGAATAGAAACTATACCAATCAGGGGGTCGAGAAGTACAAGTAGATCGACGAAGAGTGGTGGAAGCAGGAGCACGAGTAGAAGCATTATCAGGCATCGGGTCATGATCGAGAGGGGGCACTAGGGAAGTGGAACTAGACTCATGTCGACTATGTCTTTCATACACAAAACCAGGTTTAAACCTTTCCATAATTGTCAGGGAATCAGAAAAACTAGGCAAAAGAGATAAAGATGCAGATGGCGGCTCAAAATGAGATGGAAAGAAATATTGATTTTCAAATAAAACCACATTCCTAGAAACCCGTATAGGACGAGCATGAGGATCATAACAAACATAAGCCTTTTGAGAGATAGCATAACCAAGAAAAGCACACTTAACAGACTGAGCAGTAAGTTTATGTCATTCATGAGCATGGAGATGCACAAAACAAATATAGCCAAATGTACGAAGATAAGAATATAAAGGAGAATGACCAAACAACTTAAAGAAAGGAGAAACATGATTTAACGTAGGAGATGGTAAGAGATTGATCAAATGAACTAAAGTAGAAAGCGCCTCACACCAAAACCGAGGAGGAACAGATGATTCAAGTAAAAAGGTTCTTACCACATCAAGGAGGTGACGATTTTTCCTCTCAGCAACATTGTTTTGTTGCAGTGGTGAAGGATAAGAATGCTGAGAGATGATCCATTTATTTTGGAGAAATGTTTGAAACTCATTAGACATGTATTCACCTCCAAAATCAGATCGCAAGATCTTGATGCTAGCAGAGAATTGAGTCTCAAGAAGGGCAAGGAAGCGCTGAAAGACTGAAAAAACTTCTGTCTTAGCCTGTAGGAAGTAAACCCAAGTAAAACGATTAAAATCATCAATAAAAGTAACAAAGTACTTATAATGCGCATGAGAAACAACAAGTGCAATCCCCCAAACATCACTATGAATAATATCGAAACATTGTGAGGCACGAGATACATGAGAAGGAAAAGGTAGAACTTTACTTTTGCCAAGTTTGCATGTTGTACAATCAAAAGAAAGATCAAGAAAAGAACGTGCTTTATTGCCCAATAAACCAAAATTAAATAAAGTACGTAAAACATCTGAGTTTGGATGGCCTAGACGTCTATGCCACATCTTATTTCCAAAACTAACAGCATTACATGCAAAGGAAAACTAGGGATAAATGGGGAAGGAGAAACATCGAGAGGAAAGAGTCATCCCACTTTAGGCCCATTCGCGATCATCTTCCCGGACACTTGATCCTGCACAACACAACCAAAACGAGAGAAATTGACATTACAATTATTATCAACCAATTGACCAACAGAAAGAAGATTTGTGGAGAGAGCAGGAGACACAAAAACATCAGTTAAGGAAGAGGAAAGATCACCAACAGCACTGATAGGCAAAGAGCTGCCATCAGCGGTATTAATTTTTAGATTTCCATCATAGATTCTGACATTAGAAAGGGGAATAATAGTATTGATCATATGATTAGAAGCTCCGGAGTCAAAATACCATAGTGTAGAAGAAACTTGATGATTACCTGAGAGCCCAAAAGCAGAAAAAGCATAAATGATCATTTGTTGTACCATTTCAGGAGTGAGTGTGTTAGGGTTTGCTAAGGCTGTAGGAACAGGAATAGGAACAACTGGCGAGGCAGCAGGCAATGCAGCAGAACTAGAGGCACCAGTAGAGGCATGATAAGCAGTACACTGCTTCCGTTCAGGTCGAATGGGACAAGCAGAGATGATATGACCTTGTTTCTTGCAATAGTTACAAAACTTTTTGGGACAATCCCGAGCAATATGACCAAAAGCTTTACAACTAGAACACTGGACAACACGCATGTCTCTCCCCTTATGCCTCCCATGTGCTGCATCAGCCACAGAAATAGGTACACTAGCAGGAGCCTGATATGCCATGGAAGCTTGAGTGAGTAGACGCTGCTCCTCACAAAGAAGTTCACTCAAACAAGCATCCAGAGATGGGACAGGAGCACGATTCATCAGATTAGACCGTGCAATTTCAAAGTCGAGCCGTAGTTTCATAAAAAATTGATCTCGTTTTCTAGTTGCATGCACTGCTTGGACAACAGAGAGAGTTGTAGCGGGAACATTAGCATAAACAATGTCCGAATAGTCAGCTCAAAGAGTTTGGAAACCAGAAAAATATTCCTCAATTGAGAGACTTCCTTGTGTGAAATTAGCCATCTCATACTCAAATTGAAAACGCCTAGTAGAGTTGTCTTGATTGTAAACCGTATTGAGATAATTCCACATATCAGCAGTAGTTTTATAAGGCCTCAAATTGAGAATAAGATGAGGCTCAACCAAGCTAAGGATCCAAGTCATAACCCGAGCATCCTTAATTTTCCACTTAGACAAAGCCTCGACATCTTTAGGTGCAGGAGCACTCTCATCTATATTACCCCATAACTCTTTTCCCATAACAAATAAATGAAATTGAAATTCCTATGCAGAATAGTTCTTACCAGTGAATTTCACGGCAAACAATTCAAAAGACATGATACCCGTAAATATGATAAGTATAACAAAAAAAAAAATACCTACCCACTCTCCCACGGACTGCCTACAGAAGCACCTACATGTGCACACCAAAGCCGAAAGTCCAAATGATGGACAGACCACGTCGATAATCACCAAAAAAAAATAAAAACCCAATAACGCGGATTCACTCAGCCCACAAATCAGAAGATGCCGAAATGCAAAAAAAAAAAAAAAAAAAAAAAAAAAAAACTTGGAGCCGATAGCTTCCTGGGAACCAAAAACACGAAACTTGGAGCACCGAAATCCACTGATGTAGCAATAAACGGCGCCAAAAACCTCAAGAAGCACTCAGACAGTGTTGAAAATGCCAAGAAGAACGAGCTCCACTCAGAAGACGCCGGTAATGCAAGAAAGGAAAAAAAAATCGTGAAAGACAGTCAAACTATGAACCTTGCTCTTAATACCATGACAAAACACTCAGAAAACCAAAGAGAAACCGAGAGCCCTCTTTGAAAAATTGACTCCATGAGTATATGTCCATTCATTATTGTCCATTCCATCTATACACAAAGGTACGCGCTATACACGGAGTCTAACTGATTCCTAAAATTCAGCATCTATACATGGTAAGATAATCTATACAACTAATATTAATAGAGTCCTAAATTGTATACGTTAACATTATCCAAGTGGTCATGGTTTCAAGATGGAATTTTTTCAAGTTTCTGAGGACGACAACATAATGGTTGGAAGGCTGCCAATTGATAATAAGTTGGTCTATTGGTTTGCCAATCAGAAAAAAAAGTCCAACGGTACACTCTTATATGATATACGTTACTTACAACTGTTGTTTCCCTGTGAAAGTACAAAAGAAATTTATGTGGAAATTCTTTAGTCAAATAATGTAAACAGTATATTGCAACACTATCAAATTTCAGCAAATTTCGCGTTTTGATAGTTTCTTGCAATTGCAATGAAACCTATCTGTTATATCTATCACAATATATCATCTCTTCCTAATTAACAAGTTTTGAAAGGTTTTAATTTTTTAAGACTATGACAGTACTCCAGTTTTGAAAGGTCATTACATGATTAAATAGTGTGATGTACTTAACTATTTGTCATAAATGCTTGTGAAGATTGTGAGAATCATAAGCTGGTCTTTTCTTTTTTATTTAAATATATATTTTTCTTCTGCCTGATTAGATTCTTTCTTTTTCTGTAGAATTCTATGCAAATGACTGGTTTCTTTGTTGCGATTAGGTATAGTAGTGCTTGTGTCGTTAATGTGGCCACATGCTTCAATTTATAGTTTGGTGTCTTATATACTTGTTACATGAATCGGTGCAGTGATTGCAAAGGATCCAGAGCTCATTCATAAATTGACTCTTGAATCGATTAAGGACTTCTCCACACAAGTGGTGGACATAATAAGAAACAGTGAGCGTGAATCAATATCTCATGTATGCTTGGAAGTTTTCGTAAAGGAAGCGTGACGGTGGTTGGAGATGCCATGCATGTCATGGCTCTGTTCGTGGCACAGGATGGCTCAGCTGCCATAGAAGATGGAGTCATCTTGGCAAGATGCTTGGCACAAAAGTTGCACGAAATTGATATAAAAACAAATGGGTGGAGGAGGAGGCACAAAGTTGGAGAAACATTGGATCAATATGTGAAAGAACGTCTGGCTCTCCACACATTAATCTTATCTCCACTATTTGCTAATCGATAGCACTCCCCCCTTGCTTGTAAGACTTATATGTGTAGTCTTACTGATGCTTCTCTTTAGTGACTATGCAGCTCACACTCAATATGATTGTGGCCTCCTATGAGGCATCTGCCATGCTTTGAAGCTAGGCAATTTATATGATGTGAGAAATTCTATTTATCATCATCTAAATGATCATCGTCCTCATATTATATTTTGAATTTTAATAGACGTGAAGTAAATTTCTTATAAGTTTTACTCAGCTGTTACCAACCCAGTGTTGTAAATTTTCGACACATTGTAAGAGACTAATGTTATCACGACTTGGTTAAATTAATTTGCTCAACCTACACTTTCGGTAAAGGGTTTTTCGACATGGTGTATAAAGTTATATTTGAAAATAAAAACAATGAGTATAAATTTTCAACTATAATGTATTATTATTATGGATGGAAGTATATAATAAAAATATTGTTATTATAGTAAATTTTGTCATTTCTAATCATATCTGTTAATGATATTTGTTAGGCCTACAACCCGCCCAAACCGTTTGGTTTTTTAGCCCGACCTGCAATAGCATGAAACCAACTCGGTTTGACCCGATCCAAAGTCGGGTCAACCCGTAAATCAAGATCAGAATGAAGAAAAAACACCAAAAGCTCAGCACCTTCCACCAAAACCCAATCCATCATTTTGCCGACAGCGGACACCAATTGCTCTCGTTCTTTCTTTGTCGTGCATCTTCTTCAACCTCGGCTTGTATTCCTCTTGGAATTAATTTAATCGTGACCCTTAGCTCACTGGGTACAGTCAAAATTTTGTTCACAAGTACATCAGTTCGAGAAAGGAGAGGCTTCAAGAACATACTCATCAAGCAACAAGAAGCTATTCTACAATATTGGCTAGGTCAACAACAACACAAATTTCATGGGTGACAAAGTAACCAAAACTAGGCCGAAAAGATGGTGGTCTTTCACAGCAAAATCAACAGAAGAAAAATATAGATCTTGTGGGGCTTACCGAGAAGAAATGGACCCCGTGTGTGGTACAATGGAGAAGAATTGAGATGAGTATCATGGTTTGTGTTGTTAGACTTGTGAAAACAGAAGAGAGGAAAATCTCGTTCTTTCTTAACGTAATGGAGAGATGGCGTCTTGAGTTTTCCTTTAAATCTCGTTCCCGTACTGAATTACTTTCTTGTCGATTACTCAGTGGAGATGATCATTTGGGTTTTATTTTGCAAGCCCAAAACCCCAAGTACCATGATGGCTGTGAAGCCAGATGATTATGAAGACTCTTACCACAACTTGTCAAAAGGAATGGGTTGGGAAGATAAAGGAGTTGGGTTGCTTCGGCAGTGAACTCATCGAAGAACATGTTGCTTGGGGAAATGATTGGGTTGGGAAGACAAAGGGAATGGAGGCAACGGGGAATGAGGAAGAGAATGGGGAGGCTAGCTAGGGTTTTTTTTTTTTTGAAGAGGACAGTACCCCAATTTTATTGATAGCTCTCACTTGTGGCGGAGGAAAACCGTGGTTACAAGGAGTCTTTTGGAAGGGGTCCAAAGGTGCCATCAGATGGGTTTTTATAAGGTTGAAATAGAATCAAACTCTCAAATACTTGTCAACTGGATTATCAAAGGTGATTGTAATATTTGGTATCTAGAAGATTATTGGGATGACTTATTTACTGTGTATGCCATGTTTATCGTGAAGGAAATTGTGTGACTGACTTTCTTGCTAAGAAGAGTGCTAGGGGTTTAAATAACGATTGGTCTACTGATGGTGAAACTCTGCCTAGCCAATTACTTAGGCTTCCTTATCTGCGCATCTCTTAAGCTATCCTAGGTATGTTTTTATTTTGGTCTCTATCCAGTTTTGATATCTTCACTTGCATTGGTTTTGGCTTTCTTTGTTTTGCAGGGTCTTGTTCTGGTGTTGCTTGTTTTAGGGCTTTGTTTTATGTTTTGGTTGGGATTTCTGTATTTTGTTTGGAGTTGTTTTATGTTTAGAAAGTTTGATGCTTGGGTTTGGACTTCCTTTATTATTTTTTGTATCCCCCAAGTTAATTTTCCACACCGAATCAGTCGTGTCAACCTCATTTTTATACTGAGCTTTGCATCGTCAATCCCAAAGCTTCCAAGACACAATAGAAGAGAGAAGGCCAAAAATAATATGAATCTAAGAAGATTTACCCGCACGGTGAAACTAGAAATTAATTTGCTCATTCCAACCCATATGCACACCCAAGTGGATTGCAGCCAAATGCCAAATTTTCCTAGCAAATTCACCATTGCAAAGCATATGATTCAAATCCTCAGAATGACCCATGGAACAACAATTACATTTGGAAACCATCGGGATACCAGTAGTTTTAATCGTTTCATCAACACTCAAGCAATTATGAATAGCCTTCCACATAATAATAGAGATTTTCTTAGGGAGGTTGTTGTGCCATATCCACTGAGCCCAAGGTAAAGGGGAAGCCTTAACCCGAATACAATCCCAAGCACTTTTGGTAGAAAAGTTTCTATTATTATCTTTCAGCCAAATAAGAACATCATCCCCCTCTTTACTACGAGCCAAGAACTGCTACAAATGAGAAGCTTTCTGATGACCCAAAAGCCTTTCCAATAAGGAGAAATCCCCAAACATTATCAAGACGAAAATCTTTAATTTTCAACAAATGATGCCCAATCACAGGGTAGATAGCACACAAAGGACCTCTATCATCCCAGTTATCATACCAGAAAGAAAAATTACCCTCACTAACAATCCACTTGGAATTAGATAGAACATCAGGAATACACCTAACAATTGATTTCCAAAACCTAGTACCCTCAGTAGGGCTCCAAAAGGGATAACTGATTGCCCCAAACATACTTACTAGAAATCCGCCCAAAGAGACTTACCCTGAATAAGACGCCAGGCAAGTTTGGAGTGTAAGGCCTTTTGTATTTCGTCAAAATCCCGAATACCCAACCCACCCTCCTCTATAGGCCTACAAATGTTTTTCCAAGCAACTCATTTCCTTTTTCTTTTCCCATCAGATTCATCCCAAAAGAAAGAACTTAAAAGTCGATTCAAAGCAAAAATCACAATATGAGGAACCTTTATAGGCTAGCTAGGGATTCGAATTGTTTAAAACACGATAACGGGTTGAAACAGGCATTTCTTGGGTTCGACTCAACAATATGTTTAAACCGCATTTTATTAGTCGGGTCGGTCTAGGTCATTTGAGTGGATCGGGTAAGCGGGTTTTCTGCTCAAGCCTAATATTTGTTTTATATCTTAAGCACTCATATAAATAATCACTTAAAATGTGTTAAGTAAATATAATAAAAAATGATAATATCTAGAATTACTATTGAGCCTGAAAAATAATAATTGTTAGGCCGCTTGAATTGGTCGAGAGTTGAGACCAAGAAAAAAAAAACATACATACACTGGGTTGAAGAAATGGGCTGTTTTCTGTAAAAGCCCAACCAAACGTAATATAGTAGGCCGAGGGCGACCCACTCTTCTTTCGAATGGACTATTTTATCCGTTACTATTTCTCACGAGGTCACGTGCCAAACCTAACATTCTTCCTATCGCTGTGGTTACTCGGTCGCACAGTGCTGACCAGGAGTAGTAGAGATGTGGAGGAGGGCGTAACGCCGTAAAGTGCTGTTTCCTTGAATTTTCATTCAAAGATAATTCTAATGGAGCTCCGCCGGTGGTGATCTCTCTCATAAATTTTCACGAGGACAAAGAAGGAATTGTAATTTCTGATCAATGGAGTCGTCGGCAGCAGCAGCATCGTCGGTCACTTTTTACGATTTTCTGGATCGAATGCGTAACCCGGCTTCCCTCGATCTCGTACGATCCAGAAAAAGGTAAATTCAAACCCTAAAAAACTTTCTTTAGCTATTGTATCTTATATAAAATAACGTTTTAGTACCTAATTTGGAGGGGAATATTTGATTATTATATAACAATCGAACTTCTTTCTATTTAATTTTTAGTTAGATCAAAAGCTAATCGAACTCATTTTCAGCTTCATAGTCTCTTCTTCATTTTACGCGGCCAATCCCGAGAATGATGGAAAAAGAGTGCAAGAATTCTACTTGACAATGGAAGCTGCTATTAGGGAACATCCTTTGTGGACCGGTGCTACTGAAGAAGAAGTTGACCATGCAATGGAGGTACTTCAATTTCACATCCACTAAAGTACGAACTTTTATTGATTGATTAGTATCTCGTCTTACGCAGGATTCTTTCGAAGTTAAATTTTAAACTGACAATAGAATATAGTACGCTTGTTTTCTCTCATTTAAAACATGATTTGTAGCAATTGAAGTGCCTAATTCGTAGATTTAAGGTGGCATATTGATCTAAATAGATTGACATCTGTATGACACCTATTGCAGGGTTTAGAGAAATATGTGATGACAAAGTTGTTCTCACGGACGTTTGCTTCTGCTTCCGAGGATTCAAAGATTGATCACGAAATCTCAGAGAAAATATGCTTGTTGCAAACCTTCTTGAAGCCCGAGCATTTAGATATACCAGCCGTTCTTCAGAATGAAGCTTCTTGGCTGGTATGCGTGCTGGCATGATTTAGGTCTTATTTTTTACTATTGTTATGTGTAATAATGTATTCAGAAATGTACGGTGATACAAAACATGTTTCACATATTTAGGCATGGTATATTAGTTCTTTAGTTCCATGGGGTAGCTACCGTTGCCTAATTATTGAGAATTTCATGGTACTATTGATGCACCAATGGAAAGAACAAGTAAAAGCTAGCCATTGCAGAGATCATTTTATATGGTGAGACTTAATTTTTTTTTTTTTTTGTAAGTATTTTATCTGGTGAGACTTATTTTCTGAAAAAGTTGCATCACCTTGAAATAGATTTGAATCCTAAACGGTCTTCAGACAAACATTTGTCTAAACCCAAATAATATTAAAACTCTGTTAAATCTACCAGGAAAATTAATAATTTTTCTGAAACATAAAGCAAAATAGTGAATAAAATTAGCTCGAAATTGAACATACCAAACATTTTGATTAGGTAGGACCCTTCTTATTGTTCACAATGAACCTGAAGTTTTCACTGATTTTGTGTTACACCGTTATGAAGCCTCATTTAAGGTACTTATAATACAATTATCAGTAGCAAAAGCAAACCAAAAACTTGATACACCAACTACAGTAATAAGTTTGATGATTGCATAAAAACATATCCTAGTGTTATGTAGATGTGTTTTTCTCTTAGTGTTATTTGTGGCATTTTATGAATTTTTGCACAGACGATTTTCATTTGTACCTCAATATCTTTAGTCTATGATAAGGTTTTAAGGAATGCTTCCAATGTACCTGGCTTATGCCTTTCTTTATATCAATAAAATTTAATATTACTTATCAAAAAAATAAAAAAGGTTTTAAGGAATCGTCTAAAATAAATTTTATTGGTTGGCCTTGACGTGAAAACCAGATCATTTAATGATCTTTGGATATTTCTTTGTTGGATTGTTATAACTAATGTTTCCCCTATGCCTCCCTGCTCCCCCGTCTTTTCCTTTTTTCTGGGGAGTGTACTGGTCTCTAGAACTTATAAACCTCCCTGAAGTTTGTCTTCCTGAGGTTATTTATATGTGCCTGGAGCAACTTCTTCGCTCGTTTATTTTTCTTTTAGAACTAGTGTATAGTCATCATTCTCCACTAACAATCAGCTATAGTAATCTTACCTGTTCCTCTAAAGGACTAGTTGTAATTTCCCTCCCTTTTTTCTTCTGACTCAGCTTGCAGAGAAAGAATTGCAGAAGATCAACACTTTCAAAGCTCCTCGTGAGAAGCTTTCTTGTATTATGAATTGTTGTAGGGTCATCAACAATTTGTTGCTCAATGCATCAATGTCAGAAAATCATGTATTGGCAGGACTAGATGACTTTCTTCCAGTTCTTATATATGTTACGATCAAGGCAAGCTCTCCTTGGTAATAAGCCATTCAGCTGAACGTCATTCTGTTTCTCAATTTTGAGCATTTTTTTTTATCATAAATTCATGATGCTGTCATTTTTATAATAATTGATATTTTAGCATCATCGTACCATACTTACCAAACAGATGCATTTTCTATTGGCATCTGTATCAATTACCTTTATATACTTATCAACACTGCTTCCATTAGTTATGATTATCTTTGTGCCTAATTTCCTTTCTCATTGTGCAGCGAAAATAAACAAAAGAAAAAAAATGAAAAATTGCATTTTATGAATGAAAATATTATTCTAATGGAATTACATGGTCCTTTCATCATTCTTGATATTATGTATATTTGATGTTTATTGCCCAAGATCTACATTCTGTGTCTTGCATGCTTAAATTTCAAACTGCAAGTTTCTTGTTTCTAGCGTGTAGTTGCTAATCATTGTTTGTGGCGGTGGAGTAACTATTAAGTTATGGTACATGTTTTTTTGATCGGTAGAGCTATGGTAAATCTTTAATTGTATTTGGTCATTTGGTGTTTGTCACTCAAGGTCTAACCTTTGATATGGATGCTTGATATTGTTGATCAATATTGCAATCCCTCTTCCTTCATTATAGCGAGTAAGTTCATCCTACATCCGCGAAACCAGCTGACAAATTTGTAAGAAAACATTTTCTATTTAATGTATAAGTGAACTTGTAAAATCCATGTCCTGTTGTTGATATTAGCTTTTGTTGTTTTGTTTGTGATGTGAATTTTGTCCTTTTAGCAGTAAGAATATTTCAGATTTTGTTTTATCTATAAGAATGCTCTAGGTTTTTTTTTTTTTTTTTCTTCAACAAGATTGTTGCAAAAACTAAGGTAAATTCTTAAAATACTATACTAAGCTTTTCAACTTGTTATGAGCAGGCCAATCCTCCACAGTTGCACTCTAACCTCAAATTCATCCAATTGTACCGGAGGCAAGCCAAACTTGTCTCGGAAGCAGCTTATTATTTCACCAATCTTGTGTCAGCCAAGGAATTTATTGTCGATCTAAGCGCTAAATCTCTTTCCATGGACGAAATCAAATTTGAGGAGAGCATGCAAGCAGCAAGATCAACCAATAAAGAAATACAAACAGAAGCCTCAACCACATTACTAGGTCAAACAGATCCTACTCCAACAAGAATACAAGATAAAAACAGAGATCTAAGTGGTAAGCCTGAAACCGCCATTTTTTTCTTAATTTTTTTTATAAGTAAAAGAAATTCTATTGCTACTAAAATAGGGATCTTTTTTTTTAAAATAAAAAATAAAAATACTAGTCAACAATTATTTGTTAATGTTAGTTTTAAGAGGGTATTTACTATATTTCATTGAGCTATTTGTTTCACTATCATTACCTGCTGTAGTTGCTGCTTACCACCCCATATGACAATCTCTCTCCTCTACTGTTTTTAGAGACATTATAGCATCATTTCTCAACAACCAAAGGAAAAAAAAAATAAAAAATAGTTTACACCAACAATCTATGTAGTAGATCCTCAAATGCCTTTGACTGCATTAGGTGGATCAAATTATCCTTACATGGATGCAAAGGCTGGTGAACTGACCATCGGAGATGTAGAGAGATTGCTGAGTTTGTACAAAGATGTAGTTACGAAATATACAAGTCTCCGTGCTGCTGTTAGACACCATTCTTTGTCCAAGGCAGGACCCCCTTTTCCTCATTCAGAAGGAACCAGCTTTTCGTTAACACAGCCAGAGGGAGTAAATACAAAAATTGATCATCAAAGAGGAAACTAACAAGGTCAGTGTCTCTCGTTAGAGCAATTTCTAAGTTCTTGGCTAAATCATAATGGAATAATATTATTTACTCATTCATGAACAATCTCGCAAGGAAAATTTCTCCTGAGCTTTTATAGATGGAACAAAACTGTTAAATAGTATATCCTTCAAAAAGAAGATGTACATTTATCTGGAACCATACACAACACGCAATCAACCCACACAACATCTCACTCTGTTTTGATTGTTCGTTTTCCTTTTGTTTCTTCTCCTCCTTTCAGTTTGAGTAGCAGTAGCAATGATTTCAAGTCTAAATTTTTGTTTCCTTTTGATATTTGACTTAGCCAAGGAAAAGATTCACACGGATATAGTAACAATCCACGGGTTGAAAGAAAGGCAGGAGCTTTGCAGATCAAAGAGTTTTCGAAGTTATGCCACACAGAGAGAGAATAGGCATCGAGTCCCAGACTTATCTGCATGTTATGCAGAAGTTATACAGCGCCTTGTTACCCGTAATACAGTCAGTTCTCCTGGTCTGTCTTAGCACACCCTCACCATACTGTGTTAATTTTTTCGTATATTTATTTATGGACTAATTTTTTTTACTCTCTCCTGGCAACCTCTCAAAAAGCTTTAGTTATATATAAAAATAGGTTGTGTCAATTTCCATAGATGAGATATATTGGTGGGCTGGTGGAATCACTGGCAACGAATCTAACAGAGCCCATTCCGAAAAATTGGGTGCAATCGTAATTGGATCCTAACCAAGTGAATGGCATCTAACGGCAGGTGAGGAGATGTACGGATCACATTAAACGTACTTCTTTATGTCTCCGTCAAAATGTTTTGGGCCGGGCTTAGGTCTGTAATTGACAAGCAGAATAGGGGCCGGGAACAATCCGTCTGTGTTAATAAATTTCTTTAAATTACCGAGATTTTTTCTTTATTTCCAGAGGAGAGAATTAACTAGTTTTCAAGGACTCGAGGAGAATAATTTAAAGACTATAGATATAACTTAAATAATTTCCTTAAAGTTGGCATGTATCCTGCGGAAAATTGGGACGAAACAACGACATTATTCTGAAATTTATTGTTCAATTATCAATATCTGTAGCTAATATGTTAAGAAATATAACAAACAAAAAGTGTGCTGGGAACCTGCACTCAAGTAGTAGCAAGACCTGATGACAAAAGAAAAGACGAATATAGTATTAACTAGTAAGGCCTCTCTCTCTCTCTCTCTCTCTCTCTCAATATAATGAACATATATATGTATGATTGAACTCAAAGATCAACGTTCCAAACAGCTCCAACTCCTTCCCCACACGAGCTATGCACGTCTTTCATCCTCTCCACGGATTTGCATATTCCACTGCATGACCAATCAAATGATGCCGTGCATAAGTTCCCTGCCCGTGCCTTCCATTCACAATCTATCATATTTACACATTAACAAATCCAGCATTATTAGCATTGTTCTCTGTAATGATCTTCTCAATATATATATATATATAATAAAATATATAGTGCGGTGACCAAACGTAATGTACTAAAAATGTTGAATTAATACAATACGACATTAAACCAAATAGTCTAAGTTCAATTATAATATTATATTACCTGGAGGGGTCCCACAGCAGAGGGAACGGTCGTCGACGTGTTCGACTTCCAATCCGATAAACCATGAGCCCAGCGACACGTCCTCGTTCGCATATCTATGCAAGATGGGCCTGCCCATATCACAACCATCGCAAAAGTGCCGATTGCCGATAGTTGGTCAGAAAATTAAGTACTTCAAAGATGGTAAACAAAACAACAATTAAAGGGTTTAAGTTTTATAATATCTATCTGCCGTCAGATATATGCAAACTGAGGCCACGTGTAGGGTGATTCTTTTGTTTTTCTTTACTCACAAATTGATTGAGATGTAGGCAGCGAGGTCTTTGGAGATGGCATAGATTTGGCCGGTGGCATGCCTGAAGTACTTGTTCCCTTCTTCACCAAATTTCCAATACTCTGGCTCGTGATATTTCAGCCCCCTGTCACCCCAATTACTACGTTAATTGATTAATATCTTAGAAGTTCACTACTCGTAATAATCTCTATGCATGCTTTATTTGACTTTCTTCATAAATAATCTCTTGGGTAAGAGGAGTTTTTGTTGTCCGATTTCACTCACTTTTGAGATAGAACTGGGCCAGACTTCATACACCCTACATAAACTCTGGGTTTGTGTCGGTGTCGTGCAAGTCTACTCACCAGCATACCTGCAAAAATACGTATATATGTTGTGTTAGCATTAATTAGCAACATACATATTATTCAATCTTCATGATTACTGCTACTGGCTATATATTCCATAGAAGCAAACGTTGGGGATCAAGAAGCTAACCCAAGTTGACATGGATGTCATCGTCCACCTTTACGTAGAAATCGGCATCCCAGATGGAGACAGCAGTGGAAAAATACATACGGGTCTTGGTGGAGAGTTCATGGTAGCCCTCAACATGGTTGAGTCGAAGGAAATCCTTGTGCTCTTCCTCTTCTGCATCGATTGCTTTGTCAAGAACCCCACCCGGGGTGCTGCTGTGTCCGATCACAAACCTTATAACAATCCCTTTCTCTTTCTCCAGTTTCTTTAGCTTAGCTCCTGCATGTAACGTATACGTTTCTTCATAGGTAGGTATATATACATCGGCTAACTGAAAGTAGGGACAGATCGAGATGAGGGAAAAAAGATGACCTGTCGGCATCCATGTTTCTCGAACCGATTCTCGCCTTTTCCTGCTGCTAAAAGCTGTATTAATTCCGATGACAACAAAAGCCTTCTGTAAGCTGTGATTAGAGGCTTTTTCTAATGGAAGTTGGTCAAGAAGTGCAGTGCCGCTCTGGCTAGTACGAGCTACTGCTAGTTCCATTTCCAATGTTGAAATTGTTTTATCCAGTGACCTTTAATGGTGCACAATAAATGAAATATTATGAGATCCCCCTAAAATTAAAGAAGGGTACGTAAAAAAAAAAAAAAAAGGAACCATATACAAGGGTAATTTCACTTGCTGGATAGCTTGATGGGTTTTTGTGACTTCTCCAATAATGTCTATAGATTTTCCTTCAACCAATTTCTGATAAGGACAGAAAAAAAGAAAAAACATTAGGAATATTATATTCTAATAATCATGCAGAATAAACGTGGAAATTAACATGATCTGACTAGCAAACCATATCATTAGTATTAATAAGCTCATCGAGATCTAACACGAGTCAACTTGTCTAATCAGGATACCCTTGGACTCGACCACTTGAAGATTAATCCTCGAATGATCAGTACATATTAACAAGTTAATTAATTTTCTATAGTACCGGACATGATTATAACAGAGGTTCTTCATGATTACTACCCTTGCATTTTTAATCAAAAAGTACGAGACGACTCGTATAATATACATTGCAAAAGTGATCTAGTGGTTTTTTAATTTATTAGTTAGATTTGAAGTACCAAGCTTACCCTTTGTGTGGCCAATAAATTATTAAAAAAAAAATTTAATTACCCTTTTGTGATCACAATCTTGTGTCATTGCCTCGAGCCTGTTGATATGATTTGGCATGTTGGGAATCTGAGCTTCTTTACTTTGAGACTGTTGAGTAGTCCATATCTGACCAGTGAAGAGTGATCCTGCAAGAAAGCTCGCAAGACAAAGTACAAATATGGTTTTTCCTGAAACTTGTTTTCCCCTCATTTCCTAATTGAACTCGTTAATGTCAATTGCTGCCACTGTTTTCACGCAGAGAGTATCAAATGCCACAGTCCCGCAACCACCTTCCTTTCAGATAGCAGCAACCTGAAATTATTGAAATTTGACTATTTGAGTTCCGGCCCGGAGATGAATTAGTAGTGACGTCATGTACGAATCAGAATATTTGGTTAATTACGAAATGACGAGGGTATACATACGTTGTCACATATCTCATGAATTGTACTAAATCGAATATATATATATATATGTAGTACTTAAATTAGTAGATCATGAGTCAGAAGACGAGAACTTCCTAATTCCATGTTAGCAAAACCCTACTCGCGTACACAATATCCTTAATTGTTTTTTTTTTTTTTTACTGAAGTACGACGTAGTTTCTTTTCACATACGTACGGAACTTAATTAATGCAGCAGTTGTTTATGATGTCAGTTTCCAATTCCCATAACTATACTTTGAAATTAATTTTGTCGAGCCTAGAGCTAGCAAGTCATGTGAGAACATGTGGGATGTTCATGGGAAAACTAATGCGCGAGAGAAATTTCTCCACGCAATCCCATTTAAGATGAGGAATTGAAAGAGATCAAATCCACGTACATATTATTGATCGAAGGAGAAAAAAAATCTACGGAGAATCATATATAGTTCATCATGTTCATACTAATTATGAAAAAGATCTTTGCAAACCCGACTTATGAGAGCAACAGCTAGCGATTAACAAGAAAATCTGAACAACGTACAAACCTATTAAAACACAGGAAAACTACTATATATATATATGAAGAATTCTCATTTTTAACACATCAACATCAAGAATAATATATATATATATATATATGTGTGTGTGTGAAGATGGAACTTGATCTTTTAATTTTCTTTTTCGGAATAAATATATCATCATTTATATAAGGAAAAAACTAGGGAACGATGCAATATTTAGTTACCTTGAGATGGAAGGCTGCGCGCGCGCAGGAGCTTGTATGATTGCGGGATGATCAACACTACTCCTGCTAATGGTTACTCGATCGAGAGATCACGAGAAAAGGAGGAAGCCGGCTGCCAGCTCTTCGTTAGTTCATCATAATTTTCTTAATCGGGATATTTGGCTGCCTGGCCTGTCCTGCCCCCCTATATCTATCTCACGATCTCTCCAAATATAATTAATTAGATGGAGTAGTAGGGGTTTAATTTGATTAATGCTGCATAGAGAAGCATGCAGCAGGGGGGGTGTTGGCAGTTCAATCATGTGGTCTTCATGCCTCAACCAACTGCCTGTATTATAAGGAAAACAACTTCGTCGTATCTTTGCGTGGGCGCCCTCTTTTCTCCCATCAATATTATTTTACGTCTTAAATCCGCTCATGCTCATCATATATAATTCAGTACGTGTACGTACCGTATAAATATACTAAGTACGTACTGCTAGCTGCTTATTGTGAGATATATATTAATTATTTCTTAATTATAAATTAATTAAGACACAAATATTAATACTCATGTGTTTATTAATGCATTAATAAGTACTAGTTGAGCTTGAAATTAATATATTTGTAGATAATTCGATTATTCTCTGTGACCTTCCTAATCGATCGTTGCATGTGTGAATACAATATTATTTGAATATTTTGATCAGTTTTGATTGAAACATGTATAGGCAATAAAAATTTTATGTCCAGTTACTTTTACGTATTTTTTACTCATTTCACTAATATGATTAGCTGTGACAATTTTTTTAATATAAAATAATTATTTTGATCAATCACTCCAGTAAAATATACAAAAAACGTAAAATTGACTGTGTATGTAGCAGAACTCTATATAGGTAATGACTTTTAATTAGCATGCACGCATAGTTTGATCATGATCAGTTGCTAACATATATATATATGTATATATAAATATTATATAGGAAATATGGAGAGCAATGTTTAAATTTGCATATTAATGGTGGCCCTGGCGGCCAGACATAGTTACAGAAACGTAGCGGAGTGAAATTAACAAAGTGACAACGTGAACAATGTTCGACTATCATAACTGTTGAACCTAAGATTTCAAATTTTGTGTAATTATATATTTACACGTGGATTTTGATGATAACAAATGAATTCAAAGAATGAAGGAGTTTCAACCTCAATTTGTCCACACAATAGAGTCAAGCACATCAAGGAACCAAGCATGAGCAAGAAGGAAACAAGTTCACATTAAAGTCATAGAGAAATGTTGTAAATCTCTTAAAATTCGAAATTAGGATTAAGGCTCAAAAATTAATATTTTATTATAAAGCATTAAAATACATTTTCCACATGTGCATGAATATTTTAAAAATTAAATTTGAAAATTTTGAAAGATAATTGATTGTCATCTTTCACATGTGCATGTTTTATTTGAATATTTTCAAAAGTGATTGATGCTTTTCTTGACTTATGCAAAAGGAAGATGCCTTTGTTTGAAAATTTTGAAAAGTAAAGTGTGCTCCTTTTGTCATATGCAAAAAGTAAAAGATTAGGTTTGAATTTTTTGAAAAGTAAAGTGTGCTCATTTTGTCACATGCAAAAAGTAAAAAGATTAGGTTTGAAATTTTTGAAAAATGAATGATGATGTCTTTGACATGTGAATCTTTTTAAATTTGAATATGAAGTCTCATATGCCTATAAATAGATCATTTGAGAGCTTCACATTCACAACACCAAGAGCATACAACTCTCATTCAAAGCTTTCATTCTCTCTTCTCTAAGCATTGAGCCTTAATCCTTTTTCATTTTGAGAGATATAGGTTGTGCTGTATTGTTCTTATTTCACTCATTGAGGAGTGTTTTCTGATATTCTACCCACTATCAATTCTTGTATCAGTAAAAGGGTGTGTACAACCCTTGTGCGTGTAGAAAGTGTTCTACACAGGGAATCGTTGAATCACCACGTGTAAGGTGATTGCAAGTGTAGAGGGTGTTCTACACGGATCCTTTGTAGCGGTGTTGTTCAAAGGTGTAATAGGTTTTTACCTCCACCTGAAGGAGGTTGAATAGTGAATTCGGGGATCCTCAAGGGGTAGCTTGAGGCGAGGACGTAGGCAGTGGGGCCGAACCTCGTTAACATACTGAGTTTGATTCTCTCTTACCCTTACTCTTTATATTTATTGCTATTTCGTATTTTGTTTATATTTGATATTGTATATTTGATTTATAATTTTTTTTTTTTTTTAAATACAACTCAATTCACCCCCCCTCTTGTGTTAGTCATCTGGGCAACAATTGGTATCAGAGCTAAAGCTCTGTTATAAGATTAACTATCTTTTGAGTTAAGATCTTATGGCTAACATTGCAGCTTCATTTGGTGAAGGTCAATCTAGCAGTCGGCCTCCACTCTTTTGTGGAGACAATTATTCATTCTGGAAAGTTAGAATGAGAATATTCCTTCAGGCTCAAGGTCGAGAGATCTGGAAATGCATTGTAAATGGACCTTATATTCCAACAAAAGTGGTTGGTGGAGTAAAGGTCAAAAAGGAAGAAGAAGAGTTTGATCGTGAAGACGATAGACTTTATACTTTGAATTTAACTGCTATGAATTTATTATATAATGCTCTCAATGGTAATGAGTTTAATAGAGTAATGACTTGTGCTACGGCAAAAGAAATTTGGGATAACTTGGAAGTTACTTATGAAGGAACTTCTCAAGTTAAGGAATCAAAAATTTATATTCTTACTCATGAATATGAAATGTTTAAGATGAATGATGATGAATCTATTTCTAGCATGCACACTCGTTTTACTAACATCATAAACAGTTTGACAGCTCTTGGTAAAGTTTATTCCAAAGTGGAAATGGTAAGAAAAATTCTCAACTCTCTACCAAAACGTTGGGAATCAAAAGTGACAGCGATTCTTGAAGCTAGAGACCTCAAGAAGCTCGAAGTGAATGAACTCATCGGGTCACTTATCACCCATGAGTACACATTGAAAAGAGGAGAAGAAGAAGGAAAGCCAAAGAAGAGCTTGGCACTTAAAGCTGTTCCTCATGAAAGTGAAAGTGATGAAGATGAGGAAAATGACGATAAAGATGAAGAAGTTGCGATGATAACAAGAAGAATTCAGAGATTCTTAAAGAAAAATAAAACTCCTCCGAGGAAATCATTCAAAAAGTTTTCCAAGAAAGATTCAGGTAAAAATGATACTTTAATTTGTTATAAATGCAATAAGCCTGGTCATATCAAGCCAGATTGTCCCCTGCTAAAGAAAGATCGAAACAAAGGCAAGAAAGCAATGAAAGCTACATGGGATGATGATTCAAGTAGCTCAGATAGTGAAGCAAGCAATGAAGAATCAGCAAATCTCTGTCTTATGGCTAAAGATGATATTGAGGTAACAAATTTTGATAATATTGAAAATCCTTCATATGAAGAATTGCAAAATGTTTTAGAAGAGGTATATGAAGAATTTGAAAAATTGGGTATCAAATATACTGCTTTGAAAAAGAAAAATTCTTCTTTAACAAACGAAATTGATATTTTAAGAAAAGAAAATATTGTTTTGAAAGACGAAAATCTTGAGTTGAAGAAAAAGAAAACTGATTTAGAAAATATTGTTGAAAACTTTACGAATGGAAAAAGAAATTTTGAAAAACTTCTTGGTAGTCAAAGATGTGTTTTTGACAAGGCAGGCTTGGGATATATGCCAAAACAAAAGTTCAAACCTTATAAAAACTTCTTTGATAATCCTTCTACATCAAAGTCTAATATTCAAAATTCTTTTCATAATAAGTTTGTCAAAAAAGGATACTATTATAATCATTCAAGATTTTCATATATGTCACATGCTATTTGTAATTTTTGTAATAGAAATGGTCATAATTATCATACTTGTCCTATTAGAAGAAAACATACAATGACTATTAGGGCCATATGGGTACCTAAAAATCTTGTTTCTTCTAATACTAATAAATAAAGGACCCAAAGAACTTGGGTACCAAGAAAAATCATTTTAATTGTTTTTATAGGTATGCATGAAGTCCTCTACAAGCAAAAACAAATGGTTTTTAGATAGTGGATGTTCAAGACACATGACGGGAGACAAGACTAAGTTCTTTGATCTTAGATCTAAAGAAGAAGGACACGTGACATTTGGAGACAACTCGAAAGGGAAGATCGTGGGAATAGGTAAAATTGGTAATAAATCTTCTCTCATAATTGAAGATGTTCTACTTGTTGAAGGTCTAAAACATAATCTTTTGAGTATAAGTCAATTATGTGATAAAGGATTTACAGTTACTTTCAAAATGGATAAGTGCATTATTTTGAATGATCATGATTATAACATTTGTTTTACTGCCTTTAGAAGTAATAATGTTTATACAATCGATTTTGAAGAAATTACCTCACAAGATGCTATTTGTTTTTCAGTACAAAATGAAACTAATTGGTTATGGCATAGAAGACTAGGTCATGCCAACATGGAACTTATTTCCAAACTTTCAAAAAATGATCTTGTGAGAGGTTTACCAAAGGCAAATTTTCTTAAAGACAAAATTTGTGATGCATGCCAATTTGGTAAACAAACAAAAACTTCTTTTAAAACCAAGAAATATATTTCCACTACTAGACCACTGCAACTGATACACATGGATCTTTTTGGACCAAATAGAGTTGCAAGTCTAGGAGGAAAATATTATGCTTTTGTTATTGTTGATGATTTCTCTAGATATACTTGGGTCATCTTTCTTGCTCATAAAGATGAGGCACATAATGCTTTTACCAAGTTATGCAAGAGAATTCAAAATGAAAAGGGCTATACTATTTCAAGTATCCGAAGTGATAGGGGAAAAGAGTTTGTTAATAAAAATATTGAAACATTTTGTGATGAAAATGGTTTTGTGCATAATTTTTCTGCTCCTCGAACTCCTCAACAAAATGGGGTAGTAGAGAGGAAAAATAGATCTCTTCAAGAGATGGCAAGAACAATTCTTAATGAGAACAACTTGCCTAGTTATTTTTGGGCCGAAGCGGTAAGTACTGCATGTTATGTTATAAATAGAGTTATGTTAAGGTCTAAATTAGATAAAACCCCCTATGAGCTTTGGAATGAGAAAAAGCCCAACATTGGTTACTTTCATGTATTTGGATGCAAATGTTTTATTTTGAATGACAGGGATAATTTAGGCAAATTTGATGCAAAATCGGATGAAGGTATTTTTCTCGGGTATTCTACAAATAGTAAAGCTTATAGAGTATTCAATAAAAAGACTTTAACTGTACAAGAATCTATGCATGTAGTATTTGATGAATCTAATTCTCTACTCTCCAAGAAATCCATTGATGAAGAAACAGGAGGTATAAATAATACAGAAAGTCTCAATCTCAACAAAGAGAACACAATAGAGGAAGTCCAACATGGAGACATCAGGAAAGATCATCAAAATTTAATACGAGATGCAACCAAACAGTGGAAATTTGTGAAAGATCATCCAGTGGAACAAATTCTGGGAGAACCTTCACAAGGTGTAAGCACTCGATCATCTCTTAGAAATATTTGCAATCATACTGCTTTTTTATCTCAGATTGAACCTAAAAATATTGATGAAGCACTTCTTGATGAATCTTGGATTCTAGCTATGCAAGAAGAGCTTAATCAATTTGAAAGAAATGATGTTTGGACACTTGTTCCTAAACCCAAAAATCATACTATTATTGGAACAAAATGGGTTTTTAGAAACAAGAAAGATGAGTCCGGAGTCATTACTAGAAATAAGGCTCGACTTGTAGCCCAAGGTTACAATCAAGAAGAAGGAATTGATTATGATGAGACATATGCACCAGTCGCAAGATTAGAAGCTATTCGAATGCTACTTGCATATGCTTGTTATAAAGATTTCAAACTTTTTCAAATGGATGTTAAAAGTGCTTTCTTAAATGGTTTTATAAATGAAGAGGTATATGTTGAGCAACCTCCAGGTTTTGAAAATCATATTTCTCCAAATCATGTTTTCAAACTCACAAAAGCACTATATGGACTCAAACAAGCTCCTAGAGCGTGGTACGAGAGACTCAGTGGTTTCTTGATTAAAAAAGGTTTCTCAAGAGGAAAAATCGACACAACTCTTTTCATTAAATACGAAAATGATGATATTCTTTTGGTTCAGATTTATGTTGATGATATAATATTCGGTGCTACTAATGAAAATATGTGTCAAGTTTTTGCTAAGACTATGCAGGATGAATTTGAAATGAGCATGATGGGAGAACTTACATTCTTTCTCGGATTGCAAATTAAGCAAGTAAAAAGTGGGACATTCATCAATCAATCAAAATATATTAAGGAATTGCTGAAGAAGTTTGGGATGGAAGGTGCTAAGGAAACTGGAACACCAATGAGCCCATCTACTAAACTTGATAAAGATGAATCCGGTAAGACAGTTGACTCGAAAGTATATCGAGGTATGATTGGTAGCTTATTATATTTGACAGCCAGTAGACCAGATATTATGTTCAGTGTGTGTTTATGTGCACGTTTTCAATCATCTCCAAAAGAATCTCATTTAATTGCAGTTAAGCGCATTCTTAGATATCTTAGTGGTACAATTAACCTAGGGTTATGGTACCCTAAACACACATCTTTCGATCTAATCAGCTACACAGATGCAGATTATGCTGGTTGTAAAATAGATCGAAAAAGCACTAGTGGAGCATGTCACTTCTTAGGTCATGCATTAGTTTCCTGGTTTAGTAAAAAACAAAATTCTGTTGCACTATCTACTGCTGAGGCAGAATATGTTGCTGCGGGTAGTTGTTGTGCTCAAGTTCTTTACATGAAGCAACAACTTGAAGATTTTAAACTCATGTATAATCACATTCCAATCAAATGTGATAATACAAGTGCTATAAATCTTTCAAAAAACCCAATACAACATTCTAGAACTAAGCATATTGAAATAAGATATCATTTTCTTCGAGATCATGTGCAGAAAGGCGATATAGTACTAGAGTTCACAAACACACACGATCAGTTAGCAGATATATTCACAAAACCTTTACCAGAAGATAGATTATCTATGATTAGAAGAGAAATAGGTATGATGCATATTATGAATATCTCTTAAAAGACAGATCAAAGTTCATAAAAATAGATAGATTTTTCTTAAATACTTTTACATAAACTTGAGGTTCTTAGCCTCATGTTTGAGACGCTCATTCTCTTCATACAATATCATGTCATCCCTATTCATGGGAACTGGCAAGCGGAATGAAGAATCCAATAGAGATTTCAACTTTTTATTCTTCTGCCGAAGGATTCCTTCCCTTGTGTGAGACTCTTGAACAATTCGTTGAAGTACAACAATTTGTTCCTTAAGCTTTTCAACCTCATGGTTTTTTGCTTGAACCCGCTGGGAAAAAGCAACAATAGAGGATGAGTAGCGAGTCCCGAGACTCACCAAGTCGTAGATAGCATCGGAGTCTGACTTATTTGCCATACTATTATTTTCTTGCTGCAACATAGCACCAATGGCAGCTGCAGAAAGGACAGGAGGTTGAGATGTAGAAGAATGAGCCATTGAGAAAGGAATTGAAAACTTAAAGCGAGAATGTTGAAGGAATGCAGATGAGTTATAGAGATAAGAAGAAAACTTGATGCGGATTGGATGAACTTTAAGACTGTTTTTATAGAGATAGTATAAAGAACAAGACGAGCTATCATCCAAGTCAAAGAGCAATGTGTTTTTTCCCGATCAGTGAAAAAGACATTTTTTTTAGAAACTCGGAGCCTTCAATCTCGTTTGTCAACAACATCAGGCGATTTGTTTCTATCTTCAACCGCACTAAATTCATAGAGTTAGGCCTCGAGGCTTTGCAGGACTTGTCGGGTCACGGACGGCTCTCTTTTTCAACTATCTACAGTGTTTTTTAACGCACCGTTTTCTTCAGTCTATTTACTTGCTGTCGATCCTTTTTAATGATGCCAAAAGGGGGAGAAGTTTTAGACTAGAACATTAATATTGTTTAAATTGTTAAACTTGTTATATATGCTTGGAATTATTTTTTTTTTTTTGCTTGAAAAACTAACGCACATTCTCAGGGGGAGCTTAAGTATTAATACAGGCTTCAGGTTCTATCAAGTATTTGTCATCATCAAAAAGGGGGAGATTGTTAAACCTAAGGTTTCAAGTTTTGTGTAATTATATATTTACACATGGATTTTGATGATAACAAATGAATTCATAGAATAAAGGAGTCTCAAGCTCAAGTTATCTACACAATGGAGTCAAGCACATCAAGAAACCAAGCATGAGCAAGAAGGGAGCAAGTTCACATTAAAGTCATAGAATAATGTTGTAAATCTCTTTAAAATTCGAAATTAGGATTAAGGCTCAAAAATTAATATTTTATCATAAAGCATTAAAATACATTTTCCACATGTGCATGAATATTTTGAAAATTAAATTTGAAAATTTTGAAAGATAATTGATTGTCATCTTTCACATGTGCATGCCATGATTAAAGGTTTGAACTTTGAAAATATTAAAGATGATTGATTGTCATCTTTCACATGTGCATGTTTTATTTGAATATTTTCAAAAGTGATTGATGCTTTTCTTGACTTATGCAAAAGGAAGATGCCTTTGTTTGAATATTTTGAAAAGTAAAGTGTGCTCCTTTTGTCATATGCAAAAAGTAAAAAATTAGGTTTGAAATTTTTGAAAAGCAAAGTGTGCTCCTTTTGTCATATGCAAAAAGTAAAAAGATTAGGTTTGAAATTTTTGAAAAATGAATGATGATGTTTTTGACATGTGAATCTTTTTAAATTTGAATATGAAGTCTCATATGCCTATAAATAGATCATTTGAGAGCTTCACATTCACAACACCAAGAGCATACAACTCTCATTCAAAGCTTTCATTCTCTCTTCTCTAAGCATTGAGCCTTAACCCTTGTTCATTTTGAGAGATATAGTTTGTGCTTGTATTGTTCTTATTTCACTCATTGAGGAGTGTTTTCTGATATCCTACCCACTATCAATTCTTGTATCAGTAAAAGGGTGTGTACAACCCTTGTGCGTGTAGAAAGTGTTCTACACAGGGAATCGTTGAATCACCACGTGTAAGGTGATTGCAAGTGTAGAGGGTGTTCTACACGGATCCTTTGTAGCGGTGTTGTTCAAAGGTGTAATAGGTTTCTATCTCCACCTGAAGGAGATTGAATAGTGAATTTGGGGATCCTCAAGGGGTAGCTTGAGGCGAGGACGTAAGCAGTGGGGCCGAACCTCGTTAACATACTGAGTTTGCTTCTCTCTTACCCTTACTCTTTATATTTATTGCTGTTTCATATTTTGTTTATATTTTATATTGTATATTTGATTTATAATTGTTATTTTTTTAAATACAACTCAATTCACCCCCCTCTTGTGTTAGTCATCTGGGCAACAATAACCCCTAGGAGGATTGTCCGGGGCCACACCTCGACACAGCTCTTAGAGGGTCAATGTCTTGGCTCATGCCTGAACACGCAGCAGGCGCCCATTGAGGCTACTGGCCGCGTGCAGTCCCTGTGTGTAGGCCTGCACATTCCTTTGCGCATGCTCGTGCGCACCCCAGCACCACTCAACAAGGTTAGTGGTATGCCCTCAGAGGCACGACATCTAGTGCACGGCTCCAGCTTGTGCCTTACAGTTCTAGCGCTTAGACCATCAGTTTGGGCTATACATGTCCATCGCCTAGGCCACCAGCTCGGGCCACGCAGGACCAACGCTAAAGCCACTTAACTGGGCCTCATAGCAGCAGCACGTCACCCATCAGGCCTAAGCATGGCACCATGTCATGCCCACCATCAGCAGGCCACGCACAACGTTATGTCGTGCCCACCACCAGACCAATGTATGGCACCATGCCATACCATGCAACCAACCATCGGACCTGACCAAGACTAACCTAGCTGTAGGCCATGCACCATCCTTGCCCACCATGGGCCTTGCATGCCACGGCTACCATAGGGTCTTTTATCCATTATATTTATTTTATTTATTTTCTTTATTTATTTAATTAATAATTTGCTATGGACCTTTTGGCAGTTTCCAATTTGTAAGCTCTATAAATAGGACTCTTAGTCATTTCATTTGCATTTTTTGAACATTTGACATTTTGTCTTATGTGGTCGGCCATTGTGCTTAGGATTTTCTATTTGGTGCTTAGCATTTGGGCTTCTTGGGGTGCAATTCATGAATCCCCAAAGAGAATAATCATATCTTGTAATTCGTGAAATGTGTGATTCTATTTATCTTTATTTATCATTTGATATTTCCTTTTAATCTTTGTACAATTCGTGAATCAAAGTTGATTGGTTATCGTTTGTTTTTTGGAGTTTATATTTGTGATTGTTGTGAGTGTGGTTGATTGGAGGGGCATTGTGCTTCTTGGATTTGTGATTGAGATCTTCATAGTTCTTCTTGTGTTTATGCATTTTCTTGTATGTTCATAAGTTTTCCTTAAAGTTTCTAGAAGTTTCCCATTTACCAAACACCATATTCGGCCAACCCTAGCCCCACCACTTTCCATACACGCACACACCACTTTCCATAGCCGACCATCAATCAAAACCCTAATTACCATATTGAGTCATTCGGCCACAGCCTAATTGGCTTGACCAAAACCCTACTTCCCATGCATATTACCCCCACCATATCTTTCTACATATTATTTGATTAGTCATTATCCCTTAATTGACTCAATCAAATCTCATCCCCAACCAAATCAAACCAAATCCAACCCTATCATTTATCCCTATATTCGGCTAACCCATTCCAAATTCAAATTCAAATTTCAATCCCAATAATTTAAGAGATTACCATCCACCTAAATCCTAGCCGAATCCTATCACTACCCTTAGCCGAAACACACATCCAACCCTAGGCTCATTCACCCATCTTCCAACTCTAAATCACTCAAGTGGCACCTAGCACCCAAGAGAGACCTTGCCGTGCCCCATTACCACCATACCCGTGATCACTATAGCTCATACACCATCATTATTCTCACCATTAAACACTAGCCACCATTCACCAAAGCTCTCATATTGTGCTACACGTGATCAAAACCAAGTATATATAAGAGTCATGATTCTGTCAATCAATGAGCAACAAGGAGAGGATAGACCCCTTAGTATGTGAGGGCTTAACCAAAGTCCCCAACACCCAATCGACGTGATTATAAATGAATATTTGTTTTTGCAATTAAGCTAAACGCGTACGTTCTGAGACTATGTAGGATTATATATTAAGGAATATTTTCAAACATGGATGTAACGTAGGGCAAGAGATATATACAAACACACAAATTACACACGTACACAATCCCCATAATTAACATTGCCGCTAATTGCTCGTATATATTGACAACATCCATCGCCGATCGGCACAGTACTACTTATACTCTTGAATCGCATCAATGAACTGATCATTATTTTCGGAATCTTTAAGTTCATTTTTTGCTCTTATTTGGCAACATCACGCTTTTTTTCCCTTTATTTTTTTACTTTCCCTACTCATGCCTTTTTAAGTTTAGTAATCAATTTTTTTTAAGTTTAAATTTTTAAATAAAATATAATAAACAATATTTTAATTTTATCCAATTCTAAAATAAGAATAATAATCTAACAATATCTCCTCTTATACCTAGCTGCCAATTTGCCTTACAAATCTGTCATGCTCAAGCTCATGAAGCAGGTACGCTTCCCTTGAATAAATTAATGCTTATATGGATACAAGACCTTCTAGAAGGACGAAAAGGACCAAGGGGGACAAGAGGAGAATAGCCTCTGGTCCTAATTAACCTATCAGAGGATGGGTGAAATCACATCAAAGAAAAAAACGTGGAGGACAGACGGTATCAGTTTTTTCCTTCTGCGTGCATTAATTTTCCCGTACTGTATCAAGCGTTTTCCTGGACGAAAAGTTGGAACTCGAAATGATCATCAGAACTATTTACCCTACTGTTTTGTTCTCTTTTTTTTCTTCTTTTCAAATGATTCATTGTTCGTGCTAAATGGACAAATAGCACTTTAGGTTTGGCAGAGGACAGCGACCGGATCGACAACCCACGTACGTAGGTTTCATGTATCAAATTCGTGAGCCTCACCAAAACGTACATATGAAATCAATATGCGGCCTAGATCAAGAGTTCCCTTAATTTTATGTTTTAATATTTGTATATTTATTGATCATTTTCGGCGCTACTGAATGATTAATATATAGAAAATCTTAATTCACAACAGCACGTTTGTTGTTTTTGGCCGCACTTGTTAAAGTTAGATTTTTCTACTTATCTGAACATGATGCAATTGCATGGTCGGCCGTAAAGCAAAATGCGCGTCGGAATACATGGCATAACCCCCGGCTCTGATTAATTAATTATGTACGTTTGTTTGGGTCGGTTTTGCATTTACGTACCCTCATGCAATATTACGGGACATCGGTTGTAAGACATGTTGTTCTCAGATTCCCGGCTTGATTTGTGGAGACTACGTACCCTTATGTTTTTTTTTATGATCACCAAAACTTATATATATATATATATATATGCAGCTAGGGGGAAGAGAGAGAAGATAAACCTAATGTGAAGATCAGTAAACGAAAACTAATTAAGTTGATGATGTGAAAGTTGTATCTGGTTAACATACGAGCGAGCAATGCTATGTACATGATGATGCTTTTTAAAATTTTTATATGGTAACTGCAAAGTACGTTTAGGTAATTTTATTTTTAAAATTTTTTAAAATTATAAAAATATTTTTTTTAAATGATTTTTTTTTCATTTAATAAAAGACATACACATACAGTCTTTAATAAAAGACATACACATACAGTCTTTAAGTAAAGACTGCAAATAAAATTTTTCTTTTAAGTATTTCTTAATATTTACAGTAGCGAATTTATAAATCAAGTTGATCTTTAATTATATGGTGTGTTAGCGAATATATCTATATATTAAGGGAGTAAATTATTCTTCGACTTTTTCGAATCCACTAGCAAATATTAATGTATAGTAGTCAATTCGAATTTATATATTGAAGGAAATCGGCAATATCAGACTTGAAAGTGCCTCCCTTCCTCATCACTAATACCAATATCTTAATTTATTGTGGCGCAGACTTCAAACACATATGATATGATATGATATCTTAGATGTATGCATTCGTTTATATATCCTTGATTTTCAGCAAAATATTTCAAAGCAGTATAATTCACATGATCTTAATTACAAGTCATAAACAAATACATATATATATTTTTTCTCCAAAAAATAAAAATTAAAGAAATTCCAACGAAAATTTAGAGAAGGCTGGGAGCATTCTAGGGAGACTGTCCTGTCCATTCCATGTTTATAATACAAATTTTCTTTTTTTTTTTTGGGTTCGAGGGAAAATAGTTGCACTGATTTACATTTGGAAACTGTAGGACGCCAACAAAAACTCATCATCCACGACCATCTGACCAAACTCCTCACCGATTGAGTCCTCAAACTTAAATGGTAGATCAGGAGCTTCTTTCACTGCTTCAAACGACGTTGTCGACGTTCCCAAGTCGAAATCAACGTCAAACTCGCACCAAAAGTCTTCTGAACCCGAGGTGGTCTCTTTTTCCGTTGTGTCTAATACGGAAGTCCGATCGTCGGTAACCTCAAAAAGAGCCGCTTTAGCAGCCGCCGATTGTATATCTCTTCTCGAACAAGAATCGGGCTTAGGCAACAACTCCGCCAACTCCGGGAAGTTGAGACACGCCGAGTTGCCTTTCAAGAAGAAGGCGGCCGAGTCGTGAGCCCGAGCTGCCATCTCTGGTGACCCAAATGATCCTAACCAGATACGGGTCTTCTGGCCGGGTAACCGTATCTCCGAGACATAGCGACCCCAGCTCCTTTTACGGACTCCACGAAATGGGGTGTCAGCTTGTCGTTGTCGAGTTCGCTTCTTGTCGTTGAAGCCACGCGGTGGGGAGGAGGAATCGGAATCAAAGCGGCGAGTTGGTTTGAATTCAGCGGCTGGTTCTTCTTTAATGATAGACATCGTGAATGCGAGCGTATTTCGTGTTTGAGAGAAATGAGTGCTTCGAGCGACCGTGACAACGATAGAGAGGGAGGCGAGGAGGGTTTAAGTAGAGAGGGTGGATAGGTTGATTGGGGGTGGAGACTGGGACTGGGAGGTTTTAAATTTTTAATTTAAGTCGTTTGGTTTTCAAAAGGGTAATGGGAATAGCTGGCAATATTTGGGTGAGAGGGTGTGGATTATGGATTCGAAAAGGACATTGATTGACTGCACATACTGACGTTACGTTTAACCATGCATAATGACCACAATGACCTACCTACCTACCAGCTTTCCTTTCTTTGATATTTTTCTTCTTTCTTTCTAAAAAAAAAAATGAGATGAGTTTAATAAGGGTAGTAATAGTATGACTGCATGGCCAATCATTTATCCTGATAATCTGGCTGTTTTCTTTGAATTAAAAACATCTAAGATTGTGAGTTTTTTTTAAGTCATTCGGTGATTGAAAATAAAGCATTCACTGATTTTAAGGAAATCAGCTTCGACCATGCATGCGTGCAAGAGCTATATAGTTGACAAACAGATCAGATTAACAAAAGGAAGGAACCTTAAAAAAAAGGTTAAAAAAAAAGACAAAAGAAAAAGAAAAGCACCAAGGTATACGCGTGAAAAAAGAAAAACAGCAGATATTGATCAGTAGTGGGATCGAATTAGGAGGATATTGGGGTAATTGATCAGGGAGGATACGTGTATAAGGACAAAAGAGTGCATGGCAACATCGGTAGTAGATGAAACGCGTTAAACCAGCTGTATGTGGGTAAGGTGGCAATATATAGCCTTTATGGCATGCAGTATTGCAAGTCTATGCTTATATCACCAGACGTGTTGACTCTTTTTTTTTTTTTTTTTCACTACAGAAACAAATGCACCTGCATGCTTATGCTTATCTGATCTAGTAGCTAGCTAGTAGAACTCCAAATTGTATCTCTCTCCCTCTCTCTCAAGTTTCTTTAAGCAGATCGAACTCTCAATTATATATATGAAAAGGATTTGAAATGAAGTAGAAAATGTCAACAACCCGTAACCGCTTAGAATATGGTTGGACTATATTAATCCAGCGATCGAGAAGCTGTCCCTAGCTAATGAATACGTACGTACATTACTAGCTATGCATAGAATGCCATGGGCACAGCTAGCTAGCTTTATATCTTTCTTAATTGGGCATATATCTAGCTAGGACCAATATCTGATCATCTTTAGAAGGAACTTGATGCTCCAACTAATTACCTCTCTATGCGGTCCAAAGAAGTGCCGGATCTCATACTTTCCTTTCCAAGGTGTGAAATTTCATAGCTAGCTAGGGTCACCCCCCATCCCCCTTCTTTTATGAGGGAATTAGCCTTTTACTTAAGAGGATATATACTTAATGACATTAAAGAGAAATATCTATATCTTAAAGGAAAGTATATTGAATAATGTCACATAATATAAGTAATGGTTGTTAATTCCGTATCCTCATTAATTTGATATTGTCCTTATTTAATTTTCTTAAGAGATCTATTTTCATATATATGTTGGTTTTGAAAACATTAATTCTAGCATACACAAAATTCCTCCTCAAGCGAAAAAAGAAAACAAGAGCGAACAAGCTAATGCTAACATGACAGATTGAATTCCATCATGGGATCACTATTCTATGAGTACGAGAATAGAGAAGTTCCAAGGAAAAAAATATGCTATTGCGAAGTCTAGATCCCTTAGTTCTCGCAGGTCCATGAGTTAGTCAGTTGGGCTTCTAAGTGCGGCTATTGGGCTGATAGATTTTGGGTCCCCTCAATATTCACGAGAAAACCTCCAAGACGAGCGCCTGGCGATCTCAGCGGCCTATTTACAACGGACGCCTACATCAAATAATTAATAGCTAAAATGAGACATAATATTGCATGATCATCGATGGATTTCTCTTTGTTTTCTCATGATTCTAGGGTCTCTAAAGAGCTTTTAAGCTTTACTTAGTGGCGTTAGTAAGCTAATGAAACTCTGTTGTGTGATGCCTTAATTTCCTGTGATTAGTATTAATGCTTATTATTATTATTGGACGTGAAACTTTATTTTCATATACATATATTTATATATATATTAGGTCGGAGTAACGTGCAAAGCACGTTTGTCTTGTTTTAATTTTTATAAAAAAATTAATTAATGCACCAAGTTGAATCACCTCTTTGTAAAGTCTGTATTGCAATGTTTTTTAAATATGACAAATGCTCATACATGATATGAATTTAATACTTGTGTATGATCAATAGAAAAGTAAAGAATATAAATGCAAAAAATTCAAAATATGGTAAATTAATACAAATTATGAACAGTGTGAGATTTATTTCTCTTACTTACCAGACTATTTCAATTATTCCAGAGTACTAATATATTTTTAAGAGATCACAACTATACACCACATTACAGACATAAAAAATGTGAAGTTGTGAAATTTATTTTGATGTGCTTTCTTGGTATTAATTATTGTTTTGCATTTAAATTGCTCTTTACTTTACATTAGTTTAATGTTGGACTTTAATTATTTTATTTTATTAATATTGAGTTGTATAGTATTTTTATTTAGCTCTTATTTATTTATTTTTATTGTGTATTTTTCTTTTGTTTGACTCTTCTATTTTTGGACTGGGCCTGTTTGACTGTGTTTTATTTTTCTTTTGGGCCCAGCCCATTCCATCCCCAGCTCAACTCGTGAGCCTTCAACCTAGCCAACTAAAACCCCCCAAACGGCGTCGGTTAGTCAAATCCTTAGGCTTCTTCATTTCTTATTCTCTTCTCTTTCTTTCTCCTGCACATCGTTACTTCTCCACCTCTATAACACTTCACGTATACTGTAATGTGTATGATAGAATTTCTCACTTAGAGGGTGAGTACCTCCAGATTTAGACGAGAGAAGAAGGATAGAATTTGATAATCAACTGTATAATTCTTTTTGCATAAACTGAATATTTCCAGCGTCTACCTACTTATACAGCAAAGGCCTTAACAAAAAGTGGTCCCAACCAATGGGATAATGACAACTATTAAAAGGATATAATAAACATTATAAACGTAAATACTGGTAAAATAGTAAACTAATAACAATGTCCTTAAGAGTCATTTAACTACACAAATACTTGATGCTGCCTCTTCCAAGTAAATGCTTCAGATGCTTTCCACATCTTTGATCCAATGGCTACGAACTAACTCCATCTTACTAACGTTACCCTTAGTCAAATGCCGGTTGTCTCAATTACTCATCTTCTTCCTCGTACGCTAGCCTTCCTGAAACGCCATTACTCTGCCTTTCCTCCATCTGCTACCAAGCTTGTGACAACCTCCTTTCCGTTTCAGTTTTCATCCCCTTCAATCCATGCGGTTGCTGCTTCTCTTCTTCTCCTTCTTCATTTTATTTTGTTTCTTTTCTCTATTTTTCTTTCCTCTTCTTCTCCACCGCTGCTCGAGATCGCACTTGCAACCAGCACGCTCTTCTCCGGTAGCCACGTCAGCTTTCCAGGGACGGTGTTCTTTGTTGAGTTATCGAGCTGCTGTCCGAGGTGCGACGCAATCTGGAGCGTGGACTTGTCAATCACGAGGATGAAATTCTCTTTGTGCGGACAATTGAATGAGGCGAAAACCGAGCTCGGGGAGTTAACGGGACAGAAGCGGCACTTAACGGGGGCTTAACGGAAAACGAATAAAATAGACAGAAAAACAAGAATTTTCGTTTCATATACACTTTTTATATATAGAAGATATATATATTAATCTAATCTCGAATTTGCTTTTACTTTCTCATTAATACTTTGAGTAGCCCTCCGGTTAGGAAACTCTTATATATACTTCCGTTTAAGCAAGCTGCTTAAGCTGTAAATGAAATAACAAGTCTATTTAATTAGCATCGATCTAAAAACTTAATTAATTTTGGGGAATGTGACATCTCCTATATATTGACTTCCATAGTGATCATCTGTAATGTAAATTTTATGCAGCTTGATATTTTGGTTGACTTAATGAAGCTAGATCAGAATTAAGTAGTACTGATCATGATCTTATGTTGTTGGTGGGAACGTCCAGACTATATAATAGCCACGATGAGTTAGTACCCCAGCTAATCCTCTTGAGAGTCTTGCACCAGTGCTAGCTAGTTGACTCTTTAAGATTTTTTTCCCCCTTCTTTTGAGAGAGGGAGGCCGGTGCTCTCCCAATAAAGAGTGCTTTTGAGCCAATCGAATCACACTGGGACAAGCTATATATAGAAGATAAGCATTCTTGGGTACTTTTAAGTCATAGTAGTCATGATTAGAGCTAGATGAATTGAATGCTTAAGCCATGACTTGATCATTGACTTACATACTCAATAGTAGATAAATGGTCCCAACTTTTGTTGGTAACTTCTGTTGCTTTTTGGGACCATGAGTCTTCTCCCAAAAATAAGGATGGGAAGTATACATAATGGAAACCAGAGTCTCGTAGCCAGTAGTGGTGGGAGGATATTGATATTGCATATTGGCAATTGCAGAGGAGGACCTAGCTCCATCAAGAAACATGTAGGGGACATGTTTCTCTGTGCAGAATGATCATAAAGAAGACAAGACAACGTGTGAGATCGATATTTTTCTCAAGTGACCTAGAAACGAGTTTCAATATTTCTTATCTCATATACATGCATAAATACATACATATATTATATATATATATATATATATATATATATATATATTCGTTTTTGGACATTGAAAGCTTAGATGCATGAATATCTTCCATATTCATGAATCACATCAAAAGAGATCACATCTGCTTTTAAAAGACCCTCCTTTTTTATAACTAACTAAAGCAGAGAATTAAAGCACGACCCCACCACTTACATCTTCCTTTACCATAAAGAAAAATGAGAAGAGGTCCTCCTTACACATGCATGACCAGTACTGAGAAACACTAAAGAAGTAAAAGGGATCCTGAGGACTAGGAGCGTGCAGTACTGCATCTTCTGGTTCATGGGCTTAGGACTAACTTCGTTATCGATCAGCCTTTGGAATCAACTCAAGAACCATGGGGGACCCTTCAGAGATCCGCCCCCTCCCTATACAGTTTAATTACTGTAATAGAAGGAAAAGGCAATTTTATCAACCAAGCAGGTGCACCTAGTGGGTCTAAGACTATTCAGTAGTTATCAGTCTAGGGTTTACTATTCTTTTGATACATACACAAGAGTAAGAAATAGGTCTAAGTCAAAGAAATAATCACCAAATAGACACTTTGACTTAAGGTAAAATATTGTCAGCACCAAATTGCTTTGAGGGGTTCAGCTTGTGGTTTTCCGGGTCTTCTAGTCCATATGGCTGATGATCTTGTGGTGGAGTGGATGATAGTAATACTGATGGGTTATAAGAGTACCATTTAGACAAGTAAAGGTAAGTGAAGAAGTTGATGAGGCTGAGGGCAGCTAACAACCAATAAAAAAGATCCAGCCTGTTCTTGTTGAGGTTATTGTCACTTAGCCAGCCACCACCAGCAGAACTTGAGGTTATTTTGTTCACTAGCGAAACAAGGAGGGAGCTCAAATAGAATCCAAATGAGTATGAGCAGTAAGTCATAGCTGTTAGAAAGGATTGCATCCCTTCCACAGACTGCTTGTAGAAAAACTCTATTAGCCCCACAGCAGTGAACATCTCGGACAGGCCAAAGATGAGAAACTGTGGGGCAATCCAAAAGATGGAGAGTGTCTCATTCAAGTGAATAGCCGAGTTTCTTCTCTTCTTCTCAACCGTTGCAGCGGAAACCATAGAGAAAGTAGCGATAAAGAGCCCTACGCCCACCCTTTGAAGAGGCGAGATTCCAGAGTCCCTTCCAGTGAATTTTCGAGCAAGTGGTACAAAGGCAGTTTCATACAGAGGGACAAGAAAGATTAGCATAATGTAAGGAATGGATTGAAGCGAAGCTGGAGGGATGTTGAAGCTTCTTGTGATCCGGGTGTTCATTGCGCTTCCTTGTTGGACTGAGAACGTCTGGAGCTGTGCTAAAATGGTGTTGAAAATGATGGTGCAGGCAAATATGGGAATAACTGAGATAATAATCTTCACTTGCTCGACTTGGGCCACCGTGCATAGCTTCCATGGACTTTCACTCGTCCGACTTCCATCTTCAATTTTTATGCAGGCCTTGTCAAGGAACCTGCGATTTCATAACTTTATTAGAGAACAATTAACATCATGTGCATATTAATAAAATAAAAAACATTATATTATACCAAAGACAGGAATTGCTTGTTTAAATTTGAAACATTTCAATCCTTATATCCCGTTCTCATGCAGGGCAACATATCTTCAGAGAAACCCAGTACTGTGATCATTCATTATTAGATTCAACTTTTGACCATAATCTTTTAGGCACAGTGATTTGTCTACCAATAGTACTCGGGTATCAGATTAATGTACTTCCTAACCTGAACTTTTCGGTATGGAGGAGATTAGCACTGATGTTAGGTGACATGGCAAGAACATGGTTCGGCACATTGTTTTGGTTTCCATGAAGCATCCCTGCATTTGAAGGGCAGATTTGCTTTCTTTTTGTAAATGCAGCAACTAGAACCTGAAGGGCATTAATATAATAATCTGAGGAAAAGACAAATAAAAGTATGTGTATATATATATATAACGCATTAACTTAGCATTTAATAAACTAATTCATTAGTAGCTAGCTAGAGGTTAAGTTGCTGCTAAATATTCTCATTTTTTTTTCTTTTTTTTAATAAAAAAGTTGGGATAGAGGGAGACAAACGTCATAAGACCGTGAGGCCATTGACAGAAGATGTACACTACCTAGATCAGGTTCATAAGCTGAATCGTGCATACAGGAGAAGTATATGTAGGATAAAATTAAAAACCACATATACAACTGTAGCAATGATATAACTAAGATTAATATCAATTCATATTCAAAGTAAAGCATAAAACGTTGGTTAATCATTTGCAAATTACATTTATTCTACAAGGGTAAACCGGAACCATTTTCTGAATGGCGATCTTAGACTGTACGTACGTCCTCCCGGCCATAAATGACGAGATTGTTGTAAATTGGACCAAGAGATCAGATAATCAGAGTCACAGAACAGAACTGATTGTGAAAAAGAACGGACAAAAAGAAAATCTTGTATCAGGATTGACAACTTTATTAATCCTTTTTGCCTTTTAGATTTACCATTTTAAGAATTAATTTATCAGGAATAATTGGCCGACAACCGATTACAAAAATATAATGCCTATCAAAACTAGAATTTAAGGAATAACTTAGAAGAAGAAAAGGCTTCGAAGTATCCAAAAGTAATTAAAGCAAAAGAAACCCCATAAAGGCCATCAAACAACAGATTTTTTTTTTCAAAAAAAAAAAGGGTAAAGCAAGATTACTTGAGCAACAGGGGTGAAGATACTTCCGCTGGGCGGTGTGTTCCGGTAAACAAGCGTGCCCAAAATCAAGCTGACCAATCCGGCTGCCATGGCGGCTGCTGAGACTCCAAATCCAACATCCATCCCAGAATGTGTTTGGACCCAAACGAGAACGGTAAGCGCGATAAGCTCCCCCATGCAGAAAGCAAAGTAGGCGGCGTTGAAATAAGAGGAGAGTGTCCTGGATTGCTTGGAGTCATCTTTTCTGAATTGATCAGCCCCATGAGATATTATGTTGGGTTTTAAACACCCACTTCCTAGAGCCACCAAGTAGAGTGCAACGAAGAATATCAAAGACCTGTAGCCCTTTGCCTCCACACATGAGTGGCCAGCTCCCTCCAACATCATGATGCATTTTGGTGGCCTTAATTCTGGAAGATGGGCTTGAACGGAAAGTAGTATAAAACCCTGCAATATTAATTAGAACGTCTAATTAAACTATGTTATCCCAGAAATACTCCAACTCTTTTTTTCTCTCTCTTAATTATTGTATGTTAAAATGAATATATTATCAAGATCATACACTTCCCTTCAAGAATATTCTCTCTCTTTTCCCCCAGTAAGATCAGGAAAAAAATCCTTTGTTCGTTACAGGAAATGGAATGATAAGAATTTCAAGCTTTGTATTTTATAGAGATTATTATTTTTTATTTCAAAATTATCTTGCAGAATTTTACAGAGATTGAGATCGAGAGAGATAGAGAAAAATTATACTATTGAATATGGAAATTAAGAATATTTAGCAGTATTAAGAAAAGGAGACATGTCAGAGAAAGGACTTACAGAGAGCTCCACAAAGCCAAAGATCAACATGGTCCGAAAGCTCCCAAGATAAGAATCTGAGAGGAACCCACCAAGGAGTGAGAGGAGGAAGACTGTCCCTATAAAGTTTGTTACTATGTTTGCAGACTTTGACAGAGGAAAGTGCATCTCATTGAACACATAAGTTATCAGGTTGTTCCCAACTGCAGAAATTGCCATCATCTCCAAAGCTTGGAGACCTGTGTCACACACAGCGATCCATCATTTACATGTTACTTCCAAGAATAGAATATTAAAATGAAGTGAACGAGATCTACTAAGATTTATATCGTTAAAATGTAAAGTCCAAAATTTATTGATTCCATTATAGAATTTTTGACACTATATATAGTAGTACCACACTTCACCTAAAATATAATTAACATCGAATCATACTTCAACTTTAAGCGCACACAGAGATGATTAGAGGTTTTTGGATAACAAAATGGCCAACCGATACATGTGACTGTTATAGACAGTAGTAGGACATGATTGGGCTAGGTTAAACAATGCGGATATTCATGCTCGAACCGAGAGAGAGAGAGAGAGAGAGAGAGAGACCTAGGACAAAAATAGCAGCAGTCATTCCGCCATGCTTATTAGGCTTGCAGGGTCTGCCTCTCCAATCAACAGACGTCTCCTTCACCATAGACGCAGGCATGGAAGGATCTCCTTTGAGGTTCATTTTTGTCTTTTCTACTACTCTGTCCACCATTCTCCTCGCCCTTTTCTCCTCTTTGCTATATAACTACTGCACGTTGCTAATATTTTTCTCTCTTTGACAAACTCCCTCTAAAGAACTAAAGGATATTTATTGTTGAAATCCAAAGCCCCTCTCGATCTTTGCCTAAGCCTAGTACTACTCTCTGGCGATTTTGGGACAAGTTAACGAGGGAGCAAACCTCATATTTATAACGTGCCTGTCCTGCATTTCCTCGTGGCCGATCTTTTCATCGGTCTTTCAACTTTCAAGTCCTCGCCAAGTTGACCAAGCAAGTGGGCATGGCCCATACGCTATACAAGTCAAATCCCCCCCCCAACAAGCTATTACAATAGTTTTTTATATATCTCCTAGCTCCGACGCACCATGCACGGGTGGTTCCGGGTATAATAGTCCTCCGTATACTTTTTCCTAGACGATCGAGCACCAAGCTGGCCGAGGCAGTCGTATTGATGAATAAGGATGATTCTAGTGGGTGTGTTATTTCTCAAAGTGGGCCATTAATTCCATTACTTTCTCTTCTCTTCCAATTTTCTTAATGTGCTTTGACAGGTTCGTGCCTAAATCAACTTCCAATCTGTGCCCAAAATCGTCTAAGCTGGAAATTTAATGATATCACATGAATGATCTCTACTTGATTGCAGTTTTCAAGGCTTTTAATATAAAAATATAACGTACATCCTCTGTATTAGGACCCATTGTATTAACACCTCAATTGGAAAAATATGATCGACAATCCTCAAGCCACTAGATATACTCATGATCCGATCGATTCTAAATATATACCGGAGAACTCCACGGAAATGATATGTTTTTCACCACCCCCCCCCCCCCCCCCTCTCCCAATTGAGGTTCCCTTGTAATATTTTTCTCTCGATTTTAATATAAAGTGGAGATCTAGAAAATGAAACAACTATAAAATATCTTATATAATTGTGACTAAATTTTTTGAAAAACATTAAATGCTTAATAAATATTGTATCTACTCGTTCCAATATATTTCATTGGATGGGGCTACTCTGCTGCCCCGTAATTTTTTTTTAATATTTTTCTAATCACTAAGTAAAAAAAAAATACACTAATATATTTAAAATCAAACAATACACTGTAGCAATACACTCCAGGCGGTACAGTAACTTTTTCCTTCGTACATTTCATTCTCAAACTTCATATTTACTTTCAACATTGTACTGGTTTATCTCGAAGAACTAGTTCTTGTACTTCGCGGAGGAAACGATCATGATGACTGTATTTTTTAATAGTTTTTTTTTTTTTTCACAAAAAGAGGGACGAATATATATTGATTAATAGTACCATATGGCAATCATGGCTGTGAATTGTACCACTTACATATATATGGAGGATTTACAGTACTACTCTTTGATACTACGTACGCGCTATATATCCTGGTCATGTTGATACAGCTAGCCAGCTAGCGTTTCCAATTCAATGATGTACATCATGGAAGAAGTGAAAATACAATGGAAGTAAGTGGCAAAATTGCATTCTCCAATATGAATTTCCCTGTTAAGGGTGAGAGCCAACCAGTCATGGGTACGAAGCCATTTTAGCCACAGATCATGTCATGTGTACGTACAAGCTTTACCGGCAACTGACCTTTCTTTCAATTCCCATCCTTGCATATAATGGATCCGATGCGAGGAATATTTATGATCTATTCATATAAAAAATTGTTGGGAATTTACTAATTAATTAATTGTTAACATGATTAGTATCGACTAACGTATAATACATCAAGATCAAACCCTTTAATTTACCGGTCAACTTTTCAGGATATCCATACAATTTTAGGAAAATGATAGAGTTACAAGTATTTTACTATGCATTTACTACTCTTTTTATATTTGATTTTTTTTAAATTTTTTATTTTATTTAATGATTAAGTAAGTGATTATTAATAAAATTATATATATTTTTAATTTATTTTAGTGATTAACAATGTTAAAAAAATATAAAAAAATGGTAAAAAAAAATAAAAATTTCAAATTCTTTGTAAGCACAATTTTATATCTTTTAAAAAAAATTAAAATTTTTTTAAATAATTATGTGAGATTTACGGATTCTACGAACTCGTAACGTTACATTTTGTTTTAAGCAAGAATATTTGCAGGTGATTTGAGTTGTAATATTAATCTTACCTCGTAAAACTAAAAATAAAAGTGGATCTCTGTCCTGAGAAGCTTTAAATTAAATTTAGTGGTTAGCTTCTTAGATATGGATATTATTTGTCGAAATATATATCATGACTTGTCTGGTGGGCGGCTATTCTGGATATTATTTGTTCAATTATCGTGACTTGTTTGGTGGCTTCCCCACCGCAATGTCTTGTCAATGCAGGATCGTTGTCCATATATACATAGAAAATTGTGATGATTCTTTATGCTGATCAGTTCTTGACTTGAATATGACCTTATCTTTTCGATCATTCAACAGCTCTTCTAAGATATGGCATCTGCTTTGAGGCTCTATACATACAAAGTACTGCCGGGTATGTGACACAATCAATATATATATATATATATATTGGTAGGAAAAGGCCGGTCAAAGTCAGATGTCTTGGACTTTATAGCCATTTTATCTCCATTACGGATGCAGAGAAGCCGTATATTGACCATTTTTAATACTATATATAGTACAGAGAGGCATGCTTTTGATGATATATACGGATATGGTTGGCCGGGCAATATTATGTGATTTATAATTATAAGCTTTTTGGTTCTGAAGAAGAGCTAGCTAGCTAGCTAGGCCGCCGGCCGGTAACTTGTAGGGTTGTAGGTATATCTTTTTTGTATTGTTTAATTTATAAAGCTGGATTTTATACGGTACCAATAATACCAAGTTCTAATGTGTCAGAGCATCCCATCCATTATTTCAAAGTATCGGATTTTCTATCATTTAAAAAAATATTTAAAAATTTAATTACAAACCACCCTCTATCTCATTCTCCATTTTAAGATTAAGGGATACAATTATTACAGTGAGTTTTTAAATATAAGGATATATTGTTTGTCCCCAAACCATTATTTTAAATTTTTAAAATTATTTGTAGTTAAATTTATAAAGGGAGATGAGAGAAAAATGTAATAAATAAATAATAAAGAAATGTTATTTTAATATAATAGACAAAAGATAGGGAATGAGATGTAGGAGATTTTTAAAAGATGAGTAAAATTTAAGAAAAAATTTAGGAAATGTACTTTTTAACTAAATTATAAATTTTTTTATAGAAAATAGGATGTGAATGCTCTTAAAGATAAATACAAATGTAATCCAAAGCTTTATTTCAAATGAATCCCTACCGTACCCTAGCAGTACTGTTTGTCAAGCAGGTTCCATGGAAGTCGCTTTAAAGTCATGAAGGTCGTCATGGCACGATCCCATTGACAACATTTATACATAAAGCTTTATTGTTCAAAAAAAAAAAAAACTTGCTATAGAATGTCTTATTTACTCTATTCGGACGATCAAATATTCAAAACAAAACATAATGCAAATCATCATGACTAGTACTGGTCATAGTTTATTAAACTATTGAAGCAGATGGCAAAGCACGCATGCTACTAGACATGACTAATAAACCGAGTTGCCGCCTGATCACCAAGAGAACATGCAATTCACCTTAGCGATAGAGTAACGCGAAAGAATACTTTTACAATACTATATATATAGTAGTAAAGAGAGAGAGCTCAGTAAATGAGAGACGTTATTGTGTCATTTTAGATTAGAATAAGGCTATATGCAATCGTAAAATGTGCAAGCGCTAAACAATTATTTTGAAAAAAAATGAGGCCCACTATTAAAAATTAATTTTTTTTATAGATTCTGTATTTACTCATTTTTTTCAAAGAGATTACACGACACTTGCCCACTCAACAACTTATATAAATATCATTTTTCTTTACACTAATATTGGATGTCAACAATGTATTGGTGACAAAGAAAGCCAGTAGAACCCAGGGTTACTGCAATTTGTTACTTACAATTTTTTAGTTGTTAGTGGCCGTGCAGATCCCATTAGAGTAAAACCTGATCTATGTGAGGCAAAGTTAATTACTAGTACTGAACCTGAGCTGGCTGGTCTGCCATGCATAAAGCCAAACAGATCAGAACCAGATCAAAAGCACATTGGCCTGCAGGATCAATAATCACGTACGTACGTACACTTTTAATTTATCTAGAAATTAAATTATAATTTTATATAGGTTAATAATTAGTAATCATCGGAGTCATTTGAATTTTTAAGATCAGTACCAGAAAATATATATATTAACCAGATCCAATTATTACTCGGCCCATGTGATCCATATAAATTGATCAGCTCCAACAACTCGAGAGTTGTGATCTGGAGATGAAGAGAATTGAAAGAGGGTCCTGGTGATCTTTTAAGTTTTAACTGGTACCGCGTACTGATATTAACTTATGATCGATTCATCTTGCTCAAAGCAAACCCTAATTAAGCTAGTTTCGAACGTAGAAACTGTCCAAATAATGAATTAGGCAAAGCTCGTAAGTAAACCTTTTTTTTTTTTTTAAGTTTGTGAAATTACTATTTATCTCAAAAGTTTAATAAAGTTTAAATCGATAGGAAGATATGGATTTTATTATTTATTTTATATCTTAATACTCTTCCTTCATGGATAGTCCAATACGTGAAATATTTAATTAAATGAGATAAAGTGTAGAGCCATGGTTCAAATTCAGGACCTATATTTTGATCGATACTACATGAAACCACCATTACTTGTGTCTTAAAAACTTAATCTAATAGGAAGATATATATTTTATTATTTATTTTCTATCGTAACAAAACTTAACATTAGATAATGACTAGAAAAATGACATCTAAAGTTAAGCAAATCATGTACGTTTGCCTAGTTGAAGTATTTAATCCTTCAAAAACCTTATTGGTTGTCATCATTTTCAAAAGCATATACACAAGAGCTTACCATCCATTGGTTTTCTTTAATTTGTCCGGCCACTATATATATGATACTTCAAATATATATTATAATTAATTCCCGTTTAACATATGCTTAAATGAATAAGGTGGATTGATTAACGGCTAATACGACTATTAACTTCTGCTTTGCCTCACATAGATCAGGTTTTANCAAATACAGAATTTATAAAAAAAATTAATTTTTAATAATGCCTCATTTTTTTTCAAAAAATTTTTAGCCTTGCACATTTTACGATTGCATTAGTTATTCTAATTAAAATGACACAAAACGTCTCTCATTTACTGAGCTCTCTCTCTTTACTACTATATATATAGTATTGTAAAAGTATTCTTTCGCGTTACTCTATCGCTAAGGTGAATTGCATGTTCTCTTGGTGATCAGGCGGCAACTCGGTTTATTAGTCATGTCTAGTAGCATGCGTGCTTTGCCATCTGCTTCAATAGTTTAATAAACTATGACCAGTACTAGTCATGATGATTTGCATTATGTTTTGTTTTGAATATTTGATCGTCCGAATAGAGTAAATAAGACAACTATAGCAAGTTTTTTTTTTTTTTGAACAATAAAGCTTTATTATAAATGTTGTAATGGGATTGTGCCATGACGACTCATGACTTTAAAGCGACTTCCATGGAACCTGCTTGACAAACAGTACTGCTAGGGTAGTAGGGTTGAATAAAGCTTTGGATTACATTTGTATTTATCTTTAAGAGCATTCACATCCTATTTTCTATAAAAAAATTTATAATTTAGTTAAAAAGTACATTTCCTAAATTTTTTCTTAAATTTTACTCATCTTTTAAAAATCTCCTACATCTCATTCCCTATCTTTTGTCTATTATATTAAAATAACATTTCTTTATTATTTATTTATTACATTTTTCTCTCATCTCCCTTTATAAATTTAACTACAAATAATTTTAAAAATTTAAAATAATGGTTTGGGGACAAACAATATATCCTTATATTTAAAAACTCACTGTAATAATTGTATCCCTTAATCTTAAAATGGAGAATGAGATAGAGGGTGGTTTGTAATTAAATTTTTAAATATTTTTTTAAATGATAGAAAATCCGATACTTTGAAATAATGGATGGGATGCTCTGACACATTAGAACTTGGTATTATTGGTACCGTATAAAATCCAGCTTTATAAATTAAACAATACAAAAAAGATATACCTACAACCCTACAAGTTACCGGCCGGCGGCCTAGCTAGCTAGCTAGCTCTTCTTCAGAACCAAAAAGCTTATAATTATAAATCACATAATATTGCCCGGCCAACCATATCCGTATATATCATCAAAAGCATGCTCTCTGTACTATATATAGTATTAAAAATGGTCAATATACGGCTTCTCTGCATCCGTAATGGAGATAAAATGGCTATAAAGTCCAAGACATCTGACTTTGACCGGCCTTTTCCTACCAATATATATATATATATATATTGATTGTGTCACATACCCGGCAGTACTTTGTATGTATAGAGCCTCAAAGCAGATGCCATATCTTAGAAGAGCTGTTGAATGATCGAAAAGATAAGGTCATATTCAAGTCAAGAACTGATCAGCATAAAGAATCATCACAATTTTCTATGTATATATGGACAACGATCCTGCATTGACAAGACATTGCGGTGGGGAAGCCACCAAACAAGTCACGATAATTGAACAAATAATATCCAGAATAGCCGCCCACCAGACAAGTCATGATATATATTTCGACAAATAATATCCATATCTAAGAAGCTAACCACTAAATTTAATTTAAAGCTTCTCAGGACAGAGATCCACTTTTATTTTTAGTTTTACGAGGTAAGATTAATATTACAACTCAAATCACCTGCAAATATTCTTGCTTAAAACAAAATGTAACGTTACGAGTTCGTAGAATCCGTAAATCTCACATAATTATTTAAAAAAATTTTAATTTTTTTTAAAAGATATAAAATTGTGCTTACAAAGAATTTGAAATTTTTATTTTTTTTTACCATTTTTTTATATTTTTTTAACATTGTTAATCACTAAAATAAATTAAAAATATATATAATTTTATTAATAATCACTTACTTAATCATTAAATAAAATAAAAAATTTAAAAAAAATCAAATATAAAAAGAGTAGTAAATGCATAGTAAAATACTTGTAACTCTATCATTTTCCTAAAATTGTATGGATATCCTGAAAAGTTGACCGGTAAATTAAAGGGTTTGATCTTGATGTATTATACGTTAGTCGATACTAATCATGTTAACAATTAATTAATTAGTAAATTCCCAACAATTTTTTATATGAATAGATCATAAATATTCCTCGCATCGGATCCATTATATGCAAGGATGGGAATTGAAAGAAAGGTCAGTTGCCGGTAAAGCTTGTACGTACACATGACATGATCTGTGGCTAAAATGGCTTCGTACCCATGACTGGTTGGCTCTCACCCTTAACAGGGAAATTCATATTGGAGAATGCAATTTTGCCACTTACTTCCATTGTATTTTCACTTCTTCCATGATGTACATCATTGAATTGGAAACGCTAGCTGGCTAGCTGTATCAACATGACCAGGATATATAGCGCGTACGTAGTATCAAAGAGTAGTACTGTAAATCCTCCATATATATGTAAGTGGTACAATTCACAGCCATGATTGCCATATGGTACTATTAATCAATATATATTCGTCCCTCTTTTTGTGAAAAAAAAAAAAAACTATTAAAAAATACAGTCATCATGATCGTTTCCTCCGCGAAGTACAAGAACTAGTTCTTCGAGATAAACCAGTACAATGTTGAAAGTAAATATGAAGTTTGAGAATGAAATGTACGAAGGAAAAAGTTACTGTACCGCCTGGAGTGTATTGCTACAGTGTATTGTTTGATTTTAAATATATTAGTGTATTTTTTTTTTACTTAGTGATTAGAAAAATATTAAAAAAAAATTACGGGGCAGCAGAGTAGCCCCATCCAATGAAATATATTGGAACGAGTAGATACAATATTTATTAAGCATTTAATGTTTTTCAAAAAATTTAGTCACAATTATATAAGATATTTTATAGTTGTTTCATTTTCTAGATCTCCACCTCATTTTTTCCAAAGAGATTACACGATGTTTGCCCACTCTACAACTCATATATAATATCATTTTTCATTACACTAATATTGGATGTCAACAATGTAGTCGTGACAAAGAAAGCCAGTAGAACCCAGGGTTACTGCAATTTGTTACTTTCAATTTTTTAGTTGTTAGTGGCCGTGCAGATGATCCCATTAGAGTAAAACCTGATCTATATGAGGCAAAGCAGAAGTTAATAGTCGTATTAGCCGTTAATCAATCCACCTTATTCATTTAAGCATATGTTAAACGGGAATTAATTATAATATATATTTGAAGTATCATATATATAGTGGCCGGACAAATTAAAGAAAACCAATGGATGGTAAGCTCTTGTGTATATGCTTTTGAAAATGATGACAACCAATAAGGTTTTTGAAGGATTAAATACTTCAACTAGGCAAACGTACATGATTTGCTTAACTTTAGATGTCATTTTTCTAGTCATTATCTAATGTTAAGTTTTGTTACGATAGAAAATAAATAATAAAATATATATCTTCCTATTAGATTAAGTTTTTAAGACACAAGTAATGGTGGTTTCATGTAGTATCGATCAAAATATAGGTCCTGAATTTGAACCATGGCTCTACACTTTATCTCATTTAATTAAATATTTCACGTATTGGACTATCCATGAAGGAAGAGTATTAAGATATAAAATAAATAATAAAATCCATATCTTCCTATCGATTTAAACTTTATTAAACTTTTGAGATAAATAGTAATTTCACAAACTTAAAAAAAAAAAAAAGGTTTACTTACGAGCTTTGCCTAATTCATTATTTGGACAGTTTCTACGTTCGAAACTAGCTTAATTAGGGTTTGCTTTGAGCAAGATGAATCGATCATAAGTTAATATCAGTACGCGGTACCAGTTAAAACTTAAAAGATCACCAGGACCCTCTTTCAATTCTCTTCATCTCCAGATCACAACTCTCGAGTTGTTGGAGCTGATCAATTTATATGGATCACATGGGCCGAGTAATAATTGGATCTGGTTAATATATATATTTTCTGGTACTGATCTTAAAAATTCAAATGACTCCGATGATTACTAATTATTAACCTATATAAAATTATAATTTAATTTCTAGATAAATTAAAAGTGTACGTACGTACGTGATTATTGATCCTGCAGGCCAATGTGCTTTTGATCTGGTTCTGATCTGTTTGGCTTTATGCATGGCAGACCAGCCAGCTCAGGTTCAGTACTAGTAATTAACGTCGTCGTCCTTATCAGTTCACTTGTAGCTTTGACTACTTGTACTTGCAGACAGATAGATAATTATTCAAAGGCAATTATTTCGAACAATCATGCTGCGATTGGATATATATGTACTCATCTAAATTATTTTAACCTAATTCAGATGCATGCCCTGATGCTACTGTATGTATGGCCTTGCTGCTTTAGTTTCAGATCGAAATTACACGCCATCGATCTTTAACTATTTATATATGAGAAATCCTATACATATGAATCCGACTAATTTAGTGATATTGGACAGATAGAGAAGTATATATATATTTGACACACATGACTACAATGGGTTGATTAAATACTTTATTGGTTTAATTAACTTAATTTAACACCACTTTGGACATCATGTCCTGCACCCACCTAGTATGTCGTCATCTTCTATGCCACGTGTCGTTAATTTATGGCATTGATTGGGGGAACCCACAACATTAAAGCTGTAATGGGGTCTATGACTATCAACCCATCGTCCTATAGTAGAAGTGAAAAGTAAATATCTTTCCTCCAAATCTTGTCTCGGCCTTGTCCCCCTGGAAGCAGTGCACAAACTTTTATAAAAGAAAAATTCCCATCGAGTATGAGTCCTGCCGACAAACCTATAAATAAATGCCACGTGTTGAGGTGATTTTGTTAATGTCAAGATACTATCCAGTCACATTTTGTGTTCGAATAATTGTCGTCTCACTGTAGATGATCGATGATTATATTATATGCATACTGCCGAATTTTGTTACTTCAAAATAAAGTTTTAAATTAATATTATTTTTAATAAAATTTATTTTTTTACTAATTATATTAGTTTGATGTATATATTATACAGTTATATTTATAATTAGATTTTTTCTATATTAATACTCTTATATATATTAAGCCTAGTAATTACCTCCTTCCTTAATAGAGTATTTTGTTATTGAAATCATATATCAGTTTGATTTGATCTTTAAAATGGATATACTATTACAAATTAATGTATGTAGAAACCTACAAGTTTTCGGATTTCGATTCGATATATATGCTGCTTTCTGGGATTCTGTGCGGGCGTAGAAGGCCAGGAGACCATGAGGGCCGGGTAGGGTAATTGAATGCAAAGGGACCTTTTCACTTTCCAAACCTTTTTAATTGGTCTTCGATCCTCAGTAAATTCATATATGATCATGATCATCCGACCAGCCATGCATTGAAAAGCCCTATCATTTTCAGCCCTTAATTTTGGATATAATAAATTAATTAACTAATGTAGTGCACAACACGTGGACAGCGTCACCAACAATTACTTGTAATTAATTAAATTAATGGACCTTATGGGGGAACTATTGAGGCTGCATGCTTTAAATGGAAAAATATATATAAAAAAATTAATAAATATTATGAATTATTTTAATGTATTGTGTGAAAGTGTAGAACTCAGCTTTTAATTAATTTGTTATAACATTAATATCTATGACATAATACATAAAATCACTTTAATTAATTTATAAACTAACTCATTTTTCTTTAATAACATGACTCTTTGTACGTACGTATAACATTTCTGAAAGAACAAGATGCCATGATCAAGTCGATCTTTTGATCTGTTAGATTAGGCAATGGCCGGAAAGATTTTTATATGTCTGTATGGATATTGGAAGGAACAACTATCATGAATTATAATGTTTTGAATGTTTTGTGGCCCGACAGATCCATGACAATTCATAGTTGATAGTGGCAAACATTGAATCTTATAGACGGCGTAAACATTGGCTTTGGCTGACGTTAAAATCGCCATTAATTCGAACGCCACTTTTTGACAAGACGCTTGGACTAGTTCAATAGTTGATCTTCACTTCGTCCACTTAATAAAAGATTAAAAAGAAAAGAAAAGAAAAGAAATACTTTCTTTAGATTATATATTCCCGGCCGGCCTGCATTTATAATATATATAGCTATACCTGTTTACAATATTATCATGATCTTCCGTTGCTCTTGTATGTATTTCTCAATGCATTAACTTCTAATTTACTTGTTAGATGAGTAGGGTACGTACGTAATATATTGGACGACGATTAAATGCTAAGGAATAATGAAGCCGCGCGTTGACATTCCGCAGTTTTGGACACATTTGAAATACCTACTGCGGAACCAAGCAAATTCATGGTTTGTCAATTGTTTCCTGAAGTCAACCCTAGCTAGCTAGCATGCATGAACTTCGAACCGACATTGCTCTTACCTCACTAGCTTTAAAGTGTGCATGTAGGTACGTGTGGAAAAACATATATATACCCAAAGTATTAAAAGTACCTGTATGTATATATGTGTGTGTGTGTGTGGTTACGATAGTGTATTTCTTATAAATTCAAACGACCAGGCCACCAAATCTCTCTAAAATCTACTTTATTCCTGTTTAATAATTAGTTTTTTGAAAAGAAATGGGCATTTTCTACCCAAGGAAAGCGGTCAAAAGAGGTAGGATTACTTGGTAGGGTCAAAAGAGGCTATAGGATTAGTAGGTGGAATGATCCAGAAGCATATATTGCTCTTCCTTTCTAAGCCTTTTTCCTGTAATGCTTTTGAACTTTGGTACCATAAGCACATCAGCAAACCACAAAAGGTGAGTATAGTAGGACCTTGAGACTTTTTGCTTGAGCATCATTTCGTTTCATTTTCTTCCCATCTATGATGCATGGTGCTTGATTAACAAGTTTCAGTGATTGTATAGCACACAGAGAGAATATATATATATATATGTATATGTATATAATTACATATATATTTACATATACATGACTGGCCTATATATGCCACACAACATTATTGAATTTGGACCAAGCTAGCTAGCTACTAACAAATAGTGTAGTCCCGTGTGTCAATTGTTAGGTTTTGTGTCGGCATGCAGGAATGCTCCCGAGTGGGAGACATCCTTCACTATTGCGAAACTCATTTTATAAAGGAAGAAGAAAAAGATTGTCTTCCCACATGAAGCCAACTGCCATTTCCAAAGGAAATTTTGGATCAAATGAATAAATTACAGGGGAACCAATTAGAGTACGACCATTTGTTTCTTTTGTGTGTGTGTGTGTGTGTGTGTGTGTGTAGTGGGGTGACGAGTTATATATAAGAAGGTGTTGGGTTTTCAATTTTAGGTGGTCCACTCAAATTCGCTTGGGATCAGATTAAAAAAATATAAAGATTTGAAAAAGTATTCAATCCAATTCAAATCCGACTCCATTCTCATTTGAAATAAATTAAAGCCTTAATTAATTAGACATCAAATCATCTAAATCAAGGGCCGAGACCTATAAAAAGTTTGCTAGCTAGATATTATATATACATTAATGTACATCGATCATTGTAATGTGAATTTCCACTGATAAAATGGCAAAGCATGTGAAGTATTATATAGTTATCAGTTACCACCGTCTCAAATTAAACTCCTAATAATCAGTTACCTCTAGGGATATTCCCAAGAGGTAGGAAAATTTTAATTTGCATCTCCAATAGGATCTGGAAGACTTTTTCCATGCATATACACCATGCAAGTGGAAGAAGTTGATCAGTATATACAATTCTATCAATTAATTAGTACTGGTGCCAATATTTTAAGTACTACTGTACCTCCTTAATTAATTATAGGTTTCTTATATATATATATATATGCATGCGTTTTGTACTGGAAAGAAATCAAAGGACATGAGATCAACGAGTATTAGTAATTAATCAAGAGAGTAGTTAGTGACATGATGAAATCTTAAATTAATAGAAGATTATGAACATTATATATATAAATAAGTACTAAAGTATGCAGGTATGCATTTTGACTTTATTTAACATGATTTCGATATTAACGGACTGATTTCAGAAGACAGTCACATCAGTGACCAAAACTAAAGGATATATGTATTAGCTAGGATCCTCATCTAACTTTTTTAACGTACGTTTGATCCAATTAAGCTAGCTTGACGATTAATTCAGTACTCGAAGAGTATATTCATGAAATGCTTTTGATCTCTCAAGTCAAATGAATGAATGACTAAGGGGGATGGTTTATTTTTGCCTAAGAAATACATTTCGACGTTTGAACTAAGCTTTGTATCTGTGTTAATTCTTCTGTTTGGGGAATTTTATACTTCTCGTTGCCGCTACATAGATATATGTTAGTTTAGCTCTAGTGTACTATTATGTTGTGGGTTTTGTTTAATGGTAGATAATGTACCTTATCTGCTCTCTGGGTCCTGCTATTTCTCTCTCTTTTTTTGAAAAGGTAATACCCTTATGACATACTGGAGCTGCTCCAAGCTTCATTTTCTTCTTGTAAGGCCTTTGTAACTTGCATAGAGTCCCCTTCGAGTACAATCTTTTGTAGTCCGGAAAATGAAAAATGCATGGTAAATATGGGCAACACGCGGGTTTTACAATCGTTATATATGCCACTCCTACAAGCCATGCATGTTAGCCAGATTTTTTAAATGGGCCCTTCATACATGGGGATGCGCATCATGTGATGCATAGATCATTTTTGACACATGATTATTGAGATGTGTATTTTAGCATGAAAATCTGGTTTTATATATAATATATAGATAGGGCGTTCGTGTGTGTATATATATAAATGTACATGTATGTATGTATATATATATTATAAAAAAAACTAAACCATTGTCTTACATGATCAGTTATGTCATTATATATGTTGACATAACAATATTTAATAACTTCTGAATTTTCATGCATTTTCTTTTTAACAATAATTGATCTTATAAGTTTGCAATGTTTTCTTAGTGCGCCGCGCACACATATATGGATTTTCTTCATATATAGCCACGCATAGATTTATATCATTGGCGACACGTGAAAGATATGTTTTCTTAGCCCGCGAACACATGCTAATTAACATGGAAAATGAGGTCGATCGGTATGCAAGGATAGATGGCTAAGTTTAGAATGCAATATTTTTCTAGGTTGGGTTGATTGTATGGCGACTGATCTTGGCCCATTTGTGATCAATAGCTAGGCTATAATCTTTGGATCGAAGACGACACTACTACTTGATTAAACTTTGATATATAATCTCTCTCTCTCTCTCTCTCTCTCTCTCTCTCTCTCTCTCTCTCTCTCTCTCTCTCTCTCTCTCTCTCTCTCTCTCTCTCTCTCTCTCTCCCCATTATGACTTACATGATGACCCACAATCACTCCCCTCACACGCACTAATCTACCTACATCTATCTCCAATAGTTCAAAATTTCCACCGATGCATGAAGCTAGCGGTGTATAGTGGAGTTGGCAATCTCATCCTTATTTATTCATGTTCTGAGCTTTCTACCTGCCTTTCTCTTGGAGTTGGCAGTTATCTTGCTATACTCCTCTATCAAGAATGCAAATTAGGATGTAAAATCTGGTATCTAATTTATGATCAAGTACTATGTCGTAGAGTACTAGCTAGTCAAAATTAGAATGCACCAGGCATCTTGTTACTAGAAGATCATGCTTCAAAGTAGTCTATCAAATAGATTAATTACTCACTACAAGAAAAATAAGTATTTATGATGAGTTATTTGCAATAAAAATATAAACTCATTTTGACAAGAAATAGTTATTTTTACATAAAATAATTGTCAGCAAATAAGCAGTTTTCTAATAGTGACTCTAACAACCGACGTTAGAGTACTTCTAATTTCCTGGTCTCATGTCAAGAAACTGCGTATGGGATAATACTATTCATAACTCTAATTTTTCAATTATTTTCTACGTTTGAGATATTAATTAGTAAGGCCTCATCGCCTCAACTAGGTTCCATGCATATATGTTTTATTTCTTTTTTGGTAGAATAATCTAATTTGATTAGAAAAGGCAAGATATATTAACCCACAAAAACCTGCATAGAGCTAGCTAGCATAGTTAATTAAGTACTTTTGCCTATTGTAGTAGTTCAAAATAAAAGGAATGGTTATTCATTTGCATTTTCTGCTGCCACTATCTTATGCCATCTTCTTGTGGCCCAGAAAACGTATATTCGCAAAACCACTCAGCAAAAATGAATTAGTGTAAATCATACTCCATATTAATTGATAATGGTCCCAAATATTAATGCGCATATCATTTAATGGGTGAGTGATCAGAGAGAGAGAGAGAGAGAGAGAGATTTCATGATTATGCAAACATATACTTTGAGAAAGAGGTCATGACATGTCCATCCTTAAGCGCTCGTTTAAATGGTTCAAATTATATATATTCTTCCCAAGTCCCTACATGTACGTAGCAGTTCATCACCTAGCTAGCTAGATAATTAGGACACTCAGACTGAGCGCTACTTGCTTGGAACCTGATCAATTTCACGTAGGGCCTGCATGCGCGCGGAAGCGAATCCCCTCTAATTTTCAAATGCAATATATATATATATATATGATCATTTCCAATCTTGCTCTCTTGTCTTGGTGAAAAATCTGTAGGTTTGCATTCCGTCCCATGCATTAGCTTATTAATTGTGAGAGCCTGGGTTTTGTTTGGCTTAGCCCACTAACTTAAGGCTCACGAGTCACGAGCGAAAATAATTTATTCTGATGATATTGATCTTGACCTCATGGATTAAAGTGAGCAAAACATTAATTAATTAATCATGGGAAATTTTGAATTAGAACCTCGGAATAACTATATTGGTGACGATGAAAATCAAACTGATATACATTCTGATCGATCATATATCGGCTGGCTTGAGGGTAATTGTTAATTAGTGCTTTCAAGATTATGAGATCTCGATCGTACAGACAACAGAGAACATTATATGATTTAAAATATATCATTTCCCTGTTTTAAATTTGACAGTACTCCAATGAGAACATATATATATATATATATAATTGGAGATAATTGAATCCATGTTTAATAACTTAAGTACTATAAATATATATATATATATATATTTACCATTTCTAATCTCGTTATCCGTACATTTCTGGAGTTCAAATGGTAAATGAAACACGCACACACGGAGATACATTTAATTACGATCTGTGAGTGTGTGTGTGGAAATGGAAAATGTTGTGCGACAAATCCCCGGCCTAATTTACATTAGTAATTATATATAGAAAGAAGATTAAGATAATTAAATATGATTGGTGGTGATACCGATGAAAAATGTGGCCGATGGCTAGGGAGTTCATATCTTCAAAGCCTGCTTATAATGAGCATGGAACGCGAAGCGCAGATGTCATATAATGCTCTTATTCTATGCTTCAATATATATGCAATGCCATTGAGTTTGACCCCTACACAGAGAAAGGGCTTCTTTTAAACTGTGATAAATGCAACTTGCAAGATAGTGGCCACTACGCCAGCTCCAGCTTGTCTCATTTGCTACATTGGCAAGCAACTATATATCATTCAATTCACTCCTCATGATCTCCTTGTTTTACCAAACTTTGGGAAAAGATGGTGCAAGAAACTATAATCTCCTCCCCACTCTTTGACTTGATGATGGCAAACAGATATCAAGTGAAGAGATATATAGGCAACATGATCGTATCCGTAATCAATTCTCTTATTCGATGAAGAGATTTCAGTGATTATGCGCCTTGATTTTGTTAAGTGGAACCTTGAACATGCTAGACCTATAGCTAGCAACTGCATCTATATATATATATATATGTAAATCATGATTTATTATATTAATTATCTATTTCTATCAGTAAAGTTTTCGAGACAGTATTCAATAAGCACATGAGCTAGAGATTGGGATGTAGCATTATTACAACCCTACGTACCCATGATCCCCTTGCAAACCAAATTTAAAACAGGGTCTCATAGATTATATAATTTAAGGCGGTTGCCTCAGGTCCCCGTAGAAATGAAGAACCTTAAATTAAAATAGCATTCTACCTTCAATTAATGCCCTTGTTACATACCAAGAGCAACTGAGTATCTTGTAAGAGAAATTCATGCTCGTTGTTTGGTATATATTAATTAAAGGAAAAACAATCAACCAAAAATTACGATCATAAGTCTCACAGCTCACTGGCCGAGACAATGAGAATGCACTAGAAGCACTAGATGATCATCTATGTTAGATGATACATGGCAAGATAAGCTGCAGGTCGTTTAGTTTCAATTGTAATAAGTTAAGCTGTAGTTTTCCTTTTTTGTGCATTTCTTTTTCTGATTTATTTCAAGTGTACAGATGTCATTAGATTATTAAACTGGTTTGTTAGTAAGTTAGGATATTTTGGTGTATAAACACACCTGGTTACTGTATTGAATCGAAGTTTTTCCATAAAGGGGAAATTGCTCCTTCTTCATCGACTCTGCCTTTCTTTCTTTCTTCTTCTTGGCTTACCGTGCTCTGGTTGTTGTGCAAGGCCCTTTGTTTTAATTCCTCACATGGTATCAATAGCTAGTGAGAGGTAATTTCGATGGCCGAACCCAACCCAACCTTCAAACTCCACCCAATTCGCCTACCCCTAACCCTCCGCCACATTCACCCAACCACAATAACACTCATATCTTAACTCGCTACCTCAATCTCTCTGACCCCTCCAACCCTTTTCGTTTAGACCATGGAGACAGCCCAGCCATTACTCTTGTTCTCGAGCTCCTCACCTCCGATAATTACGCCACTTGGTCTCGAGCCATGCGTCATGCTCTCCGTGCCAAGAACAAGCTTGGTTTCATCACCGATCCCTTGGACCCCTTACTCGATCTATGGGAGTAGTGTAATGATATGGTGGTCTCATTGATTCAAATTCCATCAGTCCATCTATCAAAACTAGTGTAATGTTTGTTGATGATGATCAAGCAATCTGGAAGGACTTGGAGGAACACTTCTCACATCATAATGGCCCACGCATTTTTCAACTTAAAAAGGCACTCTCCAGCCTGCTCCAAGAGCACGGTTCTGTAAGTATCTACTATGGCAAGCTTAAGACACTTTGGGATGAACTTTCTCTTTATGATCCCTTCCCTGCATGTACTTGTGGAACCATGAAAATTCTTTCAGACCGATACCAAAGAGATTGTGTCCTGCAATTTCTAATGGGTCTCCATGACTCATATTCTCCCATACGTGACCAGATTATGTTGATAGACCCTATCTCATCTGTTACCAAAGTTTTCTCAATCATTCAACAACAAGAAATGCATCATCAGATGATATCCACTGTACCCTCCCCTGAAACCATTGCCATGGCCATTAAGAAACCATATTCCCCTCCCAAACAACCCTCCAAATCAAACCCTTCTTCCAAGAAGGACCGCCCATATTGCAGCCACTGCAAGATCTCTGGTCATTCCTTGGAAAACTGTTTCAAACTTGGTAATGTCATTGCCCCTATTTGTTCACATTACATTTTATCTAGTCATTCAGTTGACAAATGTTACAAGTTGGTTGGATATCCCCCTGGTCACAAATTTCATACCAAACAACAGCCCCCTTCTAGAATGACTGCTCATATGGCTTCTTACTCACCGGCTCCTGATTCTGAAATTGCTAGTGATGATAGGATTGGTTTGACCAAGTTTCAATATTAGCAGCTACTGTCCTTGGTCCAACCACAGGATTCTTCAACTGCTGCTGTTATCAACCACTCGAGAGTTTCCTCTCAACCCTCTTCTTCTTCCATTCATCCATAAAAAATATCTAGTATATACCCTTGTTTTTCTACACATACACAAAGCACCTTACATCATGTTTCTTCTAATTGGATACTCAACACAAGGGCTACAGACCATATGGTCTGCAATCCCTCATTTTTTACTACAATTAAATCTGATGTTGCTTACTTTGTCAAGCTCCCTAATGGGAGTTCTACTCATGTTACTCACATTGGTGACATTCAATTAACTAATACTCTCACTTTATGGGATGTTCTTTGTGTTCTTTCATTCTCTTTCAATTTGATTTCAGCAACTAAGTTGACCCATTCTCTGACTTGTTGCATTTTATTTTTTTCTCATTATTGTTTCATCGAGGACCTGTTTTCTTGGAAAACGATTGGGAAGGGTGAGCTCAAGCATGGATTATACCGCTTGATTTGCTCAGAAATTTCACCATCAGCTCTTGCGCAATCTCTGTTAGATTATTCGTCCCATACTCACAAAGTTTACAATACTTTTTCTCGTATTGTTAGCATAGTTACTCACCATGACCTATGGCACTAGCGCCTACGTCACTTATCTGTTCCTAGACTTAGAATGATTGCTAATCCTATTGTAAGCAAACAAATTTCTTCAATTAATGAAAATCCTTGCAGTGTTTGTCCATTAGCCAAATTCCATATATTACCTTTTAATGACAGCACTCATCTTTCCTCAAGACTTTTTGAACACATTCATAGTGACTTATGGGGCCCTAGCCCTACCATTGCTTATGATGGATCAAGAGATTTCTTGATCATAGTGGATGAATTTTCTCGAACAACTTGGCTCTATTTGTTGAAAAATAAGTCTGAAACAAGAACACGCATTGAATCCTTTTACATTTTGGTGGAAACTCAATTTGGACTCAAGATAAAAATCTTAAGAAGTGATGATGGTGCTGAATTTTTCATGACCAATTTTTTCAATAATAAGGTAATCATCCACCACAAAAGTTGTGTGCAAACCCCTAAACAAAATGACATTGTTGAGAGGAAATACCAACATATACTCAATATAGCTCGAGCCCTTCGATTCCAATCAAATTTACCTTTGACATATTGGAGTGACTGTGTGCTCACAGCCACTTACATAATAAACAAATTGTCCACCCTCCTTTTACAAAATAAATCTCAATATGAAATCCTTTTTCAAACACCACATTCTTATGCTCATATGAGAGTTTTTGGCTCTCTTTGTTTTGTAGTCAGCCACCTTGTCACACCCTAGACAAATATTTGACCCTAGGGGTTGAAGATGTGTGTTCCTTGGATATCCCTTTGGTACCAAAGGCTACAAACTTTTAGATCTTACCACCAACACCATTTTTATTTCATGGGATGTTATTTTTCATTTTCACCAATCCACACCTTCCTCACTTCACTCCACAGAATCTCCACTATCAGTTTTTTCATCCACTCCTATTTCCAGCTTTAAGTCATTTCCCTCAATTGATTACACTCCTCCACATAACCCCAATCCTGAGCAGACCATTGGCAGCACTTCTCTTCCCTCACTGCCCACAACTTCTTCACCATCCCCACCACCTCTTATCACACCTCCTTAACCGCTTAGAAGATCCACTAGACTCAGAAAAACTCCAGAATACCTCAAAGATTTTCACTGTCACCACGCTTTGCCGCCCCACCCTAAACAGTCGGCTTCCAAGGATGCACCTATTTTAAATGGTAAGATTTTCCCTCTCAGTCATTATTTATCTTATCAAATATTTAATCTCTCATTTCAAGCTTTCACCTCTTTTATTTCTCTCTACACCTAGCCTACAACTTGCAAACAGGCTTTGAATGATCCTGGTTGGTGTCAAGCTATGGAGGCTGAGCTTGAGGCTTTGGAACACAATCAAACCTGGACACTCATAGACTTATGTGATATCCCCTTTTTACGTGTATTTTATTGAATGATTTTTTAAATTATTATAACTAGGTGTTTCCTTATTTTAAATTAAAGATAATTTTTTGCGTATTATTTTATGATTTTTAAGTTGTGAAATTATTTTAATATGCTTTCTTATTATTTATTATTGTTTTGTATTTAAATTACTTTTCAATTTAAATTAGTTTATTTTTGGGCTTTAAAATTATTGTGTTGTTAGATTTTATTATTTTTATTTTTTTAAAATAATTTTCGTTGAATCAGTTTTGTGACCCAAGTTGTGAGGTTTGAACTCATTTCTTTCCCCTTCCTTTTTCTTTTTCCCATTCTCTCTCTCTCTCTCTCTCTCTCTCTCTCTCTCTCTCTCTCTCTCGCTGCCGCACGCCGACGTGGCCGTCATTGCCCACCTCACCTGATTCCCCACCGGTCAACGACCGTCCCCCTCCATTTTCAGGCCACCCGGAGCCACTGTTAGCCTCCACGCACACTACCAAGCCAAGACCTCTTTTTCTTCTAGCTCTGTCGTGCGCGGCTCCTTGTCGTCACCGTTGCTCTCATTCTCTTTCCCATCAGCAGGGACCTCACCCCTCTATTTTCAACCCTCGAAACACCGCTTAACTCCTCTACGCATGGCTTCAAGCTGCACAGTCTTAGCTTCCTGACTCGATTTAGAATGTGCTTCCAAGTGCAAAAGTGTCAAGTTGTATCAAGGATAAGTCCAGGATCGTATTCCACAGGGACAATGGGTTATCAAAGCGTATAAAGGATCTGTAAAGAACAAATGAATCGAGTATGTGAGATGAAAATAAAATTAAAATGCTATGCCAAAAAATAATTGAAATTGAATTTAGAGTTTCTAAAAAAAACAAATTAACAAACACTTGGGTTGGGTTTGAGATTCTTTTTATCTCGGATTCTAGTGGTTTCTCGATTAACAATCCAGTCAAGGAATTGATATTCGGAACATAAAAATTAAGCTCAAGTATTTGCAATATTTTCTCAAGAAATTCTCTAATTTACTAGCCAAATTTATATTCATAAACAATCGAAAGAGACCTTGATAAATTCAAGCTTTTGTTGTGCCTTACGTCAACAACAAAACAAGAGCAAGAGCCGCAATCTATTTTCCATTTGAATCCGACTAGTAATTTAGTGAAATCAACATTAAACAATAATATATTGCATCAAACTAGAATCTAAAATAAATTAAATCTCATTCCACAACCCAAGCTTTAGTAATTAGTTACACATGATATTTTTAGTAACAAAAATAAATCTAAGTGGAATCATATCAAAAACTAAGAAAATATAAATAAACTTTAGAATGAAATAAAAAATAAAAAGTCTATAATATCAACTCGAAGAAATAAGACAAACTAAATTAAAGTAATAAAATTGAAACCAACACTAGGTAATAAACTTGAAACTATAACAAGGTAATAAAATTTAAACTCCAAAACTTATAACAAAGTAATAAAAACTGAAACTTATAACAAGGTAATAAAAACTGAAGCTTATAACAAGATAATGAAAACTGAAACTTATAACAAAGTAATATAAACTGAAAACCTTAACAAAGAAAACTAAAAACTAACTCTTAACAAAGTAAAAAAACTGAAACTCTTCACAAAGTAATAAACTCAAAACTCCAAAACTAATAACTTAAAAATTAACCCCGTAAATAACTTGCAAAATACAAAGGAAATAACTTGCAAAATACAAAGGAAATAACTTGCAAAATAACTCCAACAAGGTAATAAAATTGAAACTCCAAAAACTCTCCACTGCCTTGATGCCCTTTCTCTTCTGAGCTCTCTCCTATTTATAGGAGAGAGCATCCTACCATTTATCAAGAGTGGGTGGCCAAACTTTGAAGAATGGTGGAGTGGGTGGCCTAACTTGGGAGTGGGTGGCCTAACTTTGGTGTGTGCTGTCCATTTTTCTTCTGCATATACATGTGCTGCATCTTCCTTTTCTGCATGTGCATGATTTTCTGCTTGCTCCCTTGAGTTCCAGCCGTTTTAGTATTTTCATAAATGCCCTGCAGTACATAAAAAATGTATTTCTTTCAAAGGCAAATATAGAACTTTATGTATATAAAATATTGACATTAATTAATTTGCATTTAATATTAGAATTTGATGCATAATTAAGTGTTCAATCTTTATTTGATAAAATAAATCACCCATTTAAACAACTTAATTATGCAATTCTAACATTTTATCACTTCCCTGCGCGGCCGTTGGCCACCATTTATTCACCACTTCATCATCAAGCCTCTAGCATCCCAAACCACCCATCCCCAGCCCTGATCCGCCACCTGTGAAGCTCAACCATCCCACTTTCCGTTTTGGACTTTTTGGCCTTCAACAGCCATTTGTGCCACCACCCATGGCCAACCACCACCACCATTGGCTTCACTAGCACCTCTAAGTCCTACCATATCTTTTCCTAGTCTTCTTTTATCCCTATTAAAATTTGGATATTTTGTGACCCATGGCCACATTATTTTGTACTGTGACGTTGCATTTCCTCCACCTTTTGCAGCTCACTGATCTTTCTGAAGTTATTTTATAGCATTGTAAATATTTTTCAAACGACTTTTAAGATTTAAATATATTTTTACATTAACAATGCTTGTGATTGGTTGGTTGTACAGGACTGAGTCCAAAACTTATAGGGGTTGGTTGGATTGGAGGATAGGGTTGTGTATATGATTGACTGATGTTGAAATTTGTTGTTATTGGATATTTTTGTATCTTATCGTATGGATTGCATAGTGCACGCATGTTCATATATGTAAAATGAAAAACTGGCTTTTATGTGATAAATGATTTTTGGGTATGTTTGAAACGAACGAAATGAACGGTTTTAGTCAAAGGTACCGTAGGGATGGTGGTAAGTAGGGACAGTAGTAAACTCTCGCCTGTGATTCCCGTCTACGGTGCACGTGGTGTGGATGGTGGTAAACAGGTATAGTGTTAGAGTCACGCCTACAGACGGAGTTGTAGAAATGGTGATAAGTAGGGACGGTGGTAGAGTCTCACTTACGGTGCATGCGATAGGGATGGTGGTAAATAGGGACGGTAGTAGAGTCCCACTTGTGATTCCCGCCTACAGTGCTCTGATAGTTGGTTGTTAGGCCATTTTCTTGGAAAATGGCGAGATTTGATATTAGGCAATTTTCTGGTAAAATGGCGGTTGTTTTAATGGACTGGAAATATTTTGGGCCAAAATGAGATTTTGGCGTGCGTGGAAAATTGGTTATTTTAGAAAATGATGACTGTTGGGTCACATGCATATGGCGTTCATGCATATTGTTGTTGCTTTAATGTATTTTTATCTTGTGGACTATTTGGGTTTCATGAGACTTTTTCCCCTATTACTAAACTTGTTACCGTCATATGCATTCTTAGTATTGCAGCCACTAAAGGTTGGTATTTACATCACTTTGATGTAAATAATGCTTTTTTAAATGGTGAGTTGAAAAAGGAAAATTATATGCAAAAACCACTTGGGTACATCAAAGGTCAGCTCCACCAAGTTTGCAAGTTGCTCAAGAGCATTTATGGCCTTAAACAGGCCTCAAGACATCGGAATGTCAAACTTACCTCATCCTTGCTAGAGTTTGGTTTTATTCAGTTCAAAGCTGACTATAGCTTATTTACTAGGCATGATGGATTCTTGTGGTCAGCAATTCTCAACCCTTAGTTGATTCCATTCAGTCCTTTCTTCATTCAAAATTAAGGATCTTGGCTGCCTATGTTATTTTTTAGGCTTAGAAATTGTTAGATCATCCAAGGGCATTCACATTTCCCGAAGGAAATATGCCTTGGACATATTGGCCGATGTTGGCATGTTGGGTTGTAAACCCCTAAAAGTTCCTCTTGATCAGAATTTTAAAATTAGCAAGGATGAAGGGACTCCTTTTTATGACCCCAGCATTTATAGAAGACTCATTGAGAGGCTCTTGTACCTTTACTCTCTCTCAGCCAGATCTCAATTTTCCTGTACAATTACTAAGTCAGTTTATGGCCAATCCATCATCTTCTCACCTGGAAGCCACATACAAAATTCTAAGGTATATCAAAGCAGCCCTAGGTCAAGGGATTCTCCTCCCCTCTTCGTCTACATTTCAACTCAAGGCCTATTGTGATTCAGACTGGGCCTCTTGCCCATATTCTTGTCGCTCAATTACAAGATACTGTATATTTCTTGGTAATTCTTTGGTGTCTTGGAAATCTAAGAAACAAATAGTTGTTTCTTGCTCCTCAGCTAAAGCTGAGTATAGAAGTATGGCTGCCACATGCACGAAATTAACTTGGCTCTGTTATCTCCTTCAAGATCTTGGCATTTTCCATCAACAAGTTACTTTTCTCTTTTGTGACAATCAGAAAGCACTTCATATTGCTACAAACCCGATTTTCTACAAGAGGATGAAGCATATTGAGCTCGATTGCCACTTAATTAGAGACCAAATTCAAGCTAAACAGATTACTACTGCACATGTCTCCTCCAACAAGTGTCCATATGTTGTTCGATTATTAAATTGGTTTGTTAGTCAGTTAGAATATTTTGGTGTATATAAACACACCCGGTTACTATTGAATTGAAGTTTTTCTAGAAAGGGGAAATTGCTCCTTCTTCATTGACTCTGCCTCTCTTTCTTTCTTCTTCGATCTTGGCTTACCATGCTCTTGTTGCTGTGCAAGGCCCTTTGTTTTAATTCCTCACAATCTGGAACATGAAAGCTTATAGCGATGGTCTTATTGTTTGCAATTAAAAAGTTGATATATCATGCAGCATGCATGGCTCCTAATATATAATTGCCTGCTAGTGCTAGTATTTAATGGATTAGACTCATATTAAAAATATATGATACTTAATTACCGGCCGCTTGTTAATCCAATTTACAATTAGGAATATTGATCCCCTCGATCGATCACCAGCCCGCTTAATCAGATTTATAATAAAATGAAGAATTTAACTAGCATATATACACATATATATGTATGTATATGTATGTATGTAGATATATATATCCTCCATAATGACGTGCACGTCTATCTTAAATGTTATATATATATATACACACATGTTAGCATTTCCTCTGAATAGTGATAATGATGTTCCAAGGCTCAAACAAGAGCAGATCGCTGATGAATAGCATGTAGATCGGTTCCAAGCTAGGCTCAAACAAGAGCAGATCGCTGAAACCTTTAAATTTGTCTTTGTTAGGCTGATCGGTTACTAGACTAAACGAGATTTTACTCATAGACCAGCTGCCTACTACTAGAAACCTCGACGTGTGTCCTAGCTTGTTTAGATGCAAAGAAGGAAAGAAACGGACATCCAAAACCTGGAAAGGCAAAACGAACGTTGAAAAGACCGTCTGAAAATCGGGGGAAAAGGCATACACAGACGCAACATAACATGTGTATTGCTTGCATTACGTGATTAGCCGTTTCCAAATGGACAGATTTCACCTCCCTTCTCGCCGCCTTTATATTCCCCACCAGCACTCATTTTCATCTCCAAAGCATGTCTGATCTTCCTAATTTTTTCCGTTTCTTTTTTCGTTACCGGAAAACAATAATGGAGGAAGTAAAGAAAATTGTTACAATTTCTAATCATCAAAAGCTGTGGTTCACAACGACCATGATGCTTATAATCCTGCAATTCTCTAATGTGGTTGCTGCCGGCGGGTCACATGAGCGGGTTCCAGCAATGTTTGTGTTCGGAGATTCCTTGGTTGATGTTGGTAACAACAACTTCCTAAGCTCCATAGCAAAAGCCAATTACTTTCCATATGGTTGTGACTTCAAAAGTGGTCCTACTGGGAGATTCACTAATGGCGAAACCTTTGTTGATATGATAGGTAATAAACTTTCTAAGGTTCTATTTCATGTGTATGCATGTCGGCGTTCCAGCAAAGAACATTAATCCATTTTTTTTTTCCTTTTGGCATTTATTTTTCTAATGAAATGGAGAGAAACATCTTATTTTTTTAAAAAAAATAATTATATACATTCATCCATGATTGGTTCTTTCAAGCGTACTTTTAGATGTTCTTTTAAACTTTATAATTGATAAATTTGAGATCATGTCAAAGAAACCAGCTTCATGCGCAAGAACGACCTAATTAATCATAATATATAGAGAGTGGTACAACCTTAGAGATCATCATCAGAAGAACCTGAGTATTATATCAAGCTAGCTTCATATATATGGCTGTTTTGTATGCTTAAATGTTCATGATCAACGTTGTTGCTTTAATTTTGTTGTTCTTGCAATCATGCTCTTCCTGATCCTCATGTTTTTATTATTTTAATGCACTTCTAAATGTTTCAATCAAATTTAGTAGTCATGATGTCTTGCATGCAACCGAGAGATATACATGGCGCGCGCTGACATCGCACCTAATTAAGTAGATATTCCTTCGGAAGCAGTACTGTTCGACAAACATATATGGGTAATGATAAGCACTAGTATAATATATAAAAGCAGATTTTAGGCCCAACTCGCTTCTTTATAGGGAAATCCAGCCTCTCCCCGACCCCCCACCAAAAGAAAAAAGAATTCACATTCCCCCACAAAGAAAGAAAAAATAATGAAAGATATGTAATCTTCATTGGATAAAATAGGAAATTAAATATATAGAAGATTGGAAGTCTGTGTTATTAACAGTAATTTCAGAATTTGGCCGAATGTATGGATCGATCGAAAAGGTATTAATTAAGTTCATTAATTTTGAATTAATCTTTAATTGGTTTGCAGGCAGGTTGTTGGGTATTCCATATCTCCCGGCCTTCGCAGATTCCAACGCGGTTAGAACTAGAATACTTACTGGAGTGAACTATGCTTCAGCAGCTTCTGGCATCCTTGATGAGTCCGGCCAACACTACGTACGTACTCTAAGCTGCTATATTCAGAGTAATTAATATATAGTTATTGATCATGGCCCACTTAATTGTACGATTAATGTTAATTTCAAGCAAAAATGCATGCAGTATTAATAATTGTGATGCTGATGCATGCAGGGAGAGCGGTACAGCCTGAGCCAACAAGTGCTGAACTTTGAGACCACATTAAATCAATTAAGAACGATGATGAATGAGACGAGCCTGAGCCAATACCTAGCTAAATCCATAGCCATTCTGGTATTTGGAAGCAACGACTACATCAACAACTACCTCATGCCATCTATGTACCCATCCAGCTACAATTATAGCCCTCCAGATTTTGCCAACCTTCTCCTCAACCGCTATACCCGTCAACTTCTGGTATATACATATATATATATATATGTATGTATATATAAATATATATAATATAAAGTATAAATATATAATTTTCACCATTTTATTAACTATATATATATCTAGTTGTATGTACGTATCTTGGGTTGGAATGAAAGAATTATATATATTTTTCTTTTGTTATCATGCATTTTGTGTTAATTAATCTGGTTTAAAATTTTGTTAAACCAGGCGCTACACAGTGTAGGGTTAAGGAAGTTTGTACTAGCAGGAGTTGGACCGCTTGGCTGCATCCCTAGCCAGAGAGCCTCATCAGGTCAAGCCCTGCCGGGAAGGTGCGTGGACAATGTCAATCAGATTCTTGGTACCTTTAATGAGGGGCTCAAATCGCTGGTCACGCAGCTCAACGGCAACCACCCCGGCGCTATTTTTGTCTATGGCAACACTTACGCTGCTATTGGTGACATCCTAAATAACCCTGCCTCTTATGGTAAGGATTATTAATACCCATACTTAATGATATATATCAGGATCAAGCATCGTTCACGATGAACCAAAAACTAAGAGCATTAAGATTAGCATATTTGTATACCAATTCTATACTTATTTTGGCATCATATAAATATATATATATATATATATATAGTTGTGATCACTTGGAACGATGAGAAAATAATATTGCAGGGTTCAGCGTGATTGATAGAGGTTGCTGCGGAATTGGGCAGGGACAAATAACGTGTCTGCCATTTCAACTTCCATGCCTAAACAGGAGCCAGTATATGTTTTGGGACGCCTTCCATCCCACAGAAGTTGCAAACGCCATTCTTGCTTGGCGAGCTTTCTCCGGCCCACCCTCCGATTGTTACCCCATCAACATCCAACAACTGTCACTCGTCTGATCATAAAAATAAAATATTTGTTTTTGTTCCTGTTGTTGTCTGCTGCTCATGTTAGTTATATATATATATATATATATATATATATATATATGTTTGCTTGTTAATTCTTAATTAAGTTGTCAAATTGGAAACTTTTGAAAATATTTTTCATATATATATGCTTGTCGAATTCCTTTTCTGGCAACTCCACTCCTCAGCCAAGAGAGTGCTGAAGTCGATATTCGTTCTTTGATTACAAATGAATGCCGATGCTGAATCAGAGATTAAGGTTATAATCGAGAAAAGAAAATGACAATTGAACAACCAAAACGTACATAATCTATAACAAGGAGTACTAATCAACCACCCTAAACGAGGTGGATCTTATAATTTTTATTTTTTATTTTTTGTTTTTAATCCCTTTTATGGGCTTTGTCTTTTGGAGCCGGTAGGTCAAACGGCTCCTTAAGAAGTGGTCTCAGACATAGCTGGGCTATGAAGGTCGATAGTGTTAATTGAAGGGGTATGGAGGGCCTCGATCACGGTCCCAGTTCTTTCATTCTTGTGTAATATCGATCCCACAAAAATTATAATCCTGAAGAAACCCTTGTAATTTGAGCTAGCTAGCTGAAGTCAGATTAATGCATATGGTTGCTTAATTAGAAGATTAATTGTAATTAAATATTTTAGCATAATTTATTCAAATATTTGTAATTATATCTAACTCGATTTTTTTATAAAAAAACTTAAGGGAAAAAAATTTAAAAATAATAATAATTATTAATAATAATCTCTTTAACTAGATAAACAACCTAGGTAGTTGGTTAAGGGAAGGGTAGTAGTAGTACGAGGAGCAGGGATAACATTTTAGGAAAGAAATTAAAGGAAAAGATGGTGGGAGCGAAACCTCGTTGGAAGTGGTCCCCTGATAAGTGTGGGGGCCGGAAGGGTACAGAATAAAGCTGAAAGACAGGCATGTGTATGAATGAGCTGGTTCTCACGCACAAAAACACAGACACTCTGCCCCTGTTTCTGCCTCTCGTCCCTCCCTTCCAGTTCAAAGACAGCTAAAGTGTACATATATATATATCGAGAGGCAGTACTACTGCCTGACTGTATGGATAATTGTCGCTTTCTTTGGTCAAACAAGTTGGAGACAGCTGCCCCAACTGCCACTGCCAGATAATACTCCTCTCTCTTATTCCCTACTCCTCACGTGTACTAGTACCTCCTCCAGTGCCGCCACCCTTTATGGAATTTAACTTTACCTTGTTACCAAAACACACCTCATGCTTATTTATCTAATTTCTTTAATGCCATCCCGTTCGTTTGCTTCCCACACTGCCCACCCAGACAGTAATTGGATCCAAAAACCGACCATGTAATATGGTTTAATTCCACTTTTATTCCAACTATATATATTATTGATCAATACAGTAAATTTCCCTTATTTAGTATATTGAATATGATTTTTTTTTTCCTTTTTCTTAGTGTTTTCAACACCATTCAACTTAATTTTCATAGAATTAAAAGAGGTTCATCAGTTTTATTTATTCATGAGAAATGTTAGATTTACACAATAAAATTTATTAAAAAATGTAAATTAATGTAAACTCGTGTGTAAATTTTCTTATATAAATTAATTTGTATGTAAACTAAGCATCTTATTATATATATGTCTGCTATATATTATAAGTAAGACCTCGATCGTAATGGCGCCATTTTCCTAAACTGTCGCATATTCCATTAATTCTTGGGATATCCCAAGAATTCCTGCTCGATCTGTGTTTAGAATAGAAGATAAATATGGAAAGTCAGCAATTCATGATTGACTAAATACCTTAAACAATTATTATTTAAAAATAAAATCAAAACAAGATAAATAATGTTTCTTAGAAAATAAAAAATAAAAAAATATTTGGGAGACAGCTAGCTTATTGATGAACAAAGTGGCCGTGAACCATGCACTATATATATGACTTACGTTTGAGGCGGATAGTGCACCCCACACAGATATATAATCGAAGAAATTAATTAATATCCATTGTAAATTAATGATTTTGCATGCCAAATCATAAGCAATGACTGGATCAGAATTATCCTAATTAACTAATGGATCTGACCATGCTGTACATGATCATGATACACGGATCTTCTACACGGATATATATATAAGAAATAGAGGGTAAAATATTTATATACTGTTCACATCAATAATAACTACTTATTTTGTCTTTAGTTAGTACTCCTAACTATAAGCCACGAACGTACGTACCTTGCTCTAGCCTCTAGGGGTGGATTGATTGAAGCCTGCAGGCAATGACGTTAATCGTTATTAAACTGGTCCCGATCATGGAGTGTATCATAATTAAATAACATATATATAGTTATCAAATCTAAATGATATCAGAAAAGACAGATCATAATTGGGATTCCCCGTAATTATTTATACAGTCAACGTCCACGTACGTTCGAAGATCGAGTACAATCACATAAACGTACACTAGTTTTAATTTCATTTCCTATTCAATCCAATACGATCGATGTAGGGCATTTACCTGCCAATAAAAACATTGAAGTAGCATCCATCTTGTACACGTAAAAGTTGGATTAGTCGACGACTTTTGTTAAGTACGTAGTATACTGAGCCGACAATATACTCATGATGTATATATCCTGGCTGCTATGTTCTAGTTCTAGGCAGCTTTTAACCGATCGATGGGTCCTGCATTTATATATATTAATGTTACGTTTATTTATGTATATATTTTTGTAATGGATGGCCTAGTGTTGCGATATTCATGTGCGCGCTTATGTTATTTGGTGTACCGGCCAGCAGTGATATTCATCATGTGTTCTCATGTCCAGATATAATATGGCACGTGATATTGTTTTTTTCAATGTATTAATGTAATTTCTAATCCAATACATGAATGAAAGAAAAACAACATGCAACCACCGGCAGTATGATAGATGTATCATAATCGCCGTGGGACATGACAGAAAATAAATCTTTTGCATGCATGCATTCACCGCATGATGATATCCATTAAGCTGGTGCAAAGAGGACGGATTTGAAAATAGTTATTCCTAAGCAAATGTGTGTGATCATTTTTGCTGCGCAACAAGGGCAAGAGCCCTGTGACTTAATCACGCCGGAATTTCTATCAAAAGGTAGAAGGGAGTGACAAAATTCTGATCACGAGGTAATTGTAAATGAGTCAAAGGAAAACGCCGACGGATTTGAAAATGCAAAAAGAAAAAAATCGGAGAGATAGAGAAGAAATTAGGCATTGGTGCATATTATTGCAGGGTCCATGTTGTGATCAGCATGCAGAAGAGAGCCACAAATGAAAATTCTGGAGTTTGGCCTATAAAGAAATAATTGTACGGCGCCTCTTTAATGGACTAGGACAGGGACCGGTTTTGAAAAGAAAAATTTTATTTATAAAGTACCTCATACACCGTACACAATTTTTTTTGTTATTTTTAAAATTTTTTCTTTTATTAAATATGTATATAGATGATAAATATAAGAATTTCATTATTTTTATTATTTGTTCTAAGCGGAAAAAGATGGGTTGGAAAGGAACAAATTAAATGCCTATAATTAATTATAGTGGCGATTTCGATAATCCAAAGTGTGTGGCGAGAAAAGTTGCTGGAATAGGTGGTGCATGAGGATCATGCGCAATTGCGAGCGGCGCGTGAGGATCATGCATGGTGATTTCTGTAAAATTACCACTATTCTCTTAACGATTTGCAACTTGGGAGTCTTCTTGTGCTGCGCATGTCTCTTGAAAGTTACCGGAAAACTATAAATCTGATTTTTTTGATCTTAAAGGAAGAAAAATAAACTAAAAAAAATGAGGGAATAAGAGGAAGAATGAGGAGGAGAAATGATAAATGATAAAGAAAAAAAGGAGGGAAGGAAGAGGAGGCCAATTAGCTTCCTCTTCCGACGAATCTCAAATCTGGAGGTTTATTTTTAAGAGTAAGTGAGGGTTCTGGAACACTAAAGGTCAATGTTCTAATTTCATTAATATCAGTACGTACTTACTCCACATGATCAAACGCATTTTTCTTTCAACATATGTTTATCAAGCCAAGTCATGGATCGCCACATCTACAAAATTCAAAAAGTAAGTAATAAAAAAAAGATGGCAAGGAGGGGTTTTCGGACTGATCTTCCCCATCCCTTTTCCAGCACCCACTACCCGCCGCAAAGGCTTGCACCCCCAGGGCCTCGATCAACCCCAGCTAGCTATTTACTAATCTAGAAATATTTAAAGAAAAATAAAAGTACTAGTCCTAGTTCTAACGATATAATTAATATTTAAGCCCTACTTTTATTTGGGATTCTCATAATTTGATGGCTAGGGTTAATTCGTTATGCATGCCTACAAACCACTCAAGGCTATTCATCATGATACCGTACGAAAATTATATAATTAAGCAGCAAAAGCTAAAAAAAAAAAAGTTTTAAATTGATTGCTTAGGTTTGAATTTTAAAAATTCTGCGTTCAATTTAGGTGGGTAGTCGTTGATGATCATTTCGAGAGATCGATAAAAGAAAATTAAAAAGGTAACAAACAAATTGAGAATAAATTTTTTAAAATAATAAAGTGAAGGGTGGAATGTCGTTTTACATGAATGTTCTGAATCTTTACCAGAACCATGATGTCCTGCCTACCAAGTTATATATTAATAATAATAATAATTTATTACGGCAATCGCGACATTTTTTGGGGACAAGATATATGTTCCTCAATGCTCATGCCCGCCCCTCGGATAGGACAAGCTGCCCACAGAAAAACAAGCTGCACGAATTAAATAGAAAATTACCCTTTAAATGAACTATAGGATGAAATGTACCCACGTACGTGTGGCGCAGGTACGTAGAGAAGATGTTCTTGAATCGTTCCAGGCCATTTAGCTTATTATATCATGCATGTAGTTATAAAGTTGCTATCGATGTGACTATATTATTATCCAATAGATAGATAAGATCATGTTCAGGGGACCAAACATGATATTAATTATAATTGTCTGTTTAATTATGAGTAATAAACGTGGGTTTCAACTAACTTAATTATTAAGTTGTTGTTTCACAACCACAACATCATTAAAATTGCATGCCTATTTATAAGCATATATATGACAGGAAAATAATAATGTCCTATATATCATGTTTGTTGTAACTGTTGCTTGAAAAATTAATTGACAGTACCCCCTCTAATCTAGCTAGCAGTACTGTCTACTACTTAATCGGTCATGATCAAGTTAATATATAGTTACTTTGTTTAAGCTACTGCCAAAACTTTGCAGTTGTTGTCAAGCTTCCTTCTAACCACAATGAGTACTGTAATTCTTCATATATTAAGCAGTTCTTCTATAGACAACTGTCGGTAGGGAACCCCCACGGTATCGACTGACGTTGCCATATTAAAAAAAAAAAAAAAAATCACAATTCACAACCAGATTGGCTACATTTCTCCTCTTCATTTCTACAAATCACATCGAAGAGGGGCTACAAATCACAACCAGACTGAAAATTATAAATCGTTGAAGGTTGAGCTGTGTTTGTCGCTGTGGCATCCATTATTTTTTTACCACCAAAGCTCACAAATTTACTCCCGGTAGCAATTGTTTTGGAGCAAACTGAGTGGGTCTTCCAACTTGTTGGATGGCCTGGAACTTTATCTTTGCTTCTTCCACGAACTTTGAGTTCCCCGAAGCTAAACAACGATCTAGGTGCCATCTCTAGCACAACAAGCAAAATATATTTCTTACAGCAAAGTTCTACAATTCAGACAATTTCTCTCATATCCCAGTAAAAATTTATCGTTTGGGAGCCTTTCTCTTTTTCTCTTATAGGAAATCCTGTAGACCAAAATTCTCTTATAGTTCAAAAATTATCATAAAACAGTAATTTTTCAATGATCCGGAAGGAACCCATATGTTCATTTGAGAAACTATGCTCAAGAAAAGTTTTGTAGGAGATGTTTTTAGATTTAAAAGAAGACCCATTTGATTAAATCGTGAAGAAAAACCTTTGAAAAAAGCAAATAACAAAAGTTTAACTTTTTCAAATCTCAAAATAATGATAATATTAAAAAGTAATATTTTAAACTTTTATTTCAACTCAACCTACTATCCAAACCAGAATGTTCTATTTTCTATTTTCTCAATTGAAGATAACTGTTTTTTTTTTTCGAAACTAAACTTCTTTTTTTCTTTTTGAAAGATGAAGATGTCCCAACTTTATTTATAATTCTTAATAGGAAAATCGTGATTACAACCACCCAAAACTAAACACGATGTACGTGCATTATGATCAATAGAAGGAAATTAAAACACATGTCAAATAACCTTTTTTTTTTTTTTTTTTTTTTGGTTTTCATGCGATTCATGAGCTGAATCATCATGTTATAAAATAACTTTCAACTGATTTGTAGAATACGAAAAGGTAGTATTAATATTTAAGTTACTCGATCCTTATAAAACTGTAGAGACACAGCTTATGAAACGATATATACATACATATAAAATATTTATATATATATATATGGTCCCCCCCAGCACAATCAATGGCCGCAGGGCCACGCCGAGCGACAAATACGACTCTAAACAATTCTTATGAAAGGAGATCCACTGAATCACCCCCCCTTTTATACAGTTGCATTTGGGCGGTTGACCGTTGACTTCCCCGGGATTTGATTTGTTCTACTTCTCCCCCCCAATTCTATTCCCTCTTTTGCCACAATTTCCCGTTCCGTTTCTGCCCACTACCCTACAAGTTTTGAGCGTAGATGTTTCATATGGTAAGTTACGTAATTGTCAGGAATGTTCAGGGGCTAATTAGTCATGTAGTATTACCTTTAAAATAACCAAAAGTACAGCTATGAGGGACATAATTATACTCCAAAACCCACTCCCACGCTCATCATTGCGCGTGTCTCTTTACACTTTATCGAATAATGTGTTCACTCATATTCGCGTAGACAGCACACGTTATAATGGCGCGTGAGAGTCATTTTTTACAGAAAATAATGGGGAGGGAGGGCTGAGGAGGTGGGGGGCTGCTGTGTATATAATTCATGTCCGTATTATGAGAGGGCCTTTCCTCTTTTTCTAACTTTTGCTTTCTCTTCCCTCCCATTTCTCTCTGACCTAATTGCCTCCATCTCTCGCTCTCTCTCTCTGATCAACACCATAACCGGCACTGGAAATTCACCTCTAAATCTTCAGAAGATCCGTCTAGGTTTAGTGGGTCTTTCTCATCATCTTGTACCACAAACCACCTAGCTAATCTAGATCCCATCTTTGAGCCATACTTCTTATTTCTAGCTAGGACTCATTAATTAACACAAGAACACGCACGCACGCACTTTACACATATATATACCACTATCTGAAGTTTTTGCTGAGTTTGGAGGGTGAAAGATCGAGGAAGTAGAAGAGCAGGAAGAGACACTAGTTCTTCAGTTTCGAGAAGTGAGCGATCGAGCTAGCAAAGATGACTCCGGCTAATTTGGCAGGGCAGTTCGGTGATACCACTTACACCAAGGTGTTCGTTGGAGGTTTGGCTTGGGAGACCCAGAAGGAGACCATGAAGAAATACTTTGAACAGTTTGGGGAGATCTTGGAGGCTGTTGTCATCACTGACAAGGCCACTGGACGATCCAAGGGCTATGGATTTGTATGCTTCTTATTTTGTGATGTTTTGTCATCTTTTACTTTCCGGGTACATATATTGAGAAACTTAGCTCATTCTTCCATGTTAGTATCTGTTTCCTCTTTGTGATTGGTAGATCTTGAAAATTTGAAATAATCGATCGAGACATCTGGCAATGTACTTCTCACCGAAATGGAATTATAAAGGAACAAGAAAATATGTGGTTAATTATTATTATTCTTATTTCATGATCTTGTGATGGAGATTAGTTGTAAAAAAACAGATTCTTGCATGTGATGGTGAATTACTGTTTTTCTCTATTGCAGGTAACTTTTCGGGAACCTGAAGCCGCCATGAGAGCCTGTGTCGATGCTTCTCCTGTCATAGATGGGAGGAGGGCTAATTGCAATCTTGCTTCTTTGGGTGTCCAGAGATCCAAACCCTCAACACCAAAAAACGGTATATATTTGTGTGTATATATAATATGGATATACCTTTCTTCTTCTTCTCTCTCGTTTTTTCTTCCAGTAATTATTTCACATTATACGGGGGGTTATCAGTTTTTTTATCTGATATATCAGATCTGGAAAGAGTTTCACAAAGTCTTCCATTTTACTTGTCTTATCCATTGTCAAATGCAGCATGAATATTCTTCCAAATGAAAAAAGAAAAAAAGAAAAAAAAAAGGCTCTATTCGATGCTTCCATATATATAAGATTTCCTAAGAAATTATCTTTCGCAACATGCCTAAAACCCACTTTCTTCACAATCACATATTATATGTTCATCAGTAGGATATTTTTCTCAAGCTGAAATGCACATTCAAGCCAACATTATACGTTTTCCATTATGCTAGTTGCACGTTCTTTCTTTCTCTCTTCTTCTTCTTCTTCTTCTTCTTCTTCTTCTTAATACGCATACAGCTAGGTTTTCAATAAAGTAACTTTTTATCTTTTCTTTGGGATGAATTATAATAAAATAATTTCATTCAACCGGTTTATTTTTATCAATATAGAGAAGATATTAGCTTTAAAAAAGAATCGATGAAGTACTAATTAGCTGTAAAATAAATGTGAAATGAATTGGACAGGAGGAACAGGCAGAAACTTTAGGGTAATGGGCTCTTTTCAGACAGGGTTCGGAGGTGGAGTGGGAACAGCTTTTCCATCAGCAGCAACCTTCCCTCATTATGCCATCCAACAAGGGATACCTTATAATCTTTACGGGTACGTACGTATGAATACGCGTTGCGCTTTTTTTTTTTTTTTTTTTGAAGACGTCCTTCCTCGGTCTGATCTTTTGTGTATGCATGGTCAGTAGCACGTGCATTGCCACCTTATGCACACAGCATACCCATCAAACCTCATTAAACTAGGATTACTATCAAGCATGCTCATGATCTATTGCCCTAACCAGCCATGCACTCCTCTCTCTCTCTCTCTCTCTCTCTCTCTCTCTCTCCCACCCACTTTAACACGCTTTGACATGAAGTACTGTTGTTGCAACTACGATAGCATTCATGCGTTGGCAAAAGCGACATCCTTTTTGCACGTTCATGCATGCCAGCATCACATGCATCTGTGTCATGCACCATTGTATGAAACACGTCAGGAACACGTTCTTGTGCCTAGACCGTACATTTTAATTGCATATATGCATACCCCGAGTCATACATCATGCATGCGATGATGGTCATGCAGGCATATGTTCGTATGCTAGCTAGCTTCAAACACTAATTTGAACTGTGGATTTTTTATCAGTTGCTTATTAAATTCCCAACTTCAACTAACAGTAACCCTTTCCTTTTCTTGTTCATTTGATCGCTATTTCAGGTACTCCACATACTCGCCAGATTATTCTTACCCCACGGTTTGTACAAATTTCGCCTTTTCCTTCCTTGTTTTTCACACTACTTCTTAACGTACAGCTTCTTAGGATGCGTCTGGCCGAAGCATACTTTTTAGGAGATGCAATGACCTTTTTACTTTGGGCGATATAAAATAAATAAATTAAAATCTTCAACAGTTTTTTTTCTCCCAAACAAATTATATTGGATTCCTCCTTGTTTTGCAAAAGCAGAACAGTTTTTTCTCCCGAATCCAATTGTGAAATATGACAAGAGATATCTGATTTGAGAGAGATCAGAGAGAGAGAGAAACGTATTCCATCTTTAAAATTATAACTCCCGAACAAAAGTATCATTTACGTCATTTTACAATAATAACATTAGCAGCAGTAAAATGCTTAAATATCGTATAATTATTTTAAAAATTAGTAAAATTTATTATTTAAAAATTTATTTTTGTTAATGTGAATTCTGTATTTTTTTTTAATTGATTACATATCTATAAATATCATTTTTCTTATTTTTATATATGTAAATATATAGTTAATGGTCTTTTCCACACAAAAATTCTCTGGTTATGATCTTTCGAAGTTAATTAGCGAATATCATAATTGCGATCCATTGATCTGCATCAATTAATTCCAATAATCCGTGACCCAAGTTTTTGTCTGCCAACACCATGCACTATTTCTTGCCACAGGTTTGAATTTAATTTAAGACTATTAATACAACATCAGAATGGGGCAGCCAAAAGGGACAAAGAAGTACTCCTCATGAGCATATCTTTGAAATCTCTATTTTTTAATATAGTAACCTCTGGATTAGTATCTGCTTTATAGAGAGCGGACATCAACAATATGGGTGTGATTTGTAACAAAGAATGATCAAGGAGAGATCAAACCAGGCCATGTCTCTTTCTCTCTTATTTATACCCATTTAGAGAACCTGCAGACTCGTGGTCCACTCTCTCTCAGTTACTTTTTCACGGTCTTCGAGAAAAACCCACTGAGCAGTCGCCACCATGCATGCATATATAGTTTTTACTAACTTTTTTTCATCAATTATGTACGTTGACTGGCTGCAAGAAAACATAAGCTGCAAACAAACTACGCTTGGATTTTCTGCTTCGTATGTAGCTGCCAACCAGACATTATAATTATCTATGAGGCAGTAAGATCCAAAATTGGAAAAAGGTCAAATTCACATTTGAAATTAGTTGTCAAGCTGCGAGGACGTATATATATAGTACTCCGAACGCATGCTAATTATTTGAGCACATTCCCATGTAAATTACATGTAATACCTATATGTACGTACCCAAATGTGACCTAATTTCTATGTGACATGTGACACATCTTTGGGCCCTAGTTTTGGACATGCATGCAATAATTATGTATCTAGCTTGATTAGTTTTTATTGTGGCATGCACAGAGCTACTATAACGTGTATGGAGGGGCATCTTCCCAATTCCCAATGTATGGAACGGGACCCGGCGGGATGGTCACCAGTGCGACGGCTGCGGCAGGGGGTTTCTACCAATATCTCCAGTTTGGGGAAGGGAGTGGCACTGGAGCTGCGGCCACCGGCTACACTTCTGGATCACAGGGTTATGGTGTCAACTATCCACATCACCTGTTTCCATATTCGGCCATCAACTCAACTGGGGGTTACCCACAGCACTATGGTGCGCCCATGTCTCTTGCACCTACGCCTGCCTTGCCATCAGGTTTGTACTTCATAAATAGCCCCGCGCATTCAGATTCGTAGACATTTTTTTCGAACTATATATATAACCTTGCATTGTGGAAAAGAAGTTTCTTGCAAACGCATATTACATTCATTTTGATGTTCCAAAACTTCTTAAAATATCACCCGGCCAGCTTGTTAATTACGATCACTTATAAACATGTCGATATGGGTTTAGACTTAATTTGGGGTTTCAGAATAAAACTTCAATGTAGATCAACTGCTTTGAAGAACTGTAAAATATCTATTAAAACATGTCGATATATATGTGTCCTTTTGATTTGATTCAAGGAGTTACTAACATCTTTGACAGTGTGTTTTGCTGTGCCCCAGGCGTGACCATGGCTCTTCATGCACCAATTCCTCATCGCTAGAGATTCATCTCAGTCTAGCCACATCGAACTTCTCAGATGCTTCTTGAAGTCTCAATTCTTCAACCTTCGGCCTAACCATGGTTCTCTCTGTCACTCTCTCAGTGTCTAACATAAGCCCAATTCTGGTGATTTGGGCTTCTGCACACATACATGGCCCCCAATAGGGGCTAAACATCACCTCCAGAATTGGAGGGACGTCATGCATTTTTCCCCTTTGCATCTTTTTGAAAGAAGGGTTCCTTGAAGAGAACCATAGCATCCTGTCATGTGTAACAACCAACTGATCAAGCTATTGGAATTAGCTAAGACGTTGGAAAATAGTTTTTGAACCTTTGCCCCGGAAAGGCTGGGTAAAAAGAAACTATAGTACTTTGTAACTTTAGCCCGGGAAAGGCTAAGACAATTTAAAGACAGGGTTTGCAAAAATTGTAAATTTCATCAACTTATACAGCGAGCCCCTCACTCTAGAAATTTAAGTTTTGGAACGTCGACTAATCCCTCCAGCTTCAGCTAATAACCTCTAATGGAGAGGCAGTTTTAGCTAATTCACGGGCGCATGGAATGCCACCCCAGCTTTTTTGTATGTTAACGTAGCTAGTTTTAGGATTTTAGAGGTAGGGCCAGTCATGTCTTTAAAAGGTCTTCTTTTTTATCAACTTCACTTCAACTTTTTAATAGTGCGTCTAACCAAACGTCTTGATCCCTTAGGCTAAGGGGATGCAAGATCTTGTTTTTTACTTTGTAAATTCATTAATGTGGCTATAAACATGGGAGTTTTAGCCCCATTTAATTAATTTCTAAAGTACTTTAGGAGGGATAGTGTTTTCTTTTATGCATTTAGCTTTTAGTAAATTTTTATCATCCTTTTTGAGAACTCCATCTATGGATGTGGAGCTAGCTCAAATCATCTGCATGCAACCCGGGGAGATATTTTGGTTCCCTTGGGTTTTTCTCCACTAACCCACATAAACCATGGTTAGGACTTAGGTTAAGCTCGTCGCTTTCTCCTTCTCTTCGTTGCTTTGTCATCATCAGCATTCACCACAATTACCGCCATCCTCTCTCTCTCTCTCTCTCTCTCTCTCTCTCCCCCCCCCCCCCCCCCCAAAACATTTACTTTGAGATGGAACAATTGGTACTCTTTAATCATGTGTAAGCCTATGGATTGGATTGTAATTAGGGATGCTACTTAGGACGTTTCAGAATCATTTCCAATCATGCTGGTTGGGAATGGATCTGATACTTAATTCTGCTGTGCTTTTAATTGAGACTCTCATGCTTACTTCTACCAAGTGCCTAATCTTTCCATGAAAAATATCAAATTTAATATTGTTCCTGCTCATCAAGTTGAAATTATCATGTCATGGTGTCGACTGAAAATTTTTTGTACTGGTCAAGTTGCTACGCAAGTGTATTGGACCAATTTGTTTTGAACTGCTGCCTTTCTTTTTTCTTTTTTTTTTGGGAGTAAAATCAAAGTAATTCATTACATATAAGCTGAAACAACACTGCAGAGTTTATCAGTCAGTACTAAACTCGTAATTGCTGTAGGACCCTCTTCCACCCAACAGTGAGATACCTCATGATTACATAAAGCCATATATATTGGCTAACTTATATGCTACCACGTTCCCTTCTCTATATGTAAATACAATTGACCAATCAATATAGACTATAGTAATTGAAAACCTTGTTTGTATCTTCTATAATCTATCCAAAAGTAGACCAATCCTCTTCAGTATTCTGCACAGCTTTTATAATCTTTATTCTTTTGTGCGTCACCTTCAAACAAAACTCTTTGAAAACCCAATTTTGTACACATCTCCACATCCAGCCTCCATATGGCCATACATTCTGCTGCATTAGATCTATATATTCCCTGTCTTTGTTCATGCAAGGCAGCCAATATTTCACCATTACAATCTCTAAAAATAAAACCTATACCCATTATCTGGTTTTTAACGTCAATTACTGCATCAAAATTTGTTTTGCAGCAATCTTTTAAGGGTCTCTTCCAGATTTGAGCTATTCTCTCGATCACCCTATTGTGTTGCTTCTCCTCTTGAACCATATGAGCTATAATGAAATTCTTCCAAACTATTCATATATAGATGCATGCAATTATTACCCTCCGAGGAGCCGAGAACTTATCTTCAAAGATGAACAAGTTTCTTCTATGCCAGATGCTTCTCATTATGACCACCGTAGCTTCAAGTTGATCCTTCTTTAATTCACTGCACAGATCCTCCCACATATTTAAGAAATTTTCCCCATAGCTTGACCATTTCTGACGTGGAGTACTACCCCTTTCCCCCCACACATCAGAAGGTGCTGGACCGCTCCACAACACACATGAGGAATTGTTTCAACTCCATGATCCATTCAAGTAAATAGGACATATATTATAATCAACAATCTTTTTACTGCAAATATAAGAAATGATACTTACAGTTGTGAGTTTACTTATAGTTGTGAGTTTATAAATACCACGCAATCACTTTGAAAAAAATAAATAAATACAGAATACACTTAAAAATAAAATTAATTTTTTATTAATAATAGATCCTAATCTTTTTCAAAACAATTATACAATATTTACATATTTCATCACTATACGTACTCATTTAAACCCCGTAGCTTCTTCTACTTGTTTTGAAGTGCTATTGATGCTTGCAGTACCTAATTCATTTTACCCCACATTTACCAAAGGCGCTGTGCAAAAGAGTTTTTAGCGAAATATATCTATAGCGGTCCCTGCATGGACAAAATTAATAAATGCGACCTAATTCTTTATCACATGCACATGAAAAATAAATTGACATGATAGCTCCATGCTGATTTTGTCGTTGTCGTGAAATCACGAGGGCAAGCAATTTTACGATATTACCGGCCAATAGCGATCATTTTAAGTAGTAAATTGTTTTCCATCGATCAATACGAATATTGCCCGCACTCAATATAAAAAAAAATGTCGAAAATATCTTTCAAAATAAACCAGAGGCATACGTGCGAAAATAATTGCTAAAGATACATTCATTAAACAGCTCCACACATTGGATATCATTCTCCAAGCAGGAAAACACATTTTGTTTGACATGTGAACGTTTGTGCGTGTCACACAGAGAGAGAGAGAGAGAGAGAGAGAGAGAGACCAATTTGCTCACCCACAAAAACTTCCATACACGGGGACTGAAAATTTCTAATTTTTAAAGGTTTTCCCTGTATATATTTGATGCAGATGGAGAATAACAATATATATATAATTAGCCCACAAGTTCAAAGATTATATTTTGAAAACCGTTTATCAAAACACAAGCTCGTGAAAGATTTAGAAGGTCCTCGAGTATTTCTTAATTTCATACATGATTGAAGATATGGAAACCAGATCCTTGTTCAGTGCAGATCCACCAACAATCCTCTTTATGCAGTCCGAGAGCCTGGTATAATATAGCAGCAGCTGTGTCAATGCAGCCCTCAAAATCTCCATACCACACAGTAAGCTGCTGAAAGAAGTTATGACGTCTTTATGCATCAGCTCTATTGCACCTTTCCATCTACTTGCAAAGTCCTTCACCAGTGGCTCAACTTCTCCAACGGCTATGGGCTTCTCGGAACTAGAAGTCGGGTCCTCCGCTGATAACAGCTTGCAAATTAGCCCCTTTCCTTAAAACAAACATATGACAAAATATTGAAACATTGCATCGATTTGATACTTACAGGCTCGGGTCTTTACAAACTTTATTATATCACTGAAATGCTCTAGTAGCAGCTCTTCCTGCAAGAAAAAACAGGTGAACTAAAACAAAAGGCAAACAAAAATCCAAAAGTCAGGAAAAAAAGGGCCTAAACAAAACAGAACATTGATAGGGAGAACGATATAAGCTTCAGAAGAGGCATTTGATTGTTTTCAAACTTTATGTCAGCACATTTTGCGAAAACAAAGTTCTGCCCCTACATAGTACATATATCAGCTAGTTCCCAAGGATCAGCTTCCTGAGGGAATTAAAGGAAACACTTCTTGCACACCCGTCTAATATCAATTGAATTTCAGTAATATCAAGAAATACAATCTTTTGAAAGGGGTAAGTTTGAAGATAGCACCGTTCAGTTGAGACAGGAATCAGGACCAAGGTTTCAAGGAGATGCGTACACTCCCTTCAGTCATAGAATAACAACTCATGGACAGTCATCATCAACTGTTCTTTTTTTTTAAATAAAAAGAACATATATATTCAGTTTCTAACAGCAATTATTAACCCTATGGCTTCCCTAGATGTCTTTAAAATAAGCATAAAATACAAAACAAAACAAAAAATCACTAGCAACCCTAGGCACAATTCTTCAGTTTCAAGATCGATAATGAAAATTTTTCCTTTTGCATCTAAACTATGTCTCAAAGCTGTTGGTTGACAGTTACCACAAATAATGCTGTGTTGCTCTTCAGCAACTCCTCAAAGTGCATTTGAATTTTACCACCGTCTGGACTAGCTTCCTGAAATCCAACCAACAAACATGTTAAAATTCACAGCAGCTTAAGGTCAGAGGACACTGCAAATTTCGTGAGCAACAAATATAAGCAAATATGCTGTCCATCCAAAAGGCATTATAATGAAGCAAACTTGTCCAAAAAGTTTTTTTTTGGATAAAAAGGAGCTGGTCTGAAAATTTATTGCCCTGACTACCCCAACTTCTACCTTTAGATTAATAAAATTGATTTCATATTCCAGAAGCGAATAAGAAACTAATCCTTACCTTCAAAACAGAAATTGTCATGTCGTAGTTGTTAATCAGAAACACAATTTGTAATTTGGTTTTTGGGAATACTCTTGCAAGCTTGATAAGCAAGTCATCAACAGCCATTCTCAGTCGTTCCAAATTCAAGTCAGGCTGCAATGTTGAGGAATTATGTATTTTGAGAAATTGATCTCACTATGAAACCAAGCATATACATGTTTCATTACTTCAGTTCTGTCTGTCTCACCTGCCCATCTCCATATTCAACATTGAGGCGGATTAGTGAAGCTGTGAATTCAGCATAACGCCTCATGACATAGTGAGGATGAACATCATCTTCCCATAACGTCTTCACATTAGCATTGCGCAGGCTGTTGAGATGCATATCAAATACCATCTTGAAACGGGGCCATAGGGAAATATTGACCTGCTCAAATTGAGTTAAGAATGAGTCACCATTATAATTTGTGGTAAGGTTAAAGATCCAAGACACAACAGCAGAAGAGTTTCAACAGTTTTCTGCCCCTGTACCATTTTACTGGACCTCCTTTCCTTTTTTGATGTCCAATTATAGTTTTCCAATGTGAAGACTTGAAGGATCTTAGATTTACAAAATAAATACTCTAGACATTGGAGAAGAGAATACACAAACTTTGGAATCCGTGTAGAGGACAAAGAAATAGGATCAAGAGATAATTTTTTCTTCATAACTTGGCAAAAACATTAGCAGGATTGAGGGAGAAATTTGAAAATGAAAGCCACCTATCAAATAAAAATTGCAAAATGAAAGCCAATATGTTGACTTGGAAACAAATTCTAGTCATTCAGCAATTGAGTTCCATCGCTTTCAAATTTCAGGAGTTTTTATAAGGTGTGGCCAAATAAAAAGGGATTAGAAGTATTTTGAAAGGACAACAACATTAGAGCCATCTTCTGTCAATTACATGAGGGCTCCACGTTTTTGCAACCAAATTTTGGTGGCTGAGAAAATCTGAAATAAGCCATTAGATCCAAAACGCTGAAGTGGTACAACAGAGGATATGGACAAAGAGGGTCAGCTGGTCTTAAGATAGAGGTTTTGGGAAAGAAAATGTCAATTCAACCATATTTTCTTCCTGATTTTTCATATATGGTAAGTTCTCCTGTATTCATTCAAAGAAGAACATATGCATATATACTTTGTCTAAGGTTTAAAAAAATTAATGACCCAACAATGGAAAAATTAACTGGAGACAAAAAAAAAAAAAAAAACTTTTTATATGTTGCAGTCCTTAATCATTTTCCTAGTTATACCACTCCATTTCTATCTATCAAAAAAGGTTATACCACTCCTTTTCTAGCATCAGAGGTAGTCTCACTTCCAAGTTACAAACTGTGCCAATGTATCTTTAGACAGAAATTTGAATCATCGTAGCTCAAAACATAAACATAGCAACTATATTAAAAAATAACGGACCTTGTCTAAATATAAATCCAAGCATGGAATCCGTCGCCGAGACATTGTGAGCTGAAAAGTAAAACATCGGTAACAAATTAACCACAACCAGAATCACTATTCAATACAGTTTGAGTAATGAAACAATGATTGTTTTGGACACTTCACTAAAAATCAGAACTGCTATGTCTAATCCCATATGATATAATCAAAATACAACATGAAACAACAGTGAACATTAAGAAGTAAAAATAGGAATGATCAAAGCTTGGAACGCTACCTGGTGCTGATGTATTATCCGAATCATGAGCATTAAGCCAATTGCATCGTAACAATTTGGAAGTATTGAATTGAAGTGCTCATCAATGACAGCAAATGGACCTGATAATCTCAAAGAGCAAGCAAAGAATCACTAATCTATCCAATTGTGTTTGGGCACAAAAAAAAAAAAAATACACAATTCTAAGTTTATACTGCTCGTGCATCATCTTGTATTTGTATGAAGCTTCAACATATATAGAGGCAGACAAATGCCCAAGTACATGAGAATGATGTTTTATTCAGAGGAGAATGTATGATACAATCTGAGTTGTAAACGTAATGATCAAATTCTAATACAAGTCATCCCATAGACTGCCATTTTTTTTATAAGTTGAATAAAACTTGATAAGAACCACCGAAACTCAATTGACATCAGTTTTGTCTAGAAACATTTAATGCAAGTAATGCAGGAATATGTATCAAATTTACCTGCAAAAATTTCATAAAATATGGATTCCTCACCAAAGAAATCATCACAGAAATGATATCTGTAGAAGACAATAAAATGTAAAATGCTTATCACCAAAGGATTATAATTCATTATCATTTAGAAAAAGCATAATGAGTAAACTCCACAGTACTCAGAAGTAGCAGTATCCATAAGCAGCTTGTGAAAACTCCTGAAGAGAACCTCGTAAGGATACTTGCTGGAACTGGCTTCGGCTATATGTGGAATTAAAGCAGGTTCATCAATTTCCTGATAATTTCAGACCATGGCATTAGCAAGCAATTAGGTCACAGTGTCTACCGCAACTGTCTTAGATTCATTTATAAAAAATATGGAGCATGCTTTGACTGGCAAATGCAATACTAATAAGCATTTTTTTAATACATACAATTCAATTTATTAGAAAAGGGATGAAACTTAAATACACAGGATGTGTGTAAGAATGACTCCCTTGAGAATTAGAATGCAAAATTAAGCTCATGGGAATATTGATGTATAGGTGAAATAATATATAGGAAGCAACTTTTTTTTTTTTGATAAGTTATAGGAAGCAACTCCTTAACGTTAATATACAGGATAAGCATTTCATAGAATATAATAGAAACGGGCCAATGCCCAAAGAGTTGAAATTGAAATTTAAGTGATTGGTTGCCAAGAGAAGCTACATGCATTATTTCCACAAAAACCATATTTCACAGCTGGCAGAGAAATTATTTGTTAAAACGTATTTAAGAAAACCTTCAAAATTTTTATCCTCTCCCCCAAAGCATAAACAGCAGAGCGATTCTTCAGGGGTTCCCTTCCTCTCAAAAATAGACCAGTGCTTCTAGTCTCCACACCAATCAAATCACTATATGTTGCTATATCCAACTGTAGTTTCTCCAGAGCCAGAATATATGCACGGAAATGTGCACTTAAGACCTGCAGAACATGCAGCTGCACTTCAATACTCTTCAAAAATATCAATGTGAAGGCATCTATAAGACAAAATAATGAGGAAGAAGAGAAGCGAATGAAATTAAAGCTAACTCTATAAAGATCAAATGAACACTGCCAAGTCCTCATAAAAGTACAATTGCATGGGTGAAAATTTTCGTCCGCGTCCCGGCTAATTGAAAAAATAGATAATTGGTTCAAGTATTTACCTTGTTCATCGTGTCAATGTATGCTCCACGGACCTCAGTGTAGACTTCACTGCCATGTTCTTTGAGGAAGGAAATGATGTACCTGCGTGTTCATGTTTTAATCCTTTTATGATATGCCCATGATTGACCCACAGAAATATGATAAACAATACCCTTCTGGTGAACAAAGAAAAAGGGAATGTCTTTGCACGCATAATGGCAATGTAAAATTTTTATTAAGAAAGACACTAAAATAATTTGCATAAAATAATTCATGTACACTAAATTTATAATACCATCCGACTTGGATAAGTAGCTCTCTTACAGACATTGATGCTAATGCTTTAGCTAGCATCACGTACAATTACCTGAATGAATGCTGGGGATGCACAGAAAAGCTTTAACCATCAAGAACATTCTTAGCACAGCTCATGATGGGCTCAAAAAAATGATGGTGTTTGATCAGCTCCCAACCCCATGATCAAAGGAAAGGATACACACATTTAACTAGCTCTTATTATGTAAAGTCAAGTTTTTCTAATCGACAAATCAAAAGAAACAACCAATATATGGTTGTAGTTTTCCCAAAATAGGTTCAAAAAAAGAAAAGTACACGTGTGAAAGAATAATTCCTAGCTTAATAGTTAATGGTGAACGAAAAAGAATGTATCGCAATAAGCTTCTTGGCACAATATTAAACAAAATCAGGAACTTTCAGCAATAAAGAAGTTGTAATTGGATACAGATATGATGGACAATATAAATATTGACCGATGATAAAACTCAAAAGCATGCTAAGAAGATTTCACAGAAAGATCAAACACAGCCCATCGCCACGTCCTTTAGAGATCCATACGCAATAAAGATGCAATTGCATAACTAACAGGTTAGCTAGCCATTGTAATGTAAACCCATGGGGAAAGAAAAGAACCAAAAAAAGGGATTTGATGAATGGGAAATATCTATATGATAAAACATTGCCAAATTAACATGTGCCATAACTAAGAAGTTATTAGACACTACTCACTTGTATTTTAAAAGTACGCTCTGTTGAAGGATCTGGATATTTGTTTTTGGTTTTCTCAAAGCATAAAGCTTCTGAACAACAAAGTCAAACGTCTGCAAAAAGATCAAAACAGTAGAAAGAGTTTACAGTTCATATGTCAAATCCTCATTAAATGAGTGATCATATGGTAGAAAACGTCAACTGTTAAAACTTGACTCATAAAACATTCTTTTATTTTTATGATGTGGAACCTCATCAAGGGCCCTTCCGACCCACACCTTGGGACTACATGACCCCACCCACCAAAATTCATAAAGACATCTGTAACTTACTTCGCAATTAATATGTCAATTCGTCCTTGAATGAATGAAATTTTGCATAGCCTACTGGCAGTTGTAATCAATTAAGAGAAAAAACCGTTGATGAAGGTCGTTATTCCTATCCTCGTGGCAATCTTTGGTCTTAGAAAAATTACCTCAGACTTCAATTTCCGTTCTAGGTAACAAACTAAAAATACTAGTGACTAGTCGATGTAGATGAATATATGACTAAGACAGATACTAAGCTTCAACGTTATTATGCTCAAGTATCAAACGTAAGAACCAATAACCAACTTTTTCGAAGGTACACAAGTGTCAAAATTTTAGTTCTTTACAAGATATGTTAGAAACAGACACAATATGATCGAAAAAACTACATGTTAGGGTCAGCTCCTCATGTCAACCAAGCTTTTAAGCCCAAAATATTTGTCACCAAGGATGGCTATTATTTCTACTTCTCATATTTTAACGCAATAAGGACTGTTCTTACTAATTGATATTAAGCAGTCTAGACAATCAATCATCCGTGTACAAATCTCTCCATGGGCATTAACCATAAAGCAACTACAGATTTGTGGATATGATATGCATGACATTGTAGAGGGTGTAATCTCATTAACATTGTAGAGATGGAAAATGTACATAAAAAAATTAAATTAAATAACGTTCATCAGCCAGTGCATTTGCAATTCTAGTCAAAAAAACCTTTGAAACTGCTTTCTGACGGAGTTTTTCTAGCTCAGGTTGAACATCTTTTAGAGCTTTTGAAGCTTTGACCATAGGATCCACTTCTACAAACTTCAGCTTCTTACTTAGAATCTCAAGCGTTCTCAGGAATTCATCATTGACCTGGACAAAAATTCCACTGCAAGTATGTTAACAGTAACAAAAGGAAAGGGATAAAAAAAACTCCACATCACTACGTTGACGAGGAAGCACAACCAAAATGGACAAAAACATATGTATTCTCCTCTCAAATCACCTGTATCAATATTTTTACATTATTCACTTCCCTTAAATTAATAGCAACCAGAATCCTGGTAATGATAGATAATCTTTTATGATAGAAGAGTCAATGAAACTCTTTGATTTGGGAAAAGGGGACAGTTAAACAAGAATAATTTTGGTTGAGTGTGATCAAGTTGCAAAGCTTCTTTTCTTTCTTATATATATATATATATATATATATATATATATAATTAACCAAGTTGCATAGCTAAGACAGACATGTAACAATATCAATCATCACATGAACAGGGAAAATTTGTCATACAAAAACCAGTGATACCTCTCCATCAACAATTATGTCAACCATTCGTGGTGGGACTATAATGTCTTCTACAAATTTTGCCAATTTTGATTCTGCCACCTGTTTAAAGAACATATTGAATGTAAAGCGCAAGAGAAAAACAGAATGTCTATAAACAATAATTTCGCTTGAGTCCCTTTTTATTCCAAGAAATAGAAAACACTAATTGAGCACAAAAACAAACTGACTGATGATGGTTCAGAATGAATTATATTATCCAAGAGTCCTTCCCCCCCCCCCCCCCCCCCCCCCCCGAAAAAAAGAGAATCATAGAATGAAGATGCAGTCCAACTAGGTCATACTGCAAAGGACCGATTGAAGAATTCGTATTCTGCCTGTTTCATTACCTGAGTTCTGTAATTGTGGTTTATACTTGACAAAGCACAAATAAACCCCAAAAGAAACTCTAATTGAATACAACATTTCTTAAGTTTTCTTTTTGGTACTAACTACATCTAGCTCCTTCCACACAAGAAGACTTGAATCAAATGGTTTACACGGCCATGTGACAAGATGAAAGCATCAGTAAAATCTAATTTCATCCACAATTCATGTTTCTGTCGTTCTCAAAACTGAAAAACCCAACAGAAAATTGAAGCAAAAATTCACAAGGATACCTTGCGATTCTTAAGCTTCAGGCCCATATCCATAGAATTCTCTTGGAGGATTTTTATGTCTGAACTTATGGAACCAATTTCAGCCTGGGAAATAAAATGTCAATGAACAACTCCATTAAAAAGTGAAAGAAAAAAATCCAAACACAGAATCAATCCACAACAAGGTAATAGAGAGATTGTATTTCATTTAAAATGAACATGTATTCATGACTTCTTAGTTAAATATCCCAAAGCTGAACCAAAATCACTATCATTGTTCACAAAAGTTTGTAGGAAAAATATGACCACACTTTTTTAAACACCTCTTAAGCAACAACGAAATGAAGCTAGTGCCCACGATCAGTGTTTTCTTTTTCACAGCATATAGATGGTCCACTTACAAAATCATCCAGACTTTCTACATTGATCTTTTGTAGTAATCTTTAGTTACTTTCTATATATAAGATCCAGGGGTATGGGATCCAAGAGGTGCTATTTAAATATTTACAATACCAAGAAACTAATGAGGGAATTAACCTAGAGAAAAAGCCAGATCATGCACTGGTCTGCACTTGGACTTCATAGACATAGTATCGTTGTAGAGGGAAGTCAGGCCTTGTCCTCATTGATCAGACTGGATTACAACATCGGGAATTAACCTAGAGAAAAAGCCAGATCATGCACTGGTCTGCACTTGGACTTCATAGACATTGTATGGTTGTAAAGGGAAGTTAGGCCTTGTCCTCATTGATCAGACTGTGGATTACAACATCTAAATAACCACCAAGATGAACCCCTCGAATAATATAATTTGTTGCTTGTTACATCCTCCGCCTATTTACATTTGAAATGCATTTTGGGTATAACTTAAAACTAGTCTTTGACCCAAACCACACAGTTCCTTTATGCTTGATCTACCTTTGAAAATACAAATAAGTGCACTGCAAATCAAAATATGAAAGTTTTTGCACAAGGTTTCAGCCTTGTTGAAATGGGCAGGAAAAGCCAATGAACTCTTAGCTCAACACTAACCCCTCCTGATGGTGATATCATGTGTTCAAGACACATTGGGTGGGTGTATACTTACCAATCATAAGATTATTAAAAAGAATGTCATGAATTATAATTATTGCAAAATGGCAGAATTATACTAAAGATATGATTGACTACGTTCTCAGCCAATGTGTGAGTGATTACTTGATTATTTCCAACAAATATGCTTGAGAAGCCATTTAATCAGTTCAAAAAATATGAAAAAATAAAACTTTGCATTATTAATGAAACCTTTGGTTACTTCTAAAAGAAATGAAACAAAGTCTCACTGAAGCTGCAAGCGAGTAAACATTTATTTATTGCCAAGCAAGGGCCAACATACTTGAAATCCACTGAGGAGAGTTTCCATCTGTGACAAAATGCTGTCACATTCACGAATTTGATCATGAAGAGACACCAAGTTATCACTTTCATGTATGTAATCCTGCAATGTTCGAAAGATAGAATACGAATAAAGTCAACAGAAAACCTCCAATTTTTTTTATGTTACGCAAAAGGAAGAGTATCTCTGCCACACAAACAATCAAACACGTAAATAATGTCTTATTCTTCATTGATGTGTGTACGCACACTTGTATGCACTTCCATGTACACATGATATTAGATAGACTGCAAATGCATCTCCAACTAAAGCTTGGGAGCTCTGTATATGTAAGTAAGTTTAATGGCCAAAGTAAAAATTATCAAAGCTATCCTTCCAAAATGCATTTGCCATAAAAGCTATGCTCCATGACCCTTAGGGCCTAAATTCCCCAACCCAATCATTATCACCTTATATTCAGGCTACTTGAACTCTTCTTCTTTATCAGATAAGTAAGCCCAAGTAGATCGTACATATAATGTAGGGCTTATCTTGCAACTCTAGTCTCATGTACATTTATTCAAATAAAATTAATGGAGACATGTAGCTCAGCTGTTAAAAGGGGAAGGAGGAATGGGATAATCCTGGATTTAAAATTGAACCAAACTTAGAAAGTTGATCCTAGAAAACAATGGCAATGGCATGAAACTCAGAGGCTCAAAACTTTAACTAGGAAATTACACTAATCTTTCATCCAATAAGAAAGTACCTCCCCAGCAAAAAATGTCTCTTAAGAAGAAAATCTGTACAGGGACCCAAAGCTACACCACTAAAGTCTTTGGACAATATTATCTAATAAAGAAGTGGAAAAAAAGGACTATTTTGAAGCAAACTTCCTAAAATAAACAAGAAAACTAACTACACCATATTTGAAGAATTAAAGGTTTTGCCACAACAAAGCATCAACCACCTTATGCTGTGGACACCATGTTTAAGTCAGTTTTCAGGTTACCATAACTCAAGCAAAGCTTAGAAGGAGAGAGTTACAATATCAAGTAATGATGAATTATATAAATATGTGCACACACAGACACATATGGATCACCACCGAAAGATTTAGTTTAGTCACCACATACCTGAATCGAGTCTAATTCAACTTGTCGTAAATTGTTCTCGACTCCCTTTGTATACTCTCGTAATTTTGCACCTTTAGACAGTATGTTTGCAACCACCTACGGCATTAAAGAGGCCAAAGAGGTGAGGAGGGAATCGCTAACATATAGAAAAGAACATCAAAATCCATTTTTCAACTGAGCAACAAAACTCAATTTAAACACTGAAACAAGAGGAGAAGGTGCAAGGAGAAAAGAATAAATATATTTTTTTTCAAAGGTTGCATCTTAAAGAAGCATTGATAAATCCATGGCAAGGAAAATCATCAAAAGTCCAAGAAAATGATAGTGAAATTACATACATCATCATTTTTACATTCTTCTAGTTCTTGCTGTAGGCCTTCCAATGATATATCATCGCTGTATAACATGTCAACCAAATATCTATTCAAGATGCCGTATTTGTACGGGAGACTCATGAAACTGACAACGTATCACATAACAAAAGAATGAAGATAATCTATTCCTAAACTAATCAGTTGGATCACTGATTCCAAATAATGCAAAGGTAGCAGAAATCCGTGCAATGATATAAGGAGACATCGTACTTGCTCACATCCTCCTCGATAGTCAAGTCCCCAACAAATGCTCCCAAATCAAATATATTTTTCTGATCGTCATTTGTCTCGCCATACGACTGTTCCTACAAGCATGAGAAAGATAAAAAGAAAGCTGAAATTAAGTGAGAACATATTACTTGCACAATAAATGGTTAGAAATATCATGAAGAATGGTCTACTACAAAGCGGACAATCAGGATTGATCTAAAAGCTTAAGAGTCTGTGCATCGGGTATTTATTTTACGCTTCGAATTCTATTTCGTGTATTCGGTCCTCTTCGAATGGGAATCTCCTGGGGTGTTTTGAAGGAAGGAAAGACCTGAGACAGGAGATCCGCTTTATCCTAATCTCTTTGTTGTGGCTATGTTGAATGACGCAAAAGGCAGTGGAAAATAACTTCGGTTTCCATCCAAGATGCGAAAGATCGAGATTATCACATGACTAATTCGTTTTCAGCTGCTCAAGTTTCTTCAATTCAGACAATTAAGCTAGTGTTTAATGGTTGAAGAGGTTTTCGGGTCTAGAAACAAATGCTTGCAAAACTGATGTGTTCTTTGAATGCTAATATACGAAGAACAATCATTTTGGCTAGAGAAGAAGCATACAGAGCTATCGGATCTTACAATCGAAAGCAAAATTATGATTTACGAGCATACGATAAACTACAAATACGCACTAAACCACTGCGAAATTTAAAGTTGAACCCTCACAACTTTGTTCGTTGCGACAGCGGCCATAATTGATGAAGCGCTTCAAGGACTGAATACACCTGAGAGAACTTGAAGAGCAGATGTTCAGAATGAATGCGGGGTGGATGAAGGAAATTTCATTTCAGATACAGATCGGCAAATTTTTTCCATTTACTACGATTACTGTAGGAAGACTCGTTATACGGGTCGGGTCGGGTCGGTTATATATTTGTTTGGAATCGGTATAAGCTAAAATCGACATAATATGGGTCGTTTGCTCTGGCCCATATTACCTTCCCTCTCATTTACTACGGTTTTAGAGCACGTGGAGATTACGTTACCTTAAAAAGTATTTAAATATTCTTAAAAATTATTTAATGAAAAAGTAGATTGTTTAAATGTTACGTATTAAAGTATTTTTAATTTTAAATAAATTAAAAAGTACGTTTGAGATTTTAATACTTTTTCAAATAATGCAGAACGTAATTCGAATTTTAGAAAGATTGTCAATGGACGAAAATATCCATACAATTTTAAAATAATTAAAACTTTCAAACTTTCAAAAATATGATCATAATCTTTAAAAATTCAAATAATCGTCATTTCTACCTCAGAAAATACTTTTTTAATTTGTTTCTAAACAAACGTAACATGTTTGAAAGTGTTTTAAACATATGGTTACCAAACAGTAAATAAATTTTTAATAATAGAACTTATTACTTAAGTTATAATATATAAGTTTTAAAACTATAAGTTATATTTCTCACCGCAATTTCAAACATGCACTTAATATTTAATTTTTTTAAAATCAACTTTTATAAAATTAGATTTATTTTTAATTAATTTATATAATTATGTTAATTGATTGAATTTATTTTTTTAAAATTATTAAAGAAAGTCATGTTTACAAATTTTGAATTCAGATTTAAATAGTATAAGAAAAAATAAAATAAATAGATAGCAAAACAATAATAAAAGAGATATGATATCATTACCATATTACAAAAAATAAAGCTACAGGTTAGAAAATGCTACTTAGTCCATCAATCTTTCCATTTAAAATTATTGCTCGAATTTCAAAAAAATTATCTCTGAAGTATTTTAATTTTCTTATAGTTAAAAAAGTGACTTAGTTAAATTTTATATTTTTTTAATCTTTTCTTAATAATTAAAGATGTTAAAAAATATATAAGAATTATTTTTCTTATATATAATAATACACTCAACTAGCACCCTTGTTTGGTTACGCAATTTAAATGAAATGAAATTAAATATTTTGTTGAAAATTAAATAAAATATTGTTATAATATAATTCTTATTTTGAAATTTAAAAAAATTGAAATGTTTATTATATTTGATGTAAAAAAAAATTTATTATATTTTATATGACAATTTTTTTATTATATTTTATGTAAAAATTTTAAAAAATTATAATTATGGGATAAAATGAAATAATTTAGTTTTGTAAAACTAGCAAGTGACTACAAATCTACAACAACGACTTTATGGGCTTGTATGGACACTTAGGGTAGGTTTGGGGCATGGAATAAGACATAATTTAAATACAAAGTTTTTAAATTAATCATTACAAATTTTTAAACTTTTAAATAAAAATTAAAAAATACTTCCAACTTTTTTAAATACTCAAACAAATATAATATTATAAAATTATATTTTTACAATATTTTAATTTTATAATATTTTTTATTCAAAAAATTTTTTTTCTTTCATTTCTCAAAATCTGAAAAATATTCAACTCAAACTATTTTACAACTATATACAAACTATTTTATTATTATTCACAAAATTATCATCTTATCTCATTCCTCAACCTTACCCTTATAATAATTTGAAAAATAATCAAATAATTTATTTTTTATTTTTTTTCTAAAGTAACTTCATTAGTGAAAGTTTCATTACTACAAGAGAGTAGATTATATTAAAAATCATTTTAGGCTATATCAAATAATTTATAAATATTAGTAAAATAATTTAATTTAAAATATTTTATTTTCACAGACAGACTATATATATATATTTTTTATAATAAATATATGATATATGAATAATAAATAGTATAATAATATGTTCGGTGTACCGATTAAAATATGACGATCCCGTCCCTGTAAATCATAAAGACCGCCCAAATTCGCATACAGCCTCTCTCCCCCTCGGCTCCCTGTCTGTCTCTCAAGATGATGAAGCTCTCGCGACTTTTACAGTCCAGGTATCAACTTATTTAAGCTAAGACTCATTTGCGCTTGTAGGAAATCCGATTGTTTCGCTGGAATCTATTTTCATTTCTCTGTTTGGCCCCCGAGAAAGTAAAAGATAATTAAAGTTCAAGTTTTTATGGGGTCTGATGTTGCGGTCTCGACTCAACTTAACCTAATACCACGGCTGAGTTTTAAGTGAGCCGTTTTTCCCTTTTTTCGTTTCCTTCACTATCTCAAGTTCTCAACTATCAAACGTGGGCTTCGGACATTTTTGCTTCTGGCGTGATATTTTACTTGTGCCATTAAGGAAATCAAAATTGCAGACTTTGTATGTTCGGCTGGCCCTGAAAGTTTATACTTAAATATGTTTCGTCTTCGGAGGAGCAGGGCATCTCAACTTTTGTCGGTCATTTTGCAAACTGCTTGTGGTGAAGCCGCAGGATAGAATGATGTTCTATTGAAAAGCATGACCAAACACTTGAGAGAACTTGAAAAGCATGATGGTTTTTTTTATTTCATTCCACACCTTGAAACCGATACCACCGCTTGTTCTATTAAAATTTCGGTATTGAATTCTGTCTTTCTTAGGAAAGAAAGATGCTTTTGGTGCTCTCTCTTCTAGCAAGACACGTGCACATTGTGTTTGCATTTCGACTTAAAATCTGAACAAGGGATGTAGAAAAATTCTTATGCAGCCCCATCTCCACCTCGATGCTGTTGTATTATGATTGGCACATTATAATCACTTGGCATTGTGTTTATGGCATCTCTAGTAGGTTCTTTGCATTGTGTGATTGCTATCGCTTGGGCATGAACATATTCTTTTTCGTCTGGGTAAAATTACTTCTAATTGTAATCATTTGATTTATCTTGCATCCCCCCTCCCCCCCCTTTGCCCACCAAAAAAGAGTAGCAGAAGGCATTTGCAATGGATTTTTTTCAATTGAATATGTTAATTATATGTATCCCGTTACTGTAAATTAAATGTCTTTGCACTGTTGTACCCTAGCAAGTACGCTAGCCTTGACACATATAAGTCGCTTGAGTTAAACTTCACAAATATTCCGTGTTTATTTTATTCTTCCCTGTGATATATTGGATGGATTTTCTGTTCTCTTGCTGACCACTCGGACCTTGGACTGTTTATTCTTTAGGTTTTTTAACATTATTTCTGATTTTTAATTGCTTTGTCAAAAAAAGGAACCCGGTGTCTGGGAAACTTCTATATGGGAAATCTGGTGATGTTAAAGATGCTTCATGCCTGCATGCATTTACCGTTCATGCTGGGATATCAACTTCAGGAGTGAATTCTGCTGCTAAAGGTTTTTAATTTGCCTCTGTAGACATTTTCAACGTTTTACTACCCTTTTTATCAGTTTAGTTTAGTTTTTTTTTTCTATTTTTCTAATGTGCAATTATGCTGGAACACCTGCATCCTTTTGGTTCTGAACCTGCAGGATATGCGGCACAGCGAATATTTGCTTCTTATTCTGTTTTCAAGGGCAAAGCTGCACTCTCTGTGACTCCTGTTCTCCCAACTTTCACAAAATTGGATGTATGATATTTTTTTGGTTCGATACCATTATTTGGTACATCCTTTTTTTTTTTTTTGGAGTTGAAGAATGCTTCTCATTATTTCTTGTGTTACATAGTCTGGTAGTCTTGTAGTTGACCGTCGTGGTGTCATGATGTTTAAGTTCTTACCTGCTATTGGTGAGCGCAAGTATGATAGTGAGAAGAGACAGGTAACTTCTCTTAGTTCCTTTGCTGTCACATTCTTTTTGTTTTTTTTTTTTATAAGTTCCTTTGCCGTCACATTCTTAGTCATACGAATTAATTCCCAAGTCCTCTACCACACATTTAACACGTGCAAGCAGTTTGTAGACTTTAGTATTGTTTAATTACCATAACCATGTACAGGACTAATTTATGAGCCTTTTAACTGACTGTTTTGGTGGATGTTCTGTAGATGATTGCTTTGTCAGTAACAGAGGTTGGGTCTCTGATTAGCTTGGGCCCTCAAGATTCTTGTGATATCTTTCACGACCCATCAATGAAATCAAGGTTTATTTTCTTCGATATCCTATAGTGCACAAGTCTACAATGTAGACAATTTTTTATAGCTTAGAATAATTTTTTGATTAAACCAAGTTGTTCAGTTTGCATGATCCATCTATTTCATTGTGCAAGTATCCTTTGTTTACATATTCTATGCTGGTTGAAAAAATGGCAAGTGGCTTTTTCTGATGAGCAATAATGCTACAGCAATGCTGGTCAAGTCAGGAAGAGCTTATCAATTAAGCCTCATGCGGATGGTAGTGGCTATTTAATTTCTCTGTGTAAGAAGTCTTTCTGCTCATATTGGCATTTTTCTTTGGATGACTTTAATCTGCCTCTTTTTTTTTTTTTGATAAGTAAAATCAAATTGTATTAATCAGAGAGTAGGCATAGCCAAGTGTTACAAAGAAAGCCCTACTTTAGGTGGGGGCAAAAGATACAAGGAAGTCATGAAAGGTTTGGCCATGAAAGTTAATGGCAATGGTCCAAGTACAAAGAGTTCTAAGGAAAAAAGCTTTTAGTTCCTCCATCAATCTCTCTTTGTCCTCAAAAGTCCGATCATTACGCTCCTGCCATAAACACCACATGATGCAAATATGAATCATCTTCCAAATAGCCTTGATCTGTTGATTGCCTCTTAAATCTGACTAGCTAGCCAGAGCCGCCGCCACCACTGTCTCAGGCATAACCCAACCCAAATCTAATCTATTAAATACCTCGTTCCATAACCCTCAAGATATATCACAGTGTAATAAGAGGTGGTCCACCATTTCTCCCCCATTCTTGCACATACAATACCAATCTGCGATGATCACCCTTCTTTTCCTCAAATTATCTGTTGTGAGAATCTTACCCAAAGAGGTAGTCCACACAAAAAATGCAGCTTTGAGAGGCGCCTTATGTCTCCATAGTTTTTTCCAAGGGAACTGAAGAGGATGTTCTTGTAAAAGAGACTTATAAAACGAACGAACTGAGAACATACCCTTACTAGTTGGTAACCACCACAAAAAGTCAACCTGCTGATTGTTATTTTGGAGGGAATACAACAAACTGAGAAGAGCTTCTATATTGTCCATTTCCCAATCATTTGCCTCATTTTTATCCACCATTTTCTCTATGCACTTGTTGTTTTACTTTGAAATTGTTATATATATATATATATATATATTTATATTTATATGTAAGACAACAATTTATTAATAGTAGTATATAGGCATAGCCCAAGTACACAGGAGGTATACAAACAGCATACACCTAGTTACATAAAAATGAGCTAGAAAGAGATACAAGAAATCATCGAAGCGAGTTCCATTAAGTACACAAAAGGATGCCCAAAGAAGTAAAGTATGGAAGAAGAAACTTCTTAGCTTGTTCGGAGAACGCTCCTTGTTTTCAAAACTTTGACCATTCCTTTCAATTCATAAGCACCACATGATACATAGAGGAATCATCCTCAATATGTAAATTGGCCCTGCATCTTTGCCAACAAGCAAATAAATCAACCACCCTCTTGGGCATTATCCAAGCAATGCCCGTTCTATAAAAGATTTTCTGCCCATAACATTCTTGCCACCTAACAATGAAGTAAAAGATGGTCCACCGATACACCACTCATCTCACACATATAACACCATTCCATAACAACAAGACCCCTCTTTCTCAAATTATCCAACATCAAAATTTTTCCAAGAGATGCTGTCCACCCAAAGAAGGCAACGTTAGGTGGAACTTCACTTTTCCAAATAGGCTTCAACGGGAACAAAATATGATTTTGGCTTCACAAAGGCTTATACAATGACCGTACAGAAAACTTCTGCTTCCCGGTGTTCATCAACAGCATCTTGTTCACCTCATAATTACCAAATTGCAAGGAATACAATTAGCTCTAAAAATAAAAAATAGATCCAGTTTCCTAATTGTGAACAGCTCTATTGAAATAAACATTCCACAAAGGGAACCCGCTAGAATGATCGAGCAACTCAGACACCGAAGCCTCCTGATTAAGAGCCAGTCTAAAAAGAGAGGGAAATGTGGTCTTAAGGGCTGAATCACCACACCATAAGTCATTCCAAAAGTTGATCCTCGCACCATCACCAACCTTGAATTTAATTAACTGAGTAAAATTCTCCCATCCCTTTCTAATATACTTCCACAAACCAATGCCATGCACTCTTCTCACTTCATTTTAAATTGTGGCCCAGTTGCTGTAAGTGTCTATAGTTAATGGGCTGTGATGCTTTTTTTCGTTCAAGTGCGTTTAGGATTAAAGAGTGTGGTTATGGTATGTGTATCTTAGGAGAACATTTATTACGTAATATTCAGAGATTTCAGAGAAAAAAGTACAGAGATGATGCCATACTCAATTCTAATGATCAGATTTTCCTCTTGAATTACCCGAGGTGCACTTGCAGGAAACTTCTTATCGAGGGCCTGTGCACCCCCAGGATTAGTAGGGACCCTGTTCCCGCACATCCATTGCCAATAATAATAAATAAATAAAAGATCATTTTTACCAACCAAGAGTTTTCATTCTTCTCTACTTTCAATACAAACAAGTATTTAACCTCAAAATAACTTTCATCCAATCATCAGCGAAACCGGTCATTTTCACAAAAACCCAAAAAAATCAAAACCACTTCTAAAAAACACAAAATTTCAAGTGGATCCCAACAGTTTCACAAATTTAAAAAGCACACATTTCAAAAGTTTTTCTTCCCTAACATCTTTTCAATGGGTCCCATCAATTTTACAAACATAAAAACAGCACACATCTAAAAAAATCCCCTAAATTCTAAAATTTTGTGTTACACAAGCATTCTCTATAGTTTGGCATGATGTTAGTCGGAATTTATCAAATTTCTTTTTTTCATGTCAGATTCTTTATGATTTTTTCAATTATTTATACACTTCTTTTTTGGCAGCTGTTGTCAACAACATTCTTAAGACCAAAGAATACTTCACTGTTCCTGTCACAACTGCTGAATTCTCAGTGATGAAGACAGCTTGCAGTGTATGACCAACTAAAGAACTTTTACTCACATTTCCTTTCAATTAACTTGAATCATGGCAATGAGTATCTTTTATTAGATTATAGTGGTCATGGAGCGTCACTATCAGGTTGCAGCCCAGTACTCAAACGGTGGGCTTGGGATGAATCTACAACTCAGACATTCTGGGTTGATCCCCCACTATGAGTTCTCCTGGATTACTAATATGGTTCTAGTTGGTGGAGTCATATATCTAGGGTGTTAAGGACCCTACCTTGGTGAGGTTCCATGTCCTAAAAAAGAAAAAAAAAAGTGATCGTGTAGTTTCATGAAAAACTGGATGATACTGATGCATCAAAATAAATTATCACGATTTTTAATGAAATAGACATAGTTTGACTACTGAATGCTAGAAATGCGCACATTTGAAGAAATAGATTCTGTAGGAAAGTTTTTGTATACTAGTGAACTCAGGACTACTTGACAAGCATGGGCAATAAAAGGGAAAAGGTAACTCATACAAGCATTGTGCATTCTTTTGTTCTCATAAATATTCATGATACGGGCTAAATGGGGGATTGTGTTGGAAAGGGGTCAATTGTAACAATATCAACATTTTGAAGTTAGTGATTTTCTTGGTCAGTTTTGAAGAGATTTGTTGAGTGAGGGAGGGTTTTACAAAATGTCGTGGATGGTACAACAGATTTTGGATTGGCAAGAAAATTATTCCATAATCCCCGATGGTGGAAGTATTTGCCTAGATCTGAACATGGGATAAGGCGCATGATTTCCTTGATATTGGTCAAACTCACCAATTCCTTTTGTATCGTCAGAGGTATCTCACTCTTAAGTTTCCTCTAGAGGTCACTTCTCTTGTTTATTTTGCAGTTTGCATTGCCCCACATCTTAGGTTGGGGCCGGTTAACAAATCAGCTGCCGAGAGGCACAGAGGGACAGCCATCAAAGGTTGATTCACAACCACTGGATTTAGAGTGGGACAAATGAAGTCAAGACAGCCGAGAATCAAGTAGAATGATGTCCTCATTGTCTATCAATGATGCCACCTCTGCGCATTGTTTGTCAATCTGAAAATACTGTTGTGTGCGTTATGTTGAATTGTTATATGTTTTTCTTTTTCCGTAACCAAACACTTTTCTTCCCCTTGAGAATGAAGTCCATGAGGACAAACAAAATGAATTAGAGTATAAAACTTGTCATTATTATGTAATCTTAAGTCTTCTGGAATTAGCTATGGCATTTGTCATCTGGATTGTGGAGTGGTACTTGATGAGTATTCGATAACCCTCTGGATCAGGATCAGGATCTTCAACAGCTTTTTGTCTGACCAATTATTTGCAGGTGAGTAATAACTAAAAAGTTACAACTTCCAGGTGTTCTCTATATATCGTTTGGTACCGTCTTTACGCCCTCAAGCCCTTCTTTCCTTAACTTTCATAATTTAAATGGGTTGGCATAATCTCTTGGCAAACCAACTAGGTTTTCTGAACTTTTTCATCAAAATGGCGTTAAGTCTAGTGGGAATCTTTTATTTTTCAAACTTGCGGCTGGTTTGGATTGAAAAACAATATCAATCTCATCTTATTAATATAATTTTTTAAAATTTTTATTCAAAATATAATAAATAATTCATTTTTTTTAAATGTCAATTTAACTTTTATAAATTTTAAAATAATAATAATATTAAAAAATAATATTTTAATAATATTTTATTCAACTTTCATTTAAAACATATCATCTTTATCTCATTATCCACACATAAGGTGCTAATGTTTAAGGAAACGTCAGATATTTATTTAACACGAATATTCAAGTGGAATGACACCGCACTGCGGCACTAGTAGAACCAAGACACTCATGAGGCAAGCTGAACCAAATCAACTAAGCTTAATGCAAGATTCTCTCGTCAGTGGATTATGTTGAAACCAGATATAGCTAAAATGGCACCTCTAGAAGAATTAATTTCGTAGAAACATCTACAAGTGAAGATGAACTGCTTTTGGGCCCCCCAAAACGCATATTTCAAACATACAGGTACAAAATTGAGTACCTTGCTCTGTGTCCTCTGATGCCAGGGAAATCTATTCGATGCCTCAGCGTAAAGTTCAGAAAGGAAAGAGAAACCTATCTGCTTCGGGCTTCCTCGAAGGGCAAGCGCTATCTTAAAAAACAATTGGACCACCACTGAAAAGAGGGTGCCGATCTTCTTCGCCAGACTACATCCTAAGCAAAAAATACAAAAGAGACCTCTTTGCCGTACCACCCAGATTTTAATGAAAGCATACTTTTTAACTAGAAATGAGGGGTGAAGTGGATTGCAGACAGACACAACTCAGTACTACAAAGCCAGAAATCACCATCGTAATCTGCATTCACTCAGATCTTGCCACAAGAATAATGTGCGTGCAATCAAATTCATGATTCTACTTCTCAACTAAAGTAGCTTGTCTGTCCTCACCAATGACACAAGTATTTCTTATATTTTTTTGGCCCCCTGGCCCGTGGAGATTTGACGGGCAACACACAAAAATTAGGTACATAATATTGAATAGGTAAATATAATCAATAATAGGCACATATGAACCATTTAAATAATATGAGAGTTTAGAAAACCAACTTTTCGATGATTGAAGAGAGGTGAATGAAAAACAGCTAGCATTGAACAACTTAAAAAAGGTAGGATGTCTCAGTACACAAAATAAATAGAAAGAGGAACAAAGAAAGTTTCAAGGTTACAGAACATTCACACCGTCTTAGCAAACAAAATATAGAATAACTAAAACCAATAACTTGATAATCTCCCGCAATACTTCATATATACATACAAAAGCTATGAAACTATGCAGCAAGTTACCTATATCTGAGGCGGCTGAATGCATAATTTTAAGGGACATGCCTTCAGATATATATAAAATCCTACCAACAAGATTAGTATGTGGCTTTCCGTCCTTCACCCTTTGCAGGAACCTCTTCTTCAAAGAATTTGCTTCACTTTCTTCCAAATCATCATGGTGCAAATTGCCAACTTAACTTTGAGAGTCTGAGACCACAAATTAAGCTTCAAAATCTAATAGAAATGACAATCTCTCAACGAAGGCAAGAAATACCACCACAGATTGATAGCCAGATCACAAACAAAATTATACAGACAACTGCATCAATGGCAAGAACAATTCGTACTTGATGCCAATACTTCTTTCGAATACTTTGAGAACCTGATCTTATCCTCATAGAACCCATATCTTTCTGCAATGAGACTGAGGAACCTGCCCCACCTTGATTATGAGAATCCAGGCCTTCCAAATCAGCCTTGACTCCTCTGTCTGTAGATCTTCGGTTCTCCTCCAGCTCCATGTCTCTCATTCCAATGACATGATCCTTTGCCTTCTTCTTATCTTGCTTGCTGGCTTTTCCCAACAAAGGGGCTTTTGTAGAACTAACAGTTTCAATTTGCCCATTTACATTATGTGATGATGGAGACAGACCGACATGAAGCGATGAGCATGTTTCACCAGTCCAATCACTGCCACCCTGAGAAACATTCTCCAATATGGTGATCAACCGCCGGATGACAGGCACTAACTGCTCCTGTAAACCAATTGAGCTCATACTTGAAAAACTTCCCCTTGAACCTTTTCTTGCTACCTTCTTAAATTCATCTCGCACATGCTCTAGAAATCGAAGAACACCCGAGTTACCCAGACCCTCATCAACAATTGTGAAATAAACATATCCATCTTCCATCAAAAACCCAAAAGTTTTTCTACACATTGTCTCAAAGTACCACCTATGGAACAGGGGAGTTCTTTCCAAGCACAAAACGGCCAAGTTCTCGATATCTTGGTCTCCACCACTATAGGTGTACAAAATCCTGTTACCCCTATAAATGCAACAGTAATACACTGTATTCTGAATGGTATCCATTATTATAGTGATAAAAAGTCCCCCAGTTTGGTCTGCAGCAAATTCTACCTGAAAACCAAGTTTGACCCAGGATTGTCCTTGTTTCTTGTTTTCTAGGTTCTCGATCTTCAACACCCACTTGGGTTTACCATCCACTAAGCAGTCTGACCTAATACAAATTTGTAAGCAAACACTTCTGATATAGGGCTCTGTAATAATTTTTCTGGATGCTGAATACTCTAAGCAATCAAGATTTGGCAGAAGAAAAATCCAATAAAATCCTCGACCAAAACGACAATAACCAAACAAAGTGCAAGTAGTTCTTCTGCAACAAACTCAAAAGCCTCTAACAAATACCAACTCAGTCCCTCAGCAAAGTACTCAAAATCAACAATGAAGTCCCTCATGCCTGCATGGGGTTCTTCACCAATCACAAATACCCACATAAACAACAAAAACACTACTTCGCGATGGCATGCACGCTGTAATCAAGAGAACAAAAAGGTATAGATAATCAGAGATTATACTTGGTAGGTTTTATAAGAATCTAATTGACTTCAATTCCATTCTCGAATCTCGAGAACCCATTTGAATTTGAAAAAATGATAATCGGGGTTTTTCACGATCCAATACACGTCCAAAATCCAACAGTTCCCACGACTGTAATACGAAATAAACTAAAAACAAATAAACACAAACTATTAAGGAAATGGTAACATTTGAAAGAAACTCAATCGAGTTCTCCAAAGATCTAAAGCTAAGAAATTAAAAATAAATGAAAGTCAACGACTATAAAAATAAAAAATAAAAACCCAACCTCTGTTTGATTGCTAAGAAGAATTAAAAATAGAGACGACTCAACTGTTTCTAAAGAATAATACACGAAGTATGATGTGGGCTTCCAATTAGCTAATCTAAGGCTCTAGGCGCTTACCTTTAGAGTTGCAAATCATCTTCAAGAACAATCGCATCAGACGCTCAGCAGAGAAATAAAGGGGGAGTAAATACTAAATACTCACTTTATTGATTATTGGTATTCGAAAGGTAAGGAGATAAATGTTACGAGTGCTTTATCGTGACAAAGTAGAGTGTTTGACTTTTTGACTGACGCCGTCCCCGGAAAGTTGCCTATCTTTGGGCTTTGTTGTTTGAATTCGGGAAGGATCTCGTAAGCGGTAAGGGCATGACCTCACCGTGTGGGCATGGATCTCTTGCTTCAAAATTTAAATTATTTTATAAAAATATATTTTATTTAAAATATAGTTGTATAAAGGATTTTAGAAAAAAAATTGTATATTTATTATTTTTCAAATCTAAATTATCCATAAGTATTTTTATTATAAAAAGTGATATTTATAATTTTAGGATGTATAAATATTATGCATTATCTTTTAAAACAAAATTTAAAGAAATTACGCGTAAAATTTACAAATCTTAAAATCCGTCATTATTATTTATGGTGGTTATATTGTTGCGGTTATGTTTTTTATTTTTGTTTCCTGTCAATCAACATTTTTGTAACCTAACTTGAGATAAGTTTTGGCTCCGTAATTTTAGGGCGATTTGTTTTGGCGATTCCTAGGTTTCTCTTTGCGTGCGGCTGCGCCCTATGGCCGCCGTAGGGACTGAGGTTCCGCCGGCTCGTCNAAAAAAAAAAAAAACCTTGGTTGCGGTTCTTGTTTAAAAATTCTTTGAGACGAAATTTGGAATATGCGCACATAACACTTTGGTTTCTTATCTTATTGCTTTGTTCTCTTCTTGATTGATTTATCAATTTAATTAATAGTTATAGCTGAAAAAAGTTGTGGGGCTGCACTTGTTCTAATGCTTAATTTCTTGTTTGGTTCATGATGATTAAAGTGATGTAAACATTTCAAAAACTTTTAATGATAGTGTTTTTATTACTTATAAAAAAAATTGAAAACATTAAATTTTTTCTAAACCCAAAAGTTTGGCATATATAAACTTTCTTCAAAACTCAATAGTTTGGCTCCTAAAATTCCTAATAGCCAAAAGATGTTCTTTAAAACCCAAAACATGTGGTCTTCTGGTGTCCTCCCTTGTGTCCCTACAACTTCTCACTATCTAATTTGCTCTCCTCCCTTTTAGAAAATGATCTTAATTTGTCTGATGACCAAAGATAGCACAAAGATTTCCGCCCATGAGAGATTCTGCAATTTTGTTTGATCGGTTATATTCTTGGGATTATATTTAACAGTTTTCTGAATTTTTTTTGGGCCATATTCTGCAGGTTGAGAAAAAGAAGGTTCACGTGAACAAAATTATTAAAGCTGTTGAGGAAGGCAGGAAAATGGATGAACGGTAGGATTCTTTCAGTAATTTAAATGTACTTTGGATATCAAGACTTTTAATTATTTCAGTATGGGCAGCTATTGTTGCACCTGTCAAAAATAAATTATTCGTGTTTCTGTTGAAAGGTGGCAATTTGTGGTTTATTTTCAGGGGCCTCGAACAGGTTGCAATGGACAGACTAGTTGAGTTGGCTTACAAAAAGCAGCTGGTAATATTTTTTGTTGTGTTTGTTTGTTTGGTTATTATTCCTCAAAAATTGAAAGCTACCCACGTATGCTTTTTTATTCTTGATACCATCCCTCAAAGCCGACTTCTTCAAGTTTGTAGGGTGTATATGAGTGCTGCCCACCAAAAATAATAAAGGGAAACGTGATAGAAAAACTGAAGATATGCACACTAAATTTTTAAGCTTAGACGCTTTGAGAAAGATCCTAATGCTGCAAAGACGCTGAGAAAGCCATTTTGATAACTCCTACATATTCCATCTTTCCTTTGAATGCCCTGTTGTTCTGCTTAACCTAATGCTCCACGCTATGCAAGTGGACACGGGTCTCCATTCCACTAAACCCCTCATTTTCTAACAGAAAACCGGCAAATCAAGCATGGATATTCTCATGAAAAGTAATTTTGATTATTTTTTTATTACCTTAATAGAAAGTTAGATATTGATAATGGTATGGGAAGCAAGAATATTTTTTGAGTGTTCTTCTACTAGAATGCACTGTGAAAGCAAATGATCTCACATGTAACTTTTTTGTATGATCTTTGTGATCGACCTATAAACTTTTTAGTTTTTTATTTTTTTTGTTAATGAAGTACCCATGTCAGCAAAGTTAAAAAAACAAATCACCTCATTGACAACTTCCACACTACCAAATGGTTGTGGATTTAAACTGCTTTAGTTTGAATAATTCTATAGTGAGAAGTATATTTCGATGGAAACTACCTTGAGGCTAGGAGCAAATAGAGTATGTTTTTCTTTCCTTAGCATTCGTTACCCTCTAGACTTTTTTTTCTTCGGGAGCAGGAGTCATGGACAAGTGGGCCTAGTATCTTTCCAAGGAATTCGTGGAAGGTGGAGTTTTGATGAGATGTAAATCAGATTTGGATAAGAGTAACAATCTTCCCTCTTTTGCCTTCATTAGGTGGATAAAACCTCTATTGACGTTTAGGAAGGGTTGTTTATGAGTAAAATAAACGCAGCAAATGGTTGCTGCTCTGAAGCAACGCCAGAATGCAGAATGCGAGTGGAATGCATTCCTACTCATTAAGGTGGTGCCAAAGCACCATATAATCCATGAGTTTATGCATGGATGATGTTGGGTGGGGCAATGATAGAATACTTTGAATTAACCCTATTTTTTAATATATATATTTTTTATAAGTACTAAGATATTTGATTGAAATAGAATAGGTATAGCTCAAGTACACAGGAAGTATACATGTGATTACACCTAGTTATTAATATTTTTTAATATTAATGATAACAAAAAATGGTTTTTATTTCACACATTTATATTTCCTTTCATTTTGGGCATTGAGTGGGGTGGGTGAGTTTCCTTTTAAACTTAAGCTTCTAATAATACTTGGCTATAAGCAATGTTATTCCAGTTCAAAAGTTCCTTAGTATATATGCCTTCCGGAATATCTAATTATGAACAATGGATTACTGTATATCATAAATTCACCTTTGGCTAATATTGACAGGCTACTCGAGGAAGTAGTTCTTCAAAATGTGGTGTCACTAGGGTTTCAAAACAAGTTGCCTTGGGTTTTATGAAGAGGACCCTTTCTAGATGTCGGACATATGAAGATACAGGAAAAAGTTGCTTCACTGAGCCTGCACTTCAAGATCTCATTTTTGCTGCCCCTCCCCATTGCGATGCTGCTATAATATTACCTGCTGAGACTCAAAACTTTCAACCAGAGCTTGAGATTTCAGGTTTGTGATGCACACTCGCACGTGTGTCAGTGTGTTTCTGATTTCAAGGAATATTTACTTTTTTTTATCTAGTATGGACCTATGGTCATCCTATCTTGCCACACATAAGACTGGAGGCATTTGGTTGGTGACCGTATTAGTTATAAACCCACCACCCCTCCTGATGTGGGCTATGTTTTAAATTAGTCCATGTTTTTTTAGTATCTAAGTTTCCTGCTCTAGCTTAACATTCTTAAATGGGTTTTCTGTCCCTACAGGGTCCGTCCTTAATAAAGCTGAGCGGCATGATCTTCATAATGATAAAACCGGCAGCAGTTCATTTGATGTTGGAAATCTTAATTATCCGTCTGACCAGGATTTTGCTAAAACTGGACCCATATTTAACCGAGGGAAGAAAAAGGAGTTGCTGCTTGATGATGTCGGTGGCACTGACTCCTCAAGAGCCAGATCAACCCATGGTAATAACCAAGTGGGTGGAACAAAAGGAAAGAGAAGCGAGAGAGAAAGGGACAAAGACATGGCTGGCAGAAATTCTGTTGCAAAAGTCAGTTATGCATCAATGGGTAACTTTAAGGGAGAGTGTAAAATGAAAACAAAGCCCAAGCTGAAGGGAACTCGACTACAACCTTCTGGGGATGGATTTGTTAACAAGTTTACAGAAACAACACATCCTGAATATCATTCAAATAGAGGATCTAGTGAAGTGGTTGCCAATGGCAGCAGTGCAAAAGGAGACACAAGGTTGATGTCTGGTGGTGACATTCCTCAGGATTCATCTAAAGAGATCAAGGGACCGCGAGATGATACAAATTTGCGGTTGAATGAACTAGACAATATAGAACTTCATGTAGCCAATGACTTTTGTGGGCCCGAGGATCTAAGTTCTTTGTTGAACTTTGATGATGACGGTTTGCAAGATCATTATTCAGCGGGCCTTGACATACCTATGGATGACCTCTCAGAGGTGCTTCTATGAAGACAGTACACTGTATATTCCCAAGGATTATACAACTATTTAGATACGAATGATAGTGCTGTTGCTGGGGAAAACCTGCTAATATAAGTTATGCCTCTAGCTATTAGCACTTGTAATTAAGGCCATTCTTTTTGTACACTCATCGAAAGAAATTAGTTAATGAAAAGGGAAAAATCTTTCAACTGTTTAGCTGAAACGTATAATATCTCAACTTTTAGCAGTTTTGCAACTTACGTTTACCTTTCATTACCTTCTGTTTTATCTTGCCTTTATGCTTTCTTCACTGCATCACATTTACTTTGTAATGCTTATTGGAATGATGGAATCTGTGTGCAAGTGAAAACTTAAGACACTTATTGGTATGGGATGTGCCCTCATTATAGTTACATCGTTCCTTTATTAGGTGAGCAATCTAATTGCTATTTCAAAAACTAAATTGCAATTTAGCATGTTGTAATTTTTTTCTTTCAATGCAAGCTGTAAACTTTTGTTACCAGTTTTGTAGTACTCTACTTCTGCTGGATATTAATACTTCTTATGCTTGATAGGCACTAACTGGTACCTAAGGGAGAAACTTAAGTTTGCCGTATTTTTCTTAAGAAAAATGTGCCGCGAATATGGATTTAGTCCCTATATTATATTCTTGCCAGAATTCATATCTCCAGCATGTTGTTCTGAGAGTCCTGTGGGTCTGAACAAAATTTTTGTTACAATTGAGTTGCATCCCTCCTGGGATCCTTTTTAGGGCTGCTTTAATCTTGGAGACTGGATATTTGCTTCACTGTTTAATCCCGTTTTTAAACTGATACTTGTGGTTCAGAAAGGGAATCTCTCGAGGTATGTTTTTTTTATTTTTTTATTCATATTTTGTAGTAATTGTCCATATCATTGTTGTCTTTTTTCGTTTCCTTTAGTTTCATTCATTCTTTTTATTAATCTAATTGTTGGTTGGCTTTCTTGGATATGCTTATCTTCTGTCTTGTCCTGTGCTCTAGTGCTCACCAAGTTGGACTTTCCTGAGTTTATTTCATAATATTTTTGTGCCTTTGCTGCATAGCCACGCAGTAAGATCTGAACCAGAAATAGAAATTTGTCTTTACCGTGACAGAGGCAATTGTATCTTTGCATTTCAATATCAATGAATTTATTATTATCTTGTTGATTTTTTTTTTTTTGATAAGTTATTATTATCTTGTTGATTGCTTTTTCTTTCTTTCCTTCTGTGTTTTTTTATTTCTTTATTTGATTGTAGAAGTTTAAATGTTTGGGTTTTTAGATGTGTGATTGATATAGCATGAGATATGCTGACCATCATCTGGTGTATTTGGATGGAAAGGAATGAGTGGTGCTTTAATTACCAAGAGCATTCTCCAGAACAAATTTGGAACTTTTTTGTACATTCCTTGCTGTTTTGGTTTTCAGCTTTAGGGAATAACGGAACTTTCATTCATGATTTTCTGATGTCACTTTCCGTATTCCAGAATGTGTTTAGGTGTCTTTTTTTGTGTACTTCCTGTAGACATGGACTTCGCCTATATTTTCGTTTCCAATTAAATCTCTTATTACTTATAAAAAAAAAAGTTCCAGAGGGAGAAAAAAAGATGCACCCTGTGAACTATATATGAGAACATTTTTTCTTTTCAGCAGAATATTTGCTTGTTAACGGGCATGACATTGTTTTGGAGAGCTCTTATGAGGGCAGAATGATCAAGTACTGGGGATACATAAAATTCGAGAAAGGAGCACAAATCATTTGAGCTTGGCGAGTTCATATTTTAGTTCTGATTGACTCTAAAGCTATAGGAGCAATTCTCTACGATTTTTCTTTTATTGGTGAATTCTCGATGAATTACTTTGTATTAACTGTTGCTGTATATTTCCTCACTCTTGTCTGTTGGTTTTGGCAATATCTATACAAGTCACAGGACTGGCATCAGTTGTGGCTCTAGTTGCAGATATGTGGGTTGTAAGTCTATTTATTCTGGTCATACCAACTACAGAGTGGTTGAGGCATGATTGGCCGTCTTGGTCCTAGGATTATATATGTGGTCTGGTCAAATTTTAGTTTTATGATTATATATGTGGTTTGGGAAAATTATAGTTTTCATAAAACGAGACTTCAAATTTCAAGTTAGTGTTTCAGGTTGTCAGTTGAGGTGGTGCACATGGAAATACAAATTCCTTGTTACAAAAGACTGCGGGTAAGGGTTTTGATGCTGTTGCTGGTTACTACTGCCTGTGTTACCAGTCACCTGTCTTCACCATGGGTCATCGCCTTGATATCCTCTAAAAGTTTAAATGGTGCCTAATTTATTGAATTCTGCATTTGGTAACAGCTGTAACTCGTATTTTTCTATCGTAGTTCTTTTTCTTGGTTGAGACTCCAGAGCCTAAGAGAAGAGAAAGGTGGTTTAGTTGAATGTAAGAGAAGAGATCATTCAATGCAGGCCCTGGAAATCTTGGAAAAAGTCATTTGATGTATGATAATTAATAAACTTGAAAGATGGACAGATTAGAGGCATTCAATTGATTATGGTTAGAGAATGAACTTCTGCTTCTCTTTTTTTGAGATCATAGACAGATATTCGATGATCATAACGGTGGAGGCTCTAAAATCAATGTGTTGCTTAATTTGCGTGAAGCCATTTGTTTTTCTGGCGCATACGCTGTAAAGCTAAACAACACTGCAACAACAAAGTTGTCAATCCTCTCATCTCGGACTAAAGAGAAACGAGACAGTTTCATAGCTTTTTTTGGTGGGTAATTTGTTATCCAAACCAATGCTGTTATTCTCTTACACATCTACCTATAAACATGTTCTGTCTATTTTTCCAAATGCAGGAGACTTCAAAAGTTTTGAGAAAAATAGGTTGTCGTCAACAATGATGAAGTTGGTGAAGGCTCAGAAGTACAAGCCCCAGCCCCAGCAAGATGAAGGTAGCCGGTTAGGGAGAACAGGCCAATGGAGTGGAACTATGGGGTATAAAGATATGGGAGATGGCATTCTTAAGGTGGCAAAACTTTTGGAAACCATGCAAATGGCCATTGTTGTTATAAGGGAGCAACAACAGCAATCTTTCAACATTTCCGGATAGGATTATTTTGGTAGAACCATCGGAAAATTGATGGTCTCATTAGGTGAAATTTTGCTTCTTCCATAAATTAGATCTCTCTCTCCTTTTTTGTTTTTTCTTTGTACTTTGTTTTGGGATTCTACTTCCGTAGATAATTTTGTGTATAAATAAATGGGTATATTTGTATTGCTATGCACTATTACAGACACTGCATGAATTTGTATCCGTGCATATAAACATACAATTAATTGTATCTCGACAAAGGATAAACGAATTTAAACTTTAACTTCCTAGGTTACGTTTGGATAAACGAATTTAAATTTAAACTTTCATTTTATATTAAAAAAAATTGTCATAACTTCATATCTCTTGATTTTAAAACTTTTTGTTTGGATGAATTTTAGAAATGAAAGAATTTGAAGACATTGTAACATATTTTTTAGAATGATTTGAAATTCCTTCTGAATAAATAGAATTTGAAATACAAGATTTTGATGACTAAAATCCAAATCTCATCTTACCAAACAAGCGACTACAATTTTAAAGGGCCAAATCCGAAACCTCTATCAAAAGTGTAGTACCTGGGCATGAGTGCAGGTACTACACTTTTGATAGAAATAAAATGTCGGACAAGTCCAAAGAATTTCAGATTCAAATCACACCCAAAGAACTCCTAACACAAATTTCTGTAGATAAATATGAAAGCAGACGGTGTTCATATAATGTTAATTCAAAATAAAAGTACTTGCCCCGTTATATTGCAAGGATGTAAAAGTATTCACAACTTTCGGCCTCCAAGAAAGAAAAGACAGAAACGTGAAAAAGATAAAAAGAAAAACGTTTTCAGCAACAACTTCTATGAAGAAAAATAAGAGATCATCCACCATATGCCTACATAATGTCCTCCGCAAGACTGAATTAACTACATATCCACAAGCGAGCACAATCTTAGTGAAAAGTATCATCATCTCTCTTGTGCACAGAGTGTGTCACTTTGTGCACTCAAGACGTTCTTATCACTGAACTCAAATTGGACATGGAGGAATTGTGCACTGAAAAGACTATACAAGCTCTGGTTTGACATCACTGTCTCTCTCTGGTACACTCAGAGATCCTTTCTTCTTCCAAACGACGCTTTGATGGTAATCTCTATATTTTCAGATTTGCAATATACAACATATTTACTGAAGGTAAAAATCTTTTAGCTGCCTCCTCGCTTAGCAGCTTCTGCACTACTTGTTGTCATGAAAGACTCTCCACAACCACATTGTCCTTTAGAGTTTGGATTAATGAAAATGAATTCAGATCTGTATCAAAAAAGAGAAACCGCAAACAGTAGTTAAAGAACAGGAGGCTCACAGAGAATAGTCAGGAAAGGAACAAACTTTGGTTATGGGAAATTAAAAAAATATTAATTTCTCCATTCGACATGTTTATAGGCAAGGCAATAGCCCTGCTGATTTTTTGGCCAAGATGGCGTCTGAGGATTGTGTGGCTATTTGGGAGTCCTTGGTTATGGTTCCGTTTTTTTTACGGGGTCTGATCAGGACTGATAAACTGGGTCTTCCGTATATTAGAATTTGATCTTTTTGGTGTTGGTTTAGGCTTGTTAGTTTTGTTTCATTTGGTTTTGTTTTTCTTTGACACTTGGTTTTGGGTATTTCTGTAAACCCCCAAGTGTATGTTTGTTCCACGGTTTTCCTCCGCCATAAGTGAGGGTGTTTTAATAAACTTGGGACAGGACTACTATGTGTGTGGCTACTGGCTCTTTTATAAAAATAAAAAATAAAAAAAAAACATTTTTGTAACCTTATAAGGAATATTTGGGATAAAAAAAAACTGAATATTTGGCACAGGCAACAAATCAGCCACAGGCCCACAAAGCAGGGCCGATATGTTCCATTGCAGCCTAGGACGAGTTCGATCTACATTAGTTCCTTCGATTTGTTTAGAATAGAAACTAGAGACGAGAAAACATCTTTGACTTTGATTACAATTATAAGGAACAATTTCAAATAAACCAAGATAAAATTTCAAGTCTTTTCTTGTTGAACATGATCTTCATTAATCTCTTCGATCCCCTTCATTTATGTGCCAAAATGAACAGAGGTTTGATAGGAAAGCGGAAGACTTTTTTACATATGATAATATATCCAACAGTTGGAGCCGACTTCTAAAAAAAGAAAACAGTCGAATAAACCCATGCTTTCAACATATATTGATTATTGAGAGAACTAACGGCAGGCATGAAAGGAAACCTTTTTCTTCTTGGTCTGACTAAAAAGAAATAGATTAGTCTATGATCATATTTTCCATCTATTCAACTGTTTTGTACAATGAACATACCACGATTCATTCGCATGTTGGAACGCCAAAAGGTTTTTCAGGGGGATGGGAAAAAATGACTGGAAAAAAATTCAGGAAAATTATATGAGAGAAAAAGAACTTCATAATAAGTGAACTTCAACTTGTGTCCAACTTGGAACCACATAAATGATTCAACATAGGAGTACATCCCACAATGCTGGGCAATGGAAAGAAATGCATCATTTTCCTGGCTGTCATGATCGTGAATCAACTTCATACTTTCGTTAGTTTGTATCCAAGTTTGGCCTTGGCTACACAATGTAATACAAACAATCTCATCAAACACAATGATACAAACATCTTAGTACAACTCGAGCACAACTATGTACAAGCATTGGGTTAGAAACAAATTACGATGTTCCTCATTGACAGGACGAGTACCACAAATTTCTGCTTACTATAAGTCATTCAGACATCCCTTACCTTCAGCCTAACATCTGAGGGTGAATTAGGTTGTTTATTTGGGCTTGAAGGAATGGAGCTAAACTTGTGAACCAAGAGCTTGAAACACGGAAGAAGAATCACATAGAGGGTTGCCAGGATAAAGGGTGCCGCTACAAGCCATCCCAGCAACTGCAAAGATTGAAAGGTAAATGGAGTTTTAATTGTGGCCATGTCATTAAACATCAGTGGAAGCTGAAGCAACTAATGTAAAAAGGCCTACAAGCCATCCCATCAACAGTAAAGATTGAAAGATAAATGAAGTTTCCATTGTGGCCATGTCATTAAACATCAGTGGAAGCTGAAGCAAATAATGTAAAAAGGCAGGAGAAGATATCTTAGGTTGGGACTGAAATGCTCAAGCTTTAAAATTTTAATAGGATGTTAAGGTGTCTATTAACATAAAATTACATGACAAGTAAATATCAATCTTCTTATTAGCTCCCAAACCACAACTGTCTGGTCATATGGCACCATTGTCCCATAAAGTCTTTACTTGTCCTTTAATTCTCACTGTGGTTGCAACTAGCTCTATGCACTGGCAACAAAGTTTGACAGGGAAATCAGGCTAACCAACCATATTGTTAAAGAATCATTGAAAATAAGTGCTAGTCCATGGCCAGTCTGCGAAACTATATTCCTGAGATATTTTTTTTTTTTCAGATAATATTTGATTAGATGTATTGTTAAACAAACGAGAGATCAACAAGTGGTCGTTTTTAGTGCATGGGGTAAAACAGACTTACCAGACTAACGACAATGCATCACATTTTGTAGCTCCTTGCACAAAATGTGTAGGTGCAAGCACGAAAAAGTGCCCAAAAAAAAAAAACTATAAACCCAGTTACTCCATCAGTAATCCAGTATATCAGCAGTATAATTTTACCGACACTGGAGTAGTAAAAAGCCAGTCTGCCATCAGAATCAACTTAATGAATATTCACATTGTATTAAGAGTAGAAGTACCCTCTTCTACCACTATGAAGGGATAAGCATATGAATAATCAAGTTGAATTCCTAACTAAGGAGACAATTTGGTCATTGGACTCACTAGTATTCCAAACCTCATGCTAGAACATCAAGAATTATATTCGGGCATTTGGAGTTAAACAATGACAGTTTCTAGTTCACAGTCTTGTCCAAGTAGTTAAAACATTAGAATTATGGGATAATTACATTTTTCACTCACAAACCACCATCTATTTTTCATTTTTGAAACCTATATTCCAGAAGTTTCAGCTTACACCCTAAACTATTTATATTTTTCAATTTGCACCCTTTCAAAGATAAAACCAATAAGATGAACAAAAAAAGGCTAACTTTTTAGTTTAGGATCCAAAGTGAAAAATAGGTGGTAATTTGTGAGTGAAAGGTGTAATTTCGCCTAGAAGTATTGTAGCTGATACAATACACCACCAACAGACCCCATTAGTGACACAATATCATTAGAAATTAATACGCTCGAGATCATTGTGGCATCTGCACCTAGCAATTGATGATAGCTGTCCTAGTATTGGGCACAAAAGCAATACCAGTATACAGCAAGCCAAGACCACAAGGAACAATAACTAGAGCCATGAATGTGCCAAAGATAAAGCAATGTGAGCTTAGATAAATCAAAATTACAGATGATTTAGGGCATGAATTATGAACGAGTCTCTATGTGTTTGTTAATGAGAGAGAGGGTCTTAATTAACAGAATGTCAGTCTAGACACCTACCGCATGTGCTACACTTAAGAGGACTTCCCAAGAGGCTTGGCCGGTCAAAATCTTCTTCAAAGCATCAGCCGTCAAGGGAAATTGAGGCCCACCAGAGAGAATTTCACCAAAGCGTAAGAAGGGTACCAGCAGGCTGGAAGTAAAACATATTAGCAATCAGAGTAATACATAGAGAAAACTGATTCCAACTACAAATGATGAAATCAAATGCAAATTGGTGTTCTAAAAGCACACAAGTACCTCAACTCTATCGGAGTTGCAATAAAGTTTGCCAGCATTACACTTGGGGCATGGCAACGAGATCCAAGCAATGCAATAGCCATCCCACATAGAAACACAGTCACCCCTGTCAATGAAGCCTTTGTTCATCTAAAGAATGCTTGCAATACAACAAATAGCTTCACTGTTCTTTCCACACACATATATACAAAGCACGACTAATGCACATGGTATATAATAAACTGTGCATAATGATTCAAAGATCAGATCACTTGTACCGATCAATCAGCACTACTACAATTTCACTACAAAATCACCTTTAAGAGAAAAAAATTATACGAGAATAATTGTAGATGAGGACATACCACATATAGGAAATACTCCCATGGTAATGCCAAGAGCAACAGAGAATGCCAATTGCTTTGGCTCAGCACCCCTGGGAAAAAGAAAAGAACTTGCTGAACTGAGCGGATCATTCTATCCCAGAAGTTTAAGGATTAAAACCGAGATCACCCACCTCTCTCTCTCTCTCTCTCTCTCTCTCTCTCTCTCTCTCTCTCTCTCCCTTCCTTTCTTTGATTAGATTTTAAAATGTAAAGATAATATAATTGCTTGAATAAGTTTACTTTTTTCAGATCTCTGAGTTGTTTCGACCAGGAATACAATGCGTGATGCCAAACAGATCAGTGAAATCCAGCACGGGAAATGTATGGTAACAATTAAAGAATGATAGATAGCAACGAGTAATTAAGCACAGCCGCAGTACATATTTCTATTCAGTTACAGTGAATAACCCACCCCACAAGTGAAGACAACAGGAATCGAATGAAAGAAAAAATCTTGAGAAAGAACCTGCGGAGGATTTGGAGAAGAGGATCGGTGACCTTATTGTGGAACCAAGGAGCCAATCCAATCCTTGCCGTTGCCATCTCCTTCGCCCAGATGTCTAAGAAAACTTTCGGACCGATTCTCCAAATCAGAGTTTGAAAAAATAAAAAAAAGGGAATTTGTGTATATTTCACTTCTCTGACAAAGGAATTAAATAGGAATTGTTCATTGAATTATGTTTCAGAGATGAGCATATTTTCTTAAATTCGCTCGTCTAGTGCTTCAAATTTAATTCATATATATAGATATATTAAACATCATGATCTGTCATCAGATCTTAACATACGAATATCAGATAGGGTGGTGCTGAAATATCTGTTTTTACCAGAGCTATAGAACTAGAGTAGCGGCAGATAGATAGGTTCGTTTGGCGTTTGGATTGGACACCGACTGGATCTAGTACAGCCGAAAGCACGGTAACACAAAATGGTAGCACCCTCATCACAAATCGGCATGTGTGGGGTCTAACCGTCTAATTGTGGAAGGAGTGTAATCCAGACTTGCCTCGTTCGGTTAGATAAAATAGATGAGATAAGAAAATAGTAGAGAGATATTTTATGAATAGTATTCAAATTATTTAAGTTAAGAGATTTTATGAAATTTTAAAAAATGATAAAGAAATAATTGAAAAAAATATATATTTTTAACATTCTTTTTGTTTAAAATTTAAAAAAATTGAATTATTTTTTGTATTTTATTTATAAATGTTTTAATAATTATATGAAAATTTTAAAATTTAAACTAAAAATATGTTTGTGTTTGAATGATATATGGATGTTTAGATGACATGGATTGAAACTATATGTATAATCAAACGGAGCCTTAACTTTTAGGTCAAGAATCCACGTGAGGTGACTTTGTGTAGGCATCCCCCCCTGCGGTGCGGGGGGTCCGGCCAAACAAGCCCACTATCCATTCATCCATATTCTGTGAATTTTCACCCACCCGATACTAGTATATAAAGAAGATAAGTACTAGAGTCATAAAAAATACTATAAAAGTAAACTTACAAATTGACATAATTTCGTTTACGTTAAATATACTTTACAATAAAAGTAATTTTATAATTTAACGTACCACATTAAATCGAATTAGTTTGTAAGATTTCGTTGTAGATAAAACATTTATTAGTTCTAATTTTCACTCTCAACCCTCACATTTTTCCAAATACCTATTTCTCCCTAATTCAACGGATTCTTATTCTCTATTGCTTGATCCTTCCCTCTTCCTTTTCTTCTTCACATATTTCTAACCTTTTTTAAAAAAATTCTCAATGACCCACAGTCATGACATGGTCATATGTCTGCTTAGAAACCTACAGTCACGATGTGGCTGTGGATCTGCTCAGAAACTCATGGACATGTCATTGCTTAAAAACCCACAGACACGCCATGGTCGTGGGTGGGTCAAATATATATATATAAATTCATATTTTTTGTCTATTTTATTGGATCTATATGTGTTTTTGCAAGATCTATCTATTGTGGTGATGGATCTGTGGATTGTAGGCTTAGATATGTCGATTTGGAAGTTAATTTGTAGATATAATATGTTAGAAAAATTAATGAACATTGAGCTTAAAAATCCGCTTGCCCGACAGCCAAACAGGGCCACCTACATATGTGAGATGGGACCTGAAGATGGGGGAAAAGGAGACCCTCGGTCCCTCGCCCAGGTGGGATTGGGGGCTGAGTTGCCTGGCTACCCACCAGTATAGAGCATGCAGCAGACCTAATTTACAAATAACGAGTCTTGGGATTGCAGCTGAAACATGGAAGATTCAGTGTGATGCAAACACACAATCTTGCCACTACATAAAGTTCAGTGTAGCATTCAGCTAAATGATAAATAGCATGGTAACATACCCACGTGTAAGAGGTATAAAGTCAATCTCTAAATGAAAAAACCAGATTCGATCCCCCCACCCTTGTATAAAAAAGAAAAACGATAAATAGCATAGTAACGTACCTATTCTTTGTTAAGAGTTGAGAGGGTACGTAGGAACTTTGTGTGGGTGAAGGCTTTTCATTCTTTAAATTTTTTAATATTTCAAATTCCTAATTTTTATAAATAATGCATTATCTCATCAAGTAATAAAATAAAGTGCTAGCGTGCTAGCGTGATATATGCATAATATCACGCATAAGTCTCACACAAGTTCTTTATAAAAATATAGACCCTATTATAAAAAAATATGAGAAATTTAAATTTCTTTGATAGAATTCACATTTTTACAAAAGACTTATATATTTAAAACTTGTACTTAACATTATTTATTATTAAATTGGTGTGTAAAACACATCATTAACATCACTTAAATTATAAAAAAATTATACTCAACAGCCATATACCATACACTTGTTGAAAAATACAAAAACAATAAAAGTCAGTATCAGTAAATGTATAATGTAAGACTGTTGAGCATAAGAACTCATGATAATATGATATAATAATTTTACTAGATGTGTTTTACACTGGCTTTGATAATAGGACTTTTCTAACTTAAAAACCTATGCATTAATACAATTTTTTTGAGGAATATAATATTTTTTAAAGAAAAATTTTACTCATCATCTCCCCACATCATTTTTTTTTCTCTTACCAAATATATGTTATATGAATGATAAATAGAAGGATTCATTTTAATTTTTTTTAAAAAATTAATATAAATTTTCAAGCATGCAAATAAATTTTACAAGACAAATGATCTTTTAACATGAACCCATCAGACCATCATAGCAAGGACACTATTCTAAATTTGAAAAAGAAGTGTTATAGTTATAAAGAGATTTTATAAAAATAAACTCATAAATTAACGTGAGTTCATTTGATCTGTTATATTTACTTTAAAACAAAAATAACTTTACAATTTAATGTATCACATTAAATCACGTCAGTTTATAAGTTTATTTTTGTGAAATATTTGGGACAAATAATTTTTCAATATAAAAATAAGTGAAAGTAGAAGGCAAAATTTTGTCGTAAGGAAGATGTTGTTTGAATAGTAATATGAAATGAGATGATTTTAAATGAGATGATTTTAAATGAATGTTAAAATTCGAATAAAATATTATTAGAATATTATTTTTCATATTTTTATTGTTTTAATATTTGAAAAAAGTTAAATTGTTTATTATATTTTGTGTGAGAATTTAAAAAAATTATAAAGATGAGATAATACAAGATAAAATGATTTCTCAATACAATTAGGCCCTAAGTTCTGTCCTTGAAACTAATGAATGTCATCGTGACCAAAAAAAGCCTTCCTCAAGACATTGGGTTCTGATATCTTGGATTAGACGTTGAAGTAGAGTAGGATTACTCGTAACAACAGCATCCACACGCTCAAACAACATCTTTTGCATCGAATCTAAATCATCAACAGTCCAGGCGTAGACCTTTTTATTCATCCTGTAAAGAGCCAGATGTAAATGTGAAATCGCACTGCTCGGATGCTATGTAGCCTGCAAATTCATATACATCAAATGAACTTCATACCCATGAAGAATTTTCACTAGTTTTTCATCAACCAGAGGGTGATAAACGCCAACCACCCCAGCACCTCTCATCCTCAACAAGTTTGTTCGAGCCCCAGTAGAAGGATCCTTCATCACAATGTAGCCCACCTGAAATGACATCTCACCCTTTCAACATGCAAAGAGAACAAACTCATAAACCAACATCACCAAATTCTGTACCAAAACATCTGGCTTTATGTGCCATATCGGTTGAGTAGGTCATGCATCAACAAGAAAAATTTTGTGATAATTTCATGTGAATAAGTCCTGCTGGTAACAAGATTATCAGTCTGTAGCAACCAATCCTATTTACTTTAAAATTCAACTAATAGACTGTTAAAGACTTGTGGAACAAAAAGGCTTTGAACGGGCAAACATAATTAAGAAACCATAAGTCCAGTCCTGCATATGGTGATGACAAACCATATCCATTAAGAAAAGGAAGCATATTTTCCAATAATCCAGACTCCCTCCTCACCCCTGGAACCTGAACCCCACCAAGAAAAAAAAAAAAAAACAAAAATAAGATGAAAACAAAGGAACACTCATATGTGATGGGTGCAGGATAATTCCTACACCATACAATATTTTGTATGGTGAACATGATACAATTGACCACAGACTTGTACGATTTCAGCTTTCAAAGAAGCTAACAATTAAACCTAACAATTTTGCCGAAGTCTCCTCACATTGCCAAAGTCTCCTCACCCCCGGAACCTGAACCCCACCAAGAAAAAGAAAACAAAAATAAGATGCAAACAAAGGAAGACTCATATGTGATGGGTGCAGGATAGTTCCTACACCATACAATATAGTGAACATGATACAATAGACCACAGACTTGTACCATTTCAGCTTTCAAAGAAGCTAACAATTAAACCTAACAATTTTGCCAAAGTCTCCTCACATTGATGAACATGAAGTGTTTATCTTCCCCAGATGATCATCACTAAAGAATTCAGCAGACAGGACAAAGAATCTATCGTAAGAATAAATAATTATGTAGAAAAAAATCCTAAAAGAACTCAGCAAACAGGACAAAGAATCTATTGTAAGATTTAATAATTATGTAGAAAAAGATCATGAAGAAGTACAATCGGTGAACTGATTCTTACCACAATATCCGGCGATAGTTTAATTACGTCACTTGCTAAATTGTCGCTTTTAGCCCATACAAGGCAATTCTTACACTGCGTCCTCTCAACCTGTAAAATTAAGGCACTGAAAATCATAAGGCTACAGGACTTGCAAAACCATTTTAACTTAAAATCGCAAAAAAGTAAACTTTTTTATTGGTAATAAAACAAAGAGTCAACTTTACAATTGCTAAACGTGCACCATTCCAAAAACCATAAAGTTAGAGGTCATTTCAAATGCGTATCATAAAACACAAATGTAGAGTAAAAGGTTGAAAAGATAAGATAGAAACAGGGAAGGGGAAGCAAACAGCAAACTTACAACAGAAAGAATATCCTTTGCAAGCCCTTTTTCATAAGATGGAGGCCCAACCTTAGCATCTAGAATCACTTGTCGAACAGAACTTGATATCAACTAAGAACATGATTAGGACAACGGTCAGAAAACTCAACAACAAAGCTTTAACAGGACAAAGAAAAATAGTGTGCTGATAGATGTCAAGAATGGTCTCACAGGGCAAACAAAAAAGGTCAGTAAGATTGATGAAATATGTTCATAAAAAATACTGTAAAAAGAGAGGATAATGGATGTAACTTTATGGAGAGAGGATTAAGGAAATCCTGGAAAATACCGTCAAAGCATCTTCAAGAGTAGGAATGCTTTCATCATGAAACTTCTGCACAGATTGATGAGCACTGCCAAGTTCTCGTATCTACAGTCACAAACTAAAATACAATCTCAGTCAAAATTACTCATACATCTTTTGATGCATATAATATATGCAATTATCCACCTGTGGTTTGGGTCAAGTTTGAATTCCAGCCTGTAGTTTGAAAGTTTGCACATTATCCAACTGAAATATAGTCAAGTCTGCTTTTGATTCACGACTTCAAAGTATTCGGAGTTCATTTTTTTTAATCAGTCAAAGTATTCAGAGTTCAATGAAGTTGCTATTGTGTTTTTTTTTAGTTTTATTTTGAGGTACGTGATTTACACATGATAATATTTACGATTGAAGGGAAAAAAAAAAACATAAGTATGTGATCTCAGAGGGGTAAAGTGAAACCTTTTAAACCAGCGGTCATTTAATTGAATATGATCTGACCTAAACCACAGGTGAGTTAGTTCTAGATCTAAAAAGGTATCATTATTTCTTCGACAAATAAACCCAAAAGAAAACTAAAACTATTATCTTTCACAAAAGATTAACATGATATGACAATCGATAAATTTTAAATGTTTCAAATTATACAAGAACATGTGAAAAAGAAAACACTAGAAACCTGCATGAATTAGTTGATATGGATGATAAAGAGGAAAGCAATTTAGTGGAGGCAAAATTCGTCCTCTTCACTCTTTGTCAAGAATTCTGTTAACTAACCTGCATCACTACTAATTTTACAACTGAGAACCCCAACATTGAAATTGAGGGGAAAAATATGGTAGACCATGCTTCTACGGTAAAATTTATGAAACTATGACCTTTACTATGTTAGGAGAATGGCTGGACTTGATCTATTAGGTCCTGACTAAGGGGATGTTTGGAAACATATTTCATCTCATCCCATCTTATCTCATCCCATCTCATTTCCTTCCCAAACAATATTTAAACACAAACACTTTCAAACTAATCATTACAACTTTCCCAAATTTCCAAATAAAAAACAATTCAACTTTTTCAAATCTCAAAACAAAATTAATATTAAAATATTATATTCTAATAATATTTAAACTTTATAATATTTTTTATTCAACTTTTTTTTCTCTTTTTTCATAAAACCTAATAAATATTTAACTCAAACTATCTTACTACTATTCGCAAATCATCTTACTACTTTTTACAAAATTTTCATCTCATCTCATTCTCCAAGCATTCCCTAAGAGTCGTGTTTGATTTTCTCATATGTAGCTTTTTCATTTGCATGCATGCCACCACCACTACTTTGACAACTAGAACCCCGACATTGATATTGACGGAAAATATCATAGACCATGCTTCTACGGGAAAACTTATGAAACTATAACCTCTACTATGTTAGGAGAACGGCTGGTACTCAATCTCTTACATCCCGAATAAGAGTCTTGTTTGGTTTTTTCATATGTAACTTCTTCATTTGCATGCATACCACACCAACATTAATCCACTAAGACACATTAATGATAGACCTAGCAAAGTTTAAGTTATCAACCCTGACATAACTTGGCCAGCTTCAACCCGAGAACAAATCAATCCGTTCCCTTTTGGCTGTTTTGCTCAGGATCAATCAACATATTTATTCGGTACAGTCAGGTAATGAAAATTAGTGGCTGATTAGTGTTAGACTAGTACCCCCGGTAAACCAACCCCACCACCCAAATGAGTATTCATCTACAGACTACAGTTACAAGTGTATAAATTTACAGTTACAACTTTCATGGGTGTTCCTTTTTTTTTTTTTTACAGTTAATGAGAGAATTTTATTCCAAGTAAATAGGCATAGCCCAAGTACACAAGATGCATCCAAGAGAATACACCTAAATACAAGCTTTAATTAACTAGTAGATTGACAACAAAACTTTGATTCGTAACACAAATACTTGAGAAGCTGCTTAACATTGTTGAAAAGAAAGCTAAGCCACCTAGTCTTACCTCTTTTGTGCTCAAGTGCCCTACTTTAGTAGTACTGTTTCCAGACATCCGCTGCAAATCCCTGCCTGTGCCAAGTGAGAATCAAATCCCCAAGTATTTAATTCAATAGATAACAATCTACAATTATAACACTCAAAGATGAATGTTGTTGGACACTTTTAGGATAGTACTGGCTAACTTCACCTATCATGCAGAGCGAACAAAACCCCATCAGAAGAACGAGAAACATCGATCTCAATGCAGTTTGCTTGAGAACGAAGTGCCATATGATACGCAGCCATCTGTGAAGAAATTCAACATTAGTATTATTAGGTCTCAAAGTTTAATTTCATAACATGGGAGGCTTACATATACTTATCAAGAAAAAAAAAACGTGGGGATGCTCACCGTGTTGGGGAAGGCCTTAGTTGAGTCACCCCCGTGAGCACATACAAGAGGAGGATCATTCAGCCAACCGCAATTTCTTTCTCGTATCTATTTTGCAAACGTAGCAAAAGCAAATTCATTCATTCTCAAAATCCATATCCCATTTAAGGAAACGGTGTAATTTTATTTGCATAGAAATGGAATTCTAAAGGGAAGAGTAAAGGGTTTGAGTTGATTGAGGAACTGACAGACCTGATGGAAGCGCTTAAGCCGGAAGTGGAAGAATAAGGGAGGCAACAGAGCGACGAAGGCCAGGCATATGATAATAGCACGGAACAACCTTTGCGAAGAAAATCTTAATCTGAAGCGATGAAGGAATCGACCACCGAGCCCGACTTGCCTCTGTAGGAATTGCCGTCCTCGTTGTCTCCTTCCCAATCTCATTGGGATCGCCATTTCGGTCTCCCTCATCGGCACCTTCCCTTCTTTTCTCCGTGACAGCAGCTCCAATTATAAATACGTCACTCCGTATTGTTAGGTCGGAGACTCGGACATGTTACATTGAAGTTTTTTTAACAAATGCGTTACAAGATGACTTTTAAGACGTCGTCTTCGACAAGTGCGTTACATAAAGCTTTTTAAGACGACAATTGGAACTATAGGGGCGGGCAAATGTAATCGCCTGAATTTGTAATAATAAGAAGTTTCTAAAATCGAAAGTATTTTTTGCATTTGATTATCAGTCTAAAATGATTTTCTTGAATCATACAAAGTTTTTAATATTTAGGAAGAGATAAACCGTGAATACTAATTTTCATTAGATAATAAAAATAGAAGTAAAATCATTGGTGCCGCTAGGTTGCTATAAATTTAGAAAAATTTTATTCATTATTCTTATACACAACACATCATATTTTTTTCACTTATTAAATATGTGATATATTAATAATGTGTAGAAGAATTTAGTTTAAGAAAAATAAAATTTTAAAAAAAAAATAAATAAAAAGTGTGTGGTGTGAGGTATTTATAAGTAGCAAAACTCATAAATTTAACATCCTTTGTACAAATTCACACACGCGGTATACTGGTAGGCCATTTGTTTAAATTGGTCTTGTTTGTCTATACAGTTTAAATGAGATGAGATTAGATGTTTTGTTGAAAGTTGAATAAAATATTATTATAATATAATTTATTAATATTAGTATTTTTTTTTATTTGAAAATGTTGAATTTTTATTATATTATGTTTGAAAATTTTTAAAAATTGTAATTATTATATAAGATAAGATAAGATTGTTTGGTTTTGTAAAATAAAACGATACCGTGTTAAATAATTTTATTTTTATCTTTTGAAGTATTTTTTTGTGTATTACAAAAATATATTAAAAATAAAAAAAACATAATACTATAAAATAAATAAATATAAAAACTAAAAAAATAATTAGTACAAATATAGGTACACCATTTGATTCATTTTACTTGTCACATTATGCACTGAATTGACAAGAACAATCGCCATTTATCGGAGTGACATTATTCATTAAAAATTTTTAAAATAAAAGAAATTGTATTATCTAATGTTGCACAACAATCCAATATAAATTTTTATAAAAAAAATAATTTGCAAGTTTACGTATTGACATTCTATTTTTACGTAGAATAATTATATTAAAAGATTTTTAGGTTCGGTTTGGTAAGTGAGATGAAAATTTTAAATTTAAAGATGAAATATTAAAATATTATATTTTAATATTATTATTATTTTGAAATTTAAAAAATTTAAATTATTTATTATATTTTTACGTGAATTTGAAAAAGTTATAATGATAAGATGAGAATTTTAAATTTAAGATGAGAATTTTGAGGTGCCAAACCGAACCCTTCATACTATAATCTTACTTATCCAACAATTTTCTTTGTAAATAAAATTTGATGGAACCTGGATTTGTTAGGAATCACTTTGAAAATTAACTATTAGATTAATCTTTTGAGTACTGCTACATTCATAAATAAATCATACAAAAATAATCTTATATGCTATAAATTGATATGGTTTCATCTGATTCGTTAGATTTACTTTATAATAAAAATAATTTTACAATTTGATAAACTATATTAAGTCATGTCAGTTTGTGAAATTAATTTTATATAATCCCTTTATAACTAGAATATCCCTAATCTTTTTGTTGGAAAAAAAGAGAGTTTAAGGTGCCGAAATTTCGTAGATTTATTTTTAAAAAAATAAATATAAAAATTTACATAAAAAGAAAACACATTTTTTTTTTAATACACCAAAAATCATGACTTTTCCCTCCAAAATCTGCTCCCTATAAATTCATTTCGCAAAGACCAGAAAAGGTCGAAAAACTCACGCACACGCACGCTATAGTTATCTCTCTGCGGGGAGCAACCGTAAGGCTGATTCGATTGATTAGATTAATATTTGCGTTTCCCTCTCTGTACAAGCCAAATTTGGTGTAAGCGAATTTCAATTTGACTCACATTTTCTCTGTGAATCCGCAGGAACTCGAAGATGGACGAGTACTTGCAGTACATGAAAACCTTGCGGTCTCAGATGAACGGTTACCTCTCTCTCTCTCTCTCATTTATTCTTTTAAAGTCAAGAAATATTTAAGAAAATTAGAGAATTACTGCGATTTGTAACATAAACTTGAATGAATACTAATAGATGTGGAGGATCAAGCGGCGAAGATTTCAGTCGAAGAGCAAATGCAGTTAACCACCATTCAAACCATGGAAAACGATCTTAATTCTGGTTTGTCTGCTTAATTTCTTTTTCTTCTCCTTCGCGTTACTTTCCTACATGTATGCACGTATGCAGGAATGCATTTGTGTGTTTGTGTAATTATATTACGTGTATGCTTTCTTGGTGTTTTTTTTTTTTCCTGAAAAAAGCTTGTTGTGCATATTAGGCTGTTCATTTTGCAATACTTTCTATGGTTAGATGAATTAATTATTAATGGAAATTTGGAAGCAACTATTATTATAAATCTTGAAATTTAAAAATAAAATTTCCAGTGGTGCTCCGTTTGGTTTTATGATCTAAGTTGTACAGAGAGGTTATATTTCCTAGGTTATAGTAGAGGCCTTCGTTTATGTCTGTGCCGCCTGTTACTCTTTTTTTTTTTTCCTTCATTTTTCTTCCATTTTCTCAATTGTTTAGGTTTTCAAATCTTGGTTATGTACACAGGCGTTTGGAATTAGTACTATTGTTTTTGTTTTTAAAATTACTAGTGCCTTTGTATGATTATTATTGTTAATATTGGCGTTGTTGTATCTTTATCAAATATCCTTTTCAGATCATGAGATAAGTAAATATTATATCTGGAATCGAAAGCATATGAATGCGCCTCTTTATTTACCATGTAATAATTACAATCCTCGTTCGGTGACGTTCGTTCGCTGGTTATCATTATGTTGCAGCAAAATCTGAAACAAAGAAACTAAAAGAAGATACCGAGCAAATGAGGAAAGAGAAGGGTCAGATATGCTCACAGATACTAGGAAAACAGAGAAGGATTGCCTCTTTGGAGTCTGATTCATCAACACTTACACAGGTAGTATCTCTCCCTCGTGGGTCTGTTTTTATCCGTGTGTGCGCACTTGATTATTCAAGCCCTTCGTCGAAACCCTTAGTGGGCTCATGTGTTACACGATAACGTAGAAATTTGCAAAGAAGTAATCAATATTTGAAAGAGGAAAATTTATTTAAAAATAAATATAGAGAGAAAGGGACCAATTATTTTGCGTCAAGTATTTTTCTCCATTCCTGAAACATGCGATGCTTTGCATTTTGGGGATGCCGTCCCTTTTGTGCGTTAAGTTAGTAATAGGAGTTGATTTTAACCGGATATTAGTACGCAATTGTAACATTCTACTTCTTAAGGTCATTATTCCAGGATTTGCTTCGGCGTATTCCTTGTGGTACGAGCTTGTAAAGATTTTGGGATCTGTCATCTGTTTGTTTTGATTTGAATGGTGAAAGAAAGTGACGTGGAAGATTTTAGTGACTGAAGTTATTGTTTAGCTGTTAATTGTACAGGCAACACGAAGAAGGTTCAAGCCTCTCTCTAGATGATTTTTGTTTTTAAATTACACTGTTCAAGCCTGTGCGCAAAACAATTTTAATAAACTAAACATGTTTCGTAGCGTTACTTTAGTCTTTTATTACTTTTCAGTGGATTGCCTAGAGTCAAAATGGGGTGTGAAACAGAAATAAGTCAAATTGAGAATCACGATCGTTAACTACTCTACTATAACCCTATACCTGGCCTTGAAAGGTTGAAACGGATCGCATGTAAGGGATATCACATGCGGCTAATTTATGTTTTGATAAAGAAATAAGCACGCATGTCACACGACTGATTAGTTAATGGACAAACGGTTTTTTGTGCCACTTTCTTGGTTTTAACCACGATTCTATAACAAACAGACGTTGGACCTTATTCAACAAGAAAAAGCCAGCTTCTCCGCCAAACTTACAGAGAAAAGGTACTTCAAAGAAAAACCTGCGACAATTGTAGTGCATGAGATATTGTTCAACCATTATCAATGCAATCTGTTCACAATAACAGCATCTACTACACCAAGGTTGCAGAGGACATCAATTACAAATTACAGGAACAACAGGTCTGGTTCCGGAGGCTCTTTCTTGTAAATCTAATGCCCTTTGTTCAAATTCCAATCTGTAGTTGATGATCTCCTTAAATTTTTTGTAGGATTGGGTCAATTCTCACGACATTAGCAGACAGTTGGGAGAACATGGTTTGGTATGTTTGTCTAGATCCCCGCGCCCTGTCCCCCTCTCCCGTTTCTTATTCATCATAGCTGTGATAGCTTCAGCTAGATAGTCCTACTCAACAGCCATCTTCTAGGCGATAAATCAGCTGCCTGATGCTTGTGTGGGTACATGTGTTTTTCCATCTACAAGCTGATATAATCTCGGGAGTCTGCAGTTGCTGTAGTCTATTCTTGATTTCCCCAGTATCAGACTTAAATTGTTCCATTTACAAAGTCCTCTCCTGAATACACTTTATAGTGTGAATGTTGATTTTCTACCGTGTCTGTATGTGTGTTGCTATACTATATTTTGTTTAGACACAATTAAGTCATGCGGTCACAACCACGTATGCATGAACTAAACTAGTTGAAGTGCCGTTTGTTAGAGATGCCACTTTTTAGTTTTTTTTCCTACTTTCTCCAGTTGTATTTTTGCGTGTGATTTCACAAAGTATTTTAGAAGTTCTCAAGTCCTACTGATAGAAAATTACGTTGTGACTGCTAATTATATTTTATACTGCTAATTAGATTTTATACAGGTCAAGACAAGAGTCGATGAGCAAACAAGAGGTATGGCTCTTGGAATTCTTTATGCAGTTGAGATAGCGGTTTACATCTCAGCTAACCCCTTCCCGTTTGTGGGGACATGCAGCCAAATTTTTGTTGTGTTTGTTGCCTTTGAAGTTTTCCTTAATGTCTAAGGGCCATAAGGGACTGTATCTGTCAGTTGAAATTTCACTCTTCCATCGGAAACTCTGAAAATGTTAGCTGTTAATTTTTCACATGTTGCATGTATATCCAAGAAAATGCAACATTGTCAATTTTCCTGAAACAAGGAAGAGTTAAAAAGAAGCACTATATCCTTTTTCTTTTCTATTGGTAAGTTTCAGACACATCTAGTGGATCTTGAAACCTTGACCTCACCCCCAACCCATTCTTATGGGGGGAGAAAATGTTTTTTAAGCCAAGGTTCAATTTTCTGAAGGATGCTGTTTTTACTTAAATATTGCGTCCACATCTTCCTCTCTTATATTGGGTTTCTCTTGCAGGGAAGTCTAGCATTAATAGCGACCTCATTATGGACAATCTGGTACAACTCTTCCATCTCTCTAAACACTTGTGGAGGTGGAAGGTCATAACTCATTTTTGGAGTGACAGGGGGATGAAGCAAAGATGAACCTGGTGGTGAAACTAGACTCTGCTAAAGCCAACCTCAATGCAATTTCAGAAATGAAATCCAACCTTGTCATGGAGAACAGCAAGGTTACATCTTTTTATGCCTATTAGTCAACCAAATTTAGATGTATATTGATTTATCAATTTGGATAGTGCATATGCTGATAACATCCCAAGTTTAGTAACTAATATCGAGCATGTAAAGATAGTGCATATGCTGATTGTATAACTTCCCCAAGTCTGGTGTCTAGTAACTAATATCGAGCATGTAAAGATTTCATTAACTTGTTGCTTCAGGGAATTAGCTGTCTGTCAAATTACATAAAGTCACTTAAGCTGATCTTGTTATTATTATGTTTAATTTCCCACATATGGGTTAACTGCTTAGCCAAAATTCAGGTCTGGGTTAACTGCTTAGCCTAGAGGACTTTTCACTTCAAAATACACGATTTTTAACATAGTTTGTTTAAAGGATAACTGATTAGTGATTTCCCATTTGGCAGGCTCTAAAGATTAGTTAATCCAGGTGTAGAATGCAGGACGTTTGAAGCAACAAAGTTAATTTGATTTCAAGTTTGTCATGAGTATCTTATGTAGTTTGAGTGGAAGTGGATTGGCATCAATTTTGGTCTATCAAGTATCTTTTTATTTTGAACATGTGAAGATAAATTAGTGGAGATTGAAGCTTTATCTATAGCATTTAGTTTTAATTATGTTCTCAAAAACCAGATCTTAAGTAATTTCCGCTTTTTCTAGTGAAAGTATGTAATATGCCCTCAAAAACTGAAAAATAAAAATAAGTGTTTCCAGCCGCCCCATTCCCATCCCACCCGACTCTGAGGAAATAATATTGTCCTCAGTAGCATTTCTAATTAAAAGCTGCTTTCTTATCTTGGTATATCGAATCTTTGCACAAGCATCCCTCTGTATTTCAGATGATGCAGCTTCTTGAGCAAGTGAGGTGCAGGGCAAATGAATTCAAGGTCAGTTGTTTACTCAGCACAAATATGACTGCATGTGTGCGCTTTTAGTTACATGGTAATGCAGAAGTGTTTCAGAATGGACCTATTTGATGCCTAAATAATGGCTTGATGAAAATGACCACTTGCATCGTTTTATTTTACAACAATTTATATAGTTATCTTGTATTTGGAGTAATTTAGAATGCTCAACAGGGGGTTTCAAAGAAAATTGTTGAAAATTTGAGATTCTGCAAGTCAAGCCGAGTGGGCAGTGAGAGAGACTGAATCCAATATATTCAAATATTCTTATACCATGTTTTGCAACTATTGCATTCTCTGAATGTGTGGATGAATACAGCCAGAACTTAGAGCAATGGATATTAAGACCCTGGAAGAGGAACACAGAGCCCTTCTATCAGATCAAGCTGGAGAAACTGAGTATTTGCAATCTCTGCTAGACCAAATTGGAAAACTGAAGGTAAATACAGTGATAAGCTTTTGCTTTTTACCTTCCCGATATTAAGCAAGTTTCGACACAATTTGTATTTTCCATGTGAAATTGTCCCCTTGCATTATGGAAGCCTCTGCTTTTTGCAGGGAATTTCCCATGTTGTTAAATGTGCTTGCGGAGAGGAATACGAGGTGGGTGTGGACAGTCAAGGATGAAAAAATGTGAAATAAGTACTTGAAACTTGGAGAATTCAGTGACTAAGAAAGAAAGCATTAGTGACTCGCTCTACAGGTAATTCTTTAAATTTTAAAGAATTCAATACTTTCAAGTGGTTGAAACATAATGTGATGAAACTATTAGAGTCGTTGAAGGCCAATTTTAGATAATCCTGCAAGTTAAAAAAAAAAATGTTTGTGATTTGAACTGTTTCTTTGTGAACGAAACAAGGGAATACGCATTCAAGGGGCAGTGAAAGTGAAACAATATCAATAATTCAATACAGAAAAATGCTTCGATACCCCCACATCACCTATCCTAAATTGCATGTTCTTGATTATAAAAGATTATATATTGTACACCTAAACTTCAATGCCCAAAATGGCTAAAGAACTGTACACACCTAGGCACATCTAGAATGCATTTAAACGTTTTGTGGAGAGTTCTTTTTGTTTGCGAGTGGCTATTTTGTTACTTCTATGAATCATATCAAAGATCGTGTGTATGCAGTTTTTGAAAAGCTTAGATGTATAATCTTAGATAAAATAGAAATTTTTAACAAGATATTGAGACTCAGTATTCTTCTATATTTACATTCTCACTATTGAGTTAACTGTATAATTATTTGCTTTAAAAACCCTAAAAATGATAATAATAACAATAATAACCAAAATAATAATAATAGTAAAAAAGAAGAAAGAAAGAAAGAAAAAAGAAACGAAGGAAAGTCTGTTCACTTGATTCCAAGAGCTTTTAGAGCTGCTGAGATATCATGGGCTCCATAAGTCTCTACCAAGGCAATGTTGGGGCTATCGTGTGGAACTACATCTTCTCTTTTAAAACTGTCTTCACTGCGAAGAAGCTTCTCACTGCCATACTCCACAGAGCCTCTTAGAATAAGGGTTTTGTGGAGGCCGGCAAGCAGGTCTTCATAATCTGTATCCCCTCTTTCACCCACGAACACAACCACTTTGGATAGATCAATACCCCATATAACTGAAAGGTACCTGCTTAACACAAGAATGATTGAAAACTTTTCCTGTTCAACTTTTATTTTGGTTCCAACTGTTTTGTCACGTGGATTAATGTATATGTTTCATATAAGGGCATTACGATGCTGCTTGTGTGTGTGTCGGTATGTCATTCTTTATATATTTAAGAAAATGGTCTGACCTTAGTGCCTGCACTCTTGATGCAAGCAAAGGTACAACATTTAACCTCGATGCTGCATGCGTGTACACAAGATTGCATCGAAAGCCTCTCATCCTCAGCTTCTGGCGGAGGTCGTCTATTCTTCGAGTCTGCCATTTATATAAATTGGAATTATAGTTAGAAATGTTATGGGATAAGAAAATGCTTCATATAAGGTACCACCTTCTATTTATTAGACATTTTCATACCATCTGAAATTTCTCACCTTTGCTGCCGGTTTCACACTATAAGAGTAGCACCTAGAGCTGCATGCACCCACATACTCCACGATGTCATCATCAGCTCCATCTTCTATCCTGGCAAGCCTTGTTACCATCGACCTCACACTCTCACCCGGCCATCTATATTCGATGTGAGCTTCATAATCCACATCAGCTACCATCTCTCTCCATGGATAATACATTTCACTTCCACTCTTACACACCAATGCATCAAAGGCTTCTATATTTACCTGGCAGCATTTCAATGCTTCTATGGTCTCTTGTAAAGTTAAACTGGTTAACATTACAAAGCCTATCTGACCCAAGCCAAAACCGGACTGTGTAGATTGCATAACACTCCTTATAATTGCCTGGAACATTTCCGTGCAATCTCCGGTGCTGTTATAACAATCTATGGCTATTACAAATAGCCACTTCCTTATACCTGGACAGTAATTGGCACCGTGATGGCCATTGGAGGCAGCCATTCTGGTTATGGCTTCAACGAGTTCCTTCTGTCTGGTTGCTGCATCAAGCTCTCCATTGATCCTTAAGTCTCCTTCTGTGGAGAATCTCAAAGAAACGTCTTCCACATCCCGTAGAGAATCACTCATCGGTTCTTCAGGAATTGGCATGATCTCAAGACGGGTGGTGGGGTGGCGATTTCGACAGTGCTCAACATGGGAGAGGTAGTTACGGCAGTGCTCTGGCCATGAAAAACGGTGGATATTCTTTAGGCCGTTCTTTCGACATTCGAGCCAAAGATTTTTCTCAGCGACAAGCTTTAGCAATGCATCTGCTATGGCGTTCTGATCATGTGGATCAACTAGGAGTCCATTGTTTAGTGCCTGGTAGAACAGAGCCCTCCTCCATTAGTTTGGTGAAATATTGCCATTACCTTATATAGATTTGGGGGATCAGAGGCAAGGAATGCATTCCGTAGGCATTTTTTCTATAGTGCTGATTATAAGTAGGATCGGCAGGGAATGACTAGATTAGGTTTAAACGTATGCTAGATGATTGAAATAGAGATGAAGATGCGTGCCGCATGTGGTGCATACCCCAGCGTTCGAATGATAAAATTAAATGAACAGCAACGCAAATGATTGCGAGATCTGGCTAGATTATATAGAGGAAACAATGAAGTGCATCTTTGAATAGGAAACACAATTGAGTATAGCTTTAGTAGGTTGGAAAAAACATTTGAGGTTCGTCATTACCTTTAGAATATCAACAGGTCCTCCGTTTTTGGTTGCGACCACAGGTAAACCATAAGCAGTTGCCTACAAGATATTTATTATACGAAATAAGCAAATTATAGGAAATTAATAACTTTTATGATCAGATTTTTGCTTCTGAGTACATAAACCAAGTCTTACCTCAATGAGTGTGAGGCCGAAAGGTTCCACGAGAGCTGGGTTGATGAAAACTCCCTTCAAGAGACAACCCCCAAGTCTTACGTTAGCAAATTTAGTGGGATTTGAACGAAGAAATCTTACGTTTGAGGCAAGAGTGATAAATATATAAATAAGTCCTACATTTGGGTTAAGTCCTACATTTGGGTTAACTATTACTCTATAAATACCGTGAAATGCATTTTATATTTCTGTACTCTCTCACGTTTAGAATAATAATCTATCTGATATATCATGGCCCTTGCCGAATGGCCTTCCAGAAGATTTGGCAGGCCATCCGCATGGACTGTGAAGGCCGTGATGGGCCGTTGAAACTCGTTTTATAAAGAAAAAGAATTAGCAAGGGGCTGGGGTCATGACCGTCCTAGGTGTTCACTGTATCCGTCATCCGGCAATGTACGGTATGTACCTTTGTTTTTGCAGCCAGACGATAAATGTCAGGAACTTCAGATTGCTTGTGATGCTTGGGATAGGCCACCTGACCATACAAGTCGTACTTGTCAATGAGCTTGAGTACCGTTTCGAGAACGACCGAGCTGCTATTAGGCATTTCTTGAATGTCATCTCTGTTGCCCAGTATTAGTGTCTGCAAAAGTAAAAATTTGCCCCAAGTATATTAGCATCACCTCTGCTGAACCGTGTTTGAACCGTTGCGAAATTTACTTCAGCATTAAAATTACCAAGTTAGCTAGCTCTCGGAGATGTCGGCATTCCCCAAAAGCCTTGAGCAACGTGGTGACGTTTTTCTTTGGGTCAGGACGGGACAATGCGAGTATCATGGGCTTGTGGGGGTTTGTGAAAAACCGCATTATCTGCATTTATAAAATCGAGTTAAACCAAATGTCCCATACGTAAATGCCTTTTTCTCCTCGTAGTTTATAGCATTCTATATAACATGGTAGAGTCATTTTCATTCACGATGTGAATGGTAAGAAAGATTAGCAGAAGTATTTCAACCTCGGACCATATTGGAGGCAGATTCCTCTTGGTCTGAGATCTCTCTGGGCCAATCAATGACTTGAGATCACCATCACCTTCCACTGAATCTTGGGTGGTGACATGGCTGAAGTCCATGCCTGGTGGTATAACCTGATGCCACGTAGTAATTAGTATGCAATTGTGAATTTTTATACTGCAATACACTCTTTAATAAAACCTTTTTAACTCCTGAGAATTTAGGTAGATTAACTTCTACAATGTACCTATGCGGCAGTGCCACATAGTTATTAGTCTTATGTGAGTTCACAGTATACGTTTAGTCTGTGATTTGACTATAAATTACTAGAAAATAAAGTCATTCTTTCAGTTGTAGGAAAAACCACAATCAACAAGAGATTGTGCATACCGCCATCCTTGGCATGTGTCGCCCGTAACAACTAACTCCACGCCGTTTCCTAATCCTAAGCTTCCTTTCAAGCTTGAGGTCGAACCCATCGTACAATCCCCATTGCTCTTCAATCTCTTGCCTCGTGCTAGTCACCACCATTTCAGCAGCATCCAGACCTAGTTCCTCACCTTCAATCCTTCTCATTATTTTGTAGGTTGCGTTTATGTCCTCCCTAGAAAACCTCCCTTGCTTGAGCAGTTGCTCAAACTTGTTCCGGCCCAATGAGTGGCCAGTTAGCACCGTTGGCACATTCAAGGCCCCAGATAAGCGTGCTGCCACCTCCCCAGCATCAGCGTAGTGGCCGTGAATCACATAAGGCCAAGTTGGCTTTCCCCCATTCACTTCACCTAGAGCTCTTGCCATGTTAACTATATGGTTTAGAGCTCCATCAACAAATTCAGGTATATGAGGCCAAAGTGACTCCTTTGGTATGTACCTGTCACAGTTGCCCATTTGTTAGACTCGTGGATGATTATTTCCGCTTCTTTATCCGAAAAATTACTCACTAGGAATAGGTTTAAGACCCAAAAAAAAGGTAATTACTTATCGCGTGGCCCACAAGGAATGCGGATAATGTAAGCTCCACAGCTACCACTTCCATCAGATGGGCATGACAGCATCTCATTGGGCTCACCGTAGCTAGAGTCTACTTCCGGTGTGGTGATTTGTCTGGTTAGAAGATCAACGCGATGGACTCCTTTTGTGTTGGCCAGAGCCCGAGCAAGTTCCACAACATATTTCACCTTAAATATGCAAAAACAGAGACCGGTATTACTGTATTAGGCTTGAAAGATTTGAGACTGATTCGGCTGTGGCCACTAGCCTTGGTCCAGTCAAGGCCTTTGGTGGGCTCAGACATAGGCCTATATATGGGTTCCTTAATATCAGGAGGGAGGTCCTTATTGTGAGGCTAAGTGACTGAGAAGCCCAGTTCTTCTTTGGTTGGGCTGCCCATTTTTTACATAAAACTTGAATTTTGTTTTATTTATTGTAAAAACATCTGAAATTTTTTAAATGGAAGTAGGGGCAGTATGAAATAACCACCTGACCACCGGTATCAGAATCTCTTCCAAGTTCCATATTTTCTCCTCGCACCAACCCATGAATACTACAAGAATAAATACCGTAGTATTAAAAACCGAAAGTTATTCATTTCCCTCATATTATAGAACCACCTGCGCATTTTTCCTCCTTTTTCTTCAAAATTTTGGAAGGATCACAACAAAGGTACCTTGGGAAGATCATTGAAACGAGTTTAGACCAAATTAGTCGCAGGGACAACCCTATTTTTCCGAAATAACAAGTTTAGCCAGCAATCCAAAATACCTGATGAGGACAATGTAAAGGCGCCGAGACTTTTCCTCATCTGACCAGATATGTATATCGGAGTTGATCCTGGAAATATTCTTCACAGATTCTGAGACATTGGATTCGCCCTTCTCCTTCTCGCCCTCTGAGAGCTCTGATAGGTCATCTGCAGCATCATTACGGCCTTTTTCTCGATCTAGGCGCTGGTTTGCTAGCTTCTTTGCATCGTCCCATGCTATCTGCAGTTGCTATATATTATTATTATTATTATTAGTATCTGCTATAAAATTCGATCAGTACAGCACACTTTACCATTGATATTGGAATATGATGTATAGTGGCTCACCTGTTTCTTTTTGCGAGCGAGATGCCAAATGCGCCAGCACATATTCTCCAGCCTATTACTGCGATCACGGGTACCATTCCTTGTTGCTATAACCTGTACGTAATAGCTCACCGCCAATCACAATTTATTTTCATTCATCTTTATCTCCTTTTACTAACACAATTGAGAGAATTCAAGTTATTTTTGATCGGTATCTGGGGCTTTGCATGGTAAGATAATTAACCATAAGTACCACTTGATCATCGTGTCTTGTATCGTGCCCCCTCATGAGAAAAGATCAACAGACAGTTCGAAAGAGAGTGTGGTCCCTACTCCCCATCTATTAGTGTTTCAATTGCATGCTCTTCATGTTTCGTAGGTCCAGGACATAGAAGAGATAACTTTGGTGCAAAAGTCGCCACACAAACTTGGGATATAATATGCTAGCTCACTACATTTATATTTCCCTTTTGGCCCTATGTTCATTAATTAATTGTGTGATTAGATTATGGTAAGACAACCATAAGTACGTGTTTGGGAAAAAATTATGGGATGCCGGAAGTACGTAAGAACTCTGTGATTATATTAGACATTAATTTCCAAACACAATTAATGGAGCGTTAATCGATGCAAATTTAATTGCAGGTAGAGATATATGGGAAACGAACCTTGATCCAAGTCCTGTAGAGGTCAGATTCATCAAAGCTATTAACAACTTCTTCCACGAAGTACTTTGTGGGACTGAACACTTTTTCCTCTTTTTCTCTCTCTTCGAACTTTGCAATAGTCGGTTTCCCATCAGACCTCTTCCTTGTTTTACTTCCCGCGTCCAAAATCGCCTCTAAATATCCATTAATCCACTCGTTTCTTGCCATCACTTTTGACTTATCCTCCCCTCCCCTCTTGAGAGCTTCTTTGTAGGGGTCGAGTTTGGGAATAGAGAACGAAAAGTGCTTACTTAAAAGCTTCTGGGTATGACAGGGAAGAGGGAAATGAATGGCTTTTATAGCTGTTTGAGCTTATAAAAGCAATGAGAAATGAGTGGTAGTCTGAAGTTTCATAGTTTTATAAAATCCCTTTGCTAGAGAAAGAAGTATCTTGAGAGAGAGAGACAGAGAAAGTATGGTTTCAAAGACTTTGTAGCGTGAAACGAATTAATGGAGAAAGGAGATGGCCGGCTCCTTAAAAAGACCTCGAATTTCAGTTTTTAGTATTTTTATCTAAACAATAAGACAATTAAATTAATGACTATATATATATGTATGTATAAATTGGCCCGGTGGCTTCGATTCTCACTTATATATTCTTTCACGAAGCATATTACCTAAACATCCTTATTCTTCAGTACAGACACTAAAAATTCACTTTTAATCCATTGTGGAGAATCCTTTTTTAATATACCAACTATTCCTTCCCATCCATCCTCAGGACCTCAAGGCTTTAACTTTTTATTTTTATCAGTATAGTGTATAGTTTATAGCATATACAATTATGCTTGATAATATTATTACAAGAGATTGGGCGGGGTGGTTTTTAGCAATTGAAAAGATCAATATTTTTGTTTTTCATGCATCGCACACTAATCCTGTGATTGTTTGTATGAAAACAAAAGGGAAGAATTAATAAAATAAACAATATGTTTAATTTCGTAGAAACACTCTCCATTGAGTGTTTGTTGTCTTCGTCCCCACAAAGAGACAAAGGTTTCCGTTGTCGAGCATGTCTGATTCCTCTATAATCCTTGTCACCTTGTACTTGTTGCAATCACAGCAGTCGCCAATCAACTACGTCAAGGTTATATTTGGAGGACGGCCAAATTATAATTGCACCTTTATTCATTAGTTTCCAATATTTAGCATCTATTCATTTATCACGACACGTCTTTTTAATTTCGTGGGAAAGAAAAAAAGTATGTCCAAGTATTTTAATTGGTTCCCACTAAAGAAAATTCAAGACGCTAAAGAAGTACTATCTTCTCAAAATAATTAGGTTTAAGAGATCAGAAGTTTGAAAACCAGCTATATATACATACATATATATATATATATATATATATATATGTGGGCACTCCATCGGATTTTTAAGATTGTGGTGGATATCATAAAATGATATATACTAGCTAGCTAAGTGAGAGCCCCAAGGGATAAAAAACCATGGCTCTCGTTAGAAATGGTTATTCAAAGTAGCTCATGCTTTCAAATGTAATGTTAATTGACTTTGATGATCGAGTAAATGCAGGGCTCCAACTGGATGAAATAATTGCATGCTTTCACGGCACACAACTCTCCACGTGCCCCTCTAGTTAATTTTTATTTTATTTTTATTTTTATTTTTTTTCCCAGTCATGGTTGAATAAACATAAAACTTTTGTCGGCATCGGATACTTCAGCATTATATAATTAGGAGAAGAATCCACTTGGCTGACTAGGATATATATGCTGTAAAATGTGAACGCTGCCTAAAAGACTATTGTATTGTACAAGAAAGAAGTAAAGAATATTCTAAGGCAATTGAGGGAGATTAAAGATCAGAAAAAGGATATAATAATATGCATGGTAGGCAAGAAAGAGAAAACAGGAGAAAAAAAATGAAAAAGGAAATTAAAAGCTGGCTATGGAAGAAGATGTAACGTATGGACATGGGAGTGGGGGAAGGTTACATCAAATAGCTAGGCACAAAGTGATCAAGTAGTGGGCAGCATGGTGTGAGGTATATGGGGCTGAAGAAAGAATGGCGGTACCCAAGGGATATTTTTAGGAATATCCAAATTCGTTAGGAGTCTTGTCATAATTGTGACCATTCGACTCTTTTTTTTCTTTTTTTCTTTTTTCTCTATATCTTCGTTCTCACCTCCAAACTTCTATTGAAATGCATGCCACTTGCACTTTTTGGCATCACAGCCTCTAATTTGGGCTACACATGATATCCTTATTTCCTTATTTTTTTTAATCTTTTTTAATATGCTGGGAATCGTCCCCACCATGAAACTTCAATTTGAAAAAGTATGCATCAATATGGTCACAAGGATTCGAACTTCTACTCTAGGACACGAGAATATCATTAAGAGTTAAAAGCTGTTCTAGATCATGATCACAAGGATATTACTACCAATAAAGATGCCATTGATATGTGTATCTCTCCGATATAAATGGGTGACACTTGTGGTAAATAAAATTATAATAAAGCGAACGGAAAAAGAAGAAAGGAGATAAAGTTAGCTGCCACGAAATATATACCAAGCACCAAATGAAAATACACAGAATCAGACAGTGTAAGGCTTCTATTGGGTAAATATATATTGGAAAAATCTATCATCTCAATATTTTTTATATGATATTAAATAATTGATCCACAAATGAAACATCATTATAAATAGTTTTCAATTATTTAATATCACGTCATAAAATGATGATAAAATGATAATAAAAGAGATTATGATTATTAGTCATAAGTTGCTATGATTTGGCTAGACAGCGCATCATAATGTTTAGTACTCATATAATCAGTAGTCTTTACTTCGAAAGAAAAATGATTTTACACGGTGTATCACTTCAGATCTAATGACTACGTACTAAACTAAGGGCATGATCACCTTCATCATATTAAAACAGGTATATATTATATATTTGCGAATCTTTCTCACCAGCTTGTTTAAATAAGCTGCTATCATGACTTGGCTATACAGCGCATCAAAGCCAACGTCCTGAAATGCCACGTGCACATGTTTAGAGCACCTGAAAGTTTCCTGATCAGGAAGGTAGACGACGGCGAAATCAGAAATTTATCTTTGGAAAAAAACCACGCTGATATTATATAAATAATTTTTGTATATAGTTTAAATGTTATATGTTTATGTATAATGCTACATGAATTGGGATTTTATCTCTTCGATGAACACTATTTCCATTTTAAATTAGGGTAATGCTTATCCCACATACATCACCGATTCTTTTTTATTTTTAACTTTAATTAATAATTAAAGAAGTGTTTTTAAAGAATGGTATGAATTTTAAAAAAAAAATTCAAAGACATAAAAAAGATGTATGAAAAATAAAAAATAAAGAAAAAACTTTAACCTATTCGGCGGTCACCTTCGGTAAATTTTGTCTGTAGCTATAGCATGTCTTTGAAATTATATGGATTTCTCAGACTTTTTTGGGGGCCAAGAGTTCTTCAAAAAATCGTCTTGTTTGGTTCATGTTTGTATTTCGGAGTTTCAGATTTTCTTTGGGGCTTCTTCGCCCCCATCCGCCCCTGAAGGTATATATATATACGGCTTGAAGCCTAAAACTTGATTTTGCGATACCAAGCAATACTTGTGCGAACTTCGTCAGAAGATGACTTGAAGTCTCAGACCATATATTCATTCATCTGGAGGACTGGCAGTAGAGACCAAAAGGGAAACTGTCTGTATTTTTAGCATTAGAATTACCTATTCTGCAAGTGGCTTTTCTTTTTTCCTTTTTTTTTTTAATCCCAGATAGCTTGGTTGCATTGACGACAAAACTCTTTTCAAATTGCAATTGAGTTTCTCAGTACGCTCTGGTTTTACCAGTGTAAAACTAGTTTTACGAGTATTTCTACAAAACCAAATACGAAGACACCAAGGAAACAAACGTACGTACGAAGCTCGACCTTGACCTATATACAGAGTAATACTTCTGTTAATGCTTAAAAATGTTACAGAAATCTAAAGGGGAGAAGCATTCATCTCCAACCCCGCTGAGGTTGTTCTATGTCTAGATTGGTGTTGTTTGGACCTCCCGACAGTGGTCTAGTACAGTTGTATAGTGTCTGTACATACATTCATAGTAGTAAATAATAGATAAATGCAGAGAAAGTAAAAAAAGAGGAACATGCATATTTACGTAGTTTGATACTGAAGCTACTTCCGCGGAAATTCGAAAATGGGAGAATCCACTATAATAAGTTTGTTTGATAGTCTCTCATGATCCTCACTATACAATAGATTTCGAAGGTCTTTCTTCAGGTCCAGACCCCATTGCCAAAATCCTATCTTGAGGTTGAAGAAGTCTTTCCGGAGAAACTTAACCAAAAGTCTCTTGAGTTGTATGTGCTCGTGCCCTTTTATCTCGTGTCCTTCCTTTACTTTATGTCACCTCACCCCCTCTTTTATATCCCATCTTCCTCCTAACATATTCTCTTCATTCTCTATTCCCTTGCCCTTTCTCTTCCTTTTATCTTTTAGTGATGTCATTTGATAGGCTAGGCCTTGAAAACTATTTTTAGCCTGATGTATTTTACCCCTTACAACTTCCATAACGGGGGCCGGGGTTTCAAGCATCCCTTCTACTTGACTTTATATTGATCACTACGTACAGATTGCTTTCGCTTTCTATATACCGTATTTTCTTCTGTAATAAGCAGCAAGCACATATTCTAGGACACAAAAGACCATGTGATGCAAGCACAAATGAGTTCGAAAGGTACCATTAAAAACGGGTTTTAGGCTTTTGAAAGCTTGAAGCAATTTTTAATCCCTGTAAAACCCACCATAACTAAGCCTGTTGTTATGCCTCCACGTCTTCTTTTTTTTTTTCATTTTGTTTGATATTCGATGCTTGTGAAAAATGAAGATATGTCGTCTCACCAAATAGCTTGGCGAGTCAAAGCAGAAATAACAAAAGGTACCTTTAAAACAGGGTTTCCTTGACTCTTTCCCCCCAGGCTAAAATGTCTTCTTCATCGAAGTTGGTACACCGATGGCTACGTACGTCGATCCCCCACTTCGTCATTTCCCTGATAATCTCCCTCATCAGAATACAGGCTACCTAACAAGTTCCGATCAAGCAATTAACGTAAAAAGCATGACAGTGCTGTACGGCCATTCGATCAACTACTATGGAACAAACAGATCAGAACTTATTCAAAATAAATAAATAAAAATCTAAAATTCCATTCTGCCAATACGCCACGCATGTTACCAAAAGGCATTGCCATTCTTTCTTGCGTCGTTTTGTAATGGGAAATTAAATTATTAATTAAAAGAGATCGCAATCCCATGCAGCAAAAGCTTAGAATAAAAGACCCTAGCTACAACGCAACCAGATCTCTAGGATCTTTGATTTGGCATGCATCAATACCTATTAGCTAGGATACATGAGACTCCTTTCAAATATCATAATCTTCATTATCTGACGTTAGGATTCAATAGTACTATCAGACATATCTTAACAAGTAATTCACAATACAATACATGATCACTGGAATAAACAAGAGTACTGCTGGCTACACAATCCGGAAAATTATAACAGACCCATACGATATCACTTGCAAATGAAGTTACAGTTTCGTGAGTCACCTCGTCAATTTGGCCATTTGTTTTTGCATGAAATCCTTTACTTCCGATAAAAATAAAGATGCTTCGGGCGTGTCGTTGAAGCTTGCAAATCCATGGACGGCATTCGGGTAATCCACTAAGTAAACTTGTTTTCCGGATTTCTTTAGCCCCTCACAGTACCTAATGTCCCAGTCCCGCAATGGGTCGCATCCTCCAACGAAAAGAAGCGTGGGAGGGAACCTCAGCCCAGAGATGTCAACCTTATTCGGCCCGAATACATTCGCTGCCGAATGGTCCCTGTCTGACTCTTCAGGCAGAAAGGCCTTCCAGAACCAGTCCGTCAACTCTAATGACAGAACCGGACCCTGGGAAAATTCCATCTCCGATTCCACCCGCTCTTCCCCTCCAAAAAATGGTTGTATGGCTATGAGCCCGAGGAGATTCACCCGCTTGAAGTCGTACTCGCCAGCCCTGACCGCCACGTGGTGGGCCAGATTCCCTCCGGCACTCTCTCCGGCAAGGAAACAACGCCCAAGATCAGCGCTGGCCGGTAGATCGCGGCTGTCCATTTCGTCGATGAATCTCAACGCGTCGAACCCGTCTTCGTACTGGCACGGGAACCTATGCTCCGGCGCGAGGCGGTAGTCGACGGAGAGAACGATGGCATGGAGTTCACGGGCGAGTCGGCGTGCCATGATGTCCATCGCCATCGAGTTAGCGTGGCCAAGGATGAAGCCGCCGCCGTGGTAAAAGACGATGACGGGCATGGCTACGACCTCGTTGCCACCAGTGGTAGGGTGGATTGGGTTGAAGAGGCGGAACCAGAGGTTTCGAGAAGGGTCAACGATTGTATCGGAGGAGGCAATACCATCAGACCGGGGGTGGGGACTGGGAGAGTGAGGGACTTTGAGATCGAAGAAGTTGAGGAGGCATCGGTTGACGGTCATGTTGGGGCGGAGAGAGGGTAGGACGATCCAGGACATTGCTTTGGAAAGGAGCTTCGTCTTCCATGTGAGGTTGGGTTTGGGACGGATTCCGTCTCTTTCTGCGACACATTGAGGAGTGGATGACATAGCCCTCTGGGGAACACGAATTCGTTCGTACAGTGACGGTGGATCTTCTAGGACAAGGTGTATAGTTAGCCAATGCAGTTGTGTTGAGTTCAAATTATATCATCTTACCAAAAAAAATAGAGAATATTAGCATCAGCCTCTTCTGTAGTAAATCACACACTCTACAACTTAGGTGTCAACAAATTTTATCGCTTGATTTTTTACTATTTGTTGAAACCGACGACAGTTTGATGTGAGAGAGAGCACTTGAAGAGAGAGAAGTGAGAGACCTTGATGAAAGTCTGAGAGTAAGAGCTTGATGAGAGAGAACACATGAGGAGAGAGAGAGGATTAGATGAGAGAGAAAGTTTGATAAGAGAGAGTTTGATGAGAGAGATCATCTTGAGGAGATAGAGATGTTGATGAGAGAGAGGTCGAAGAGAGAGAGAAAGCTTGATAAGAGAGAAGTAGATGAGTGATGGGATGAGAGAGAGGCATCTGACATTTAAAAGATATAAAAAATAAAAAATGTGTGTAGTGTCAAGTGTGCATCGAAATAGTTGTTGATGCAAATCAACTCTACCAAAAATCCATAGGGACATAAAGGCGGGGTTTGCGAGAGGAGACAACTTTCTGCATTAATTTTTTTTTTTTAATAATAATACTTATCACCCTCATTTTTATTCTTATTATTATTATTTTATAATATAATATTTATTATATTTACTTGTAAATTTATTATTTAATTACATATAAAATGATGAGAGAAAAATAAAAAAATAAATGATAAACAGATTTAATTTTTTTTTTTTATTTGTTTGGAGCCACCTCGTTATCCTCGTTTGTTATACCAACGTGCACGTCAACTATCGAACTCAGTACCTTACACCCTAATTTCAGTAAAAATGGGGAACAGAGTATAATTTTTTCCGTGCAGGATGACAATTTTTTTATGATTAAAGTGTATCATCGTGGTAATTTTGACTAGAAGGGTAAAAATTCTAATAATTTAAGTGTACAAAAAATGTTGCTATTCTTAAATGAAACAAAGAATCATGTTATTATAGAAAAGAACCTTCGAGATGAATTTGGTGTCTTAACTCATGTTTTACACCAACTAATTTGACATCGAAACATTAGCCTCCAATTAGTTAACCAAATAAACCAACGTGCACTGGGGTATGATCCTGACGTCCTCTTAAATCTCCCTGCAACACATTTATAAGCGACGAGTCCCAACAACCTCTTTAATAGTTGGGCTTTATTCTGAATCTTTTATCGTCACTTCAGAAGGAATTAGGCCACGTTTGTTTTTTTTTTAATAAGATAAAATAAATTGAGATTAAAGTTAAAAATTAATTAAAATATTATTAAAATATTTCTTTAATATTTTTTTATTTTAAGATTTAAAAAAATTAAATTATTTCTTTTATTTTGTATGAAGATTTAAAAAAATTATAATGATATGATAAGTTAAAATGGTTTTGTACTATTTTGGATTTGCTGTAGTTTTCAAAATGCGGGATCGAAGGTGTTGATGCTGTTAATCATCCAATCGTTTTATTGGTGGAATGTTTCTTTAAGTAATTTTGAAATTGCTACATTTCTTCAGTAACTTATTAGATAAGATCTACGAATTTTCACCGAACAGCCGCCGTAACATGGTAGTTTGGGATAACATGGCAGAACAATTGCTAAAGGCCCCCGGACAGAGGGTCACCCCTGTAACAGAGAAGGAATAAGGGGTAGAGTTTTCCCTGCCCTATTTGGAAAGGGAAAAAGCTACTGTACCGCCTGGAATGTACTGCTCTTTTATTTTTTTAACTTAAACTTAACAATTAAAGAAGTGATTTTACGGTATGTTTTTTTTTTTTTACTTAATAATTAAGAAAGTAATTAAAAAAATTGATAAAAAAAATTACACTGAGCATTTGAGTAGTCACACCCAGCTTTAAGGATGGGGCGGCAGGGTAGCCCCATCCTTTGGAAAGACCCAAACCCTAGCTGAACCACTACAACCACAATAATCCAATGAAAACGTGGACCAGGCTGCCAGCAGGGTCTAGTCGTTAGTCATTGTTTGATCCAATATAACTAAAAACTAAACACGTCCATTCAACAACCAACCAATAAAAAAGAATAATCATTTCTGACAAAATAGAACCGTATGATATGAATGATATTTGTACAAACCAGTAAAATTAATCTGAAGATATATTACTATCTAGCAAAAGTTAAGGCATGTATGTAATTCATACCAGTACAAAATCCTCAGAATTTCAGCCATACTAGCTTGCAAGAAACGGCATCACTACATGTCAAATTACCCGCACAAGCAAATATAGGCAACCAAAAAACACTTTATTGCGCCACAAGCAATCTATTTGTTTCCGCTCAAGTAAACTTGGATGATCGGTAGAAAGCTTAGCTTTTATCCACTTCTTATTTCTTGGTTTTATCAAGAACCTCAATGTATCTCTTTGGGATTCCATACTGTTCAACAAGATGTTTTGCGAGATCATCAATCACACCACCTTGCACCAGAACCTCGTGTCCTTTCTTACCTGAGAAAAGGAAATTTTGCGAAGTTTCAGATAAGCAGGAATATGTATTTATCTCGATGCATTTGCTAGATGATATTAGAAGTCACACAAACTCAACTTTCTAATTCTTTCCAGGGTGAAACAAAAAAGCATACAGATCTTAGAAATATAAATCAAATATCTAGATAACACTGACAAGCTTAACTGACTTGATACAAAGAAAAACTTGAATCATTGTTTTCCATATGAATCAAAAGTTGAAAATCCTAGAATAGAAAATAAATATATTGAATACCTCACTATGTTTACCAACTGATAACCACCATCAAACATGACATTCTCAGTAGACTGACAATACAAGATACCTGGTAATTCTGCCACTGATGTACTGCATGCAAACTTTTTCTGAAGCTCTGATGCCAAGGCTTCAGCATCCACCAAAAAAGTTTCCATCCCTGAGAGTTTAGTCACCTTCTTGTTACCTTGCCGACGTTCTGTCAGTATCTGAATTGCTTTCAGAGCACCTTTGCGAACAACTGACTCGCTTCCTCTGGTCACAAGGAGGTGAGGTTGCATCCGGTTTATAAATAGTTGCCCTAAATCTTTTTTATGAATTTCTGCTGGGTATGTTGATCCCTTTTTAATGACCCCCTTGAACAGAGCATCACACAATATTGCGTCCAGAACCACAATGGACTTGTCTGTCGGCTTTACCAGATTTTCTTTCTCAATGTATTTGAAGACAATATCAGAAGCTTCTGAAGCACTAAAAAGTTTTCCCTTATCAGCTCCTACAGATGCAAAAATGGGATTGACATGTACACTCGGTTTATAGATCTCTGCCACATCTAGCGTCCTATTCGACCGGCTTTCATTGGCAGCATGATCACTAATCTCATTTTTTTTCTCTACTTTCCGTTTCTCAGGCTTGAAGGATGAGTACTCAGCATGATTGCGGTCAAAAGAAGATAGCAGAACCTCCTTTTTATGTTTATCTTCCTTCACTGCAATCTGTCCATGCAGGATCATCATAAAGAAAGAAAAAGAAACTAGCTACATAAGGATTAACGATGAAAACAACAATAAAGCATGGTACATTAAAGGCCCTTCATCATGAAAGTCTACAACCCTGCTTCAATTAGATTTAGTTCCTGCTAATTCCCACAAGAAGGCCATAAACGACTCAAGTCCCTAACTGGAGGTCTAGTGATGAGTATAGATAAGTGGGGATGTGCATGGTGTTTATCGACAAACTGAAAAGAATCTAATCATCAGGTCAGAGTTTCCATGGAAGTGTACAATTATCTACGGTTATAGAAATCAGCATAGATGTTTTACATTTATAGAAGCATGTTAACCACAAAATCTTTTCCCTACCGAAATTCATTATTTTTCATCAAACCAACAAAATTTGGAAGAGATCTATCAAATTTAAATAAAAACCTCAAACACAAATCTCCAAACAGAATGTTGAGGCCAAAAATACAGTTGACATTTTATTTTGCTTCTTTACACTTGTTCCTAGTACCATGACATGAGATTTGGAGTTTGCAATGGCTGCTTGATCAGAACTTCCTACTTGTGTTTGCATTGTGGACTCTAGTTTTTCATAATAACTAACATATCAATATTATCTAGCTTTTATTTTTGGCATGATGTCTGGTGCGGTGAAAAGACTCTAAGGCCTATTTGGATGTTGAGATGAGATGAGAAATTTGTATATATTAGTGAAATAGTTTGTGAATAGTAGTGAAATGACTTGAATTAAGATATTTTATGGGGTTTTGGGAAATGAGAAAAAATTTTGAATAAAAATATTATAAAATTAAAATATTATTAGAAATAATTTTTTAATATTATTTTTGTTTTTGAATTTGAAAGAGTTGAATTGCTTTTTGTATTTAGTTTAGAAGTTTGGAAAAGTTGTAATGATTAGATAAAAAAGTTAAAAATTTGAAAATTTGAAATTGAAAAGCGTTTGTGTTTAAATGATGTTTGAATGTTGAGATGAGATTAGATGGGTTGAGACCATCTCAACATTCAAACGGGGCCTAAAGCGGGTGTTTCCCATGCTCTACCAAATCTCTAGCGACGAGGAGGTTGTTGTGGCTGATCTTTTGGTGTTTTCTAATTGTGTTGTCCATTGCAACATTAGTTTTAGAGTGTAGCTCAAGACTGGGAATTGTAGGGCTGTACAGAAAATCGAAACACCGACCGGAACCGACTCAGACCGGCCGCCGGAGATCGGAACCGGCCGGAACCGGAGTAGAACCGGTCGGCGCACGGTGGAAATGATTCAAAACCGATGTCCAGCGGTTCGGTCCCGGTTTGACTCTGGGCCGGACCGCTGAACCGACCGATGGTTTATATATATATATTTTTAAATTATACATATATGAAACGGCGCCGTTTCACTTAAACTGAAGTGAAACGGCGTCGTTTTTAAAACATAATATTTGAAATAATTATAAAAGGAACGGCGCCGTTTTAACTCTAGGGTTAATACGGCCCGTTCCTCTTCTTCTTCGTTTCATCAGTTCCGCCGCCTCCCTCCTCAGTCCTCTCTCTCGCTCGCTTGCTCTCTCTCTCTCTCTCTCTCTCTCTCTCTCAAGGTGCACGCAGCCACGCAGGGCCACGTCTGTCGCCAGTTCGTCATCTCTCTCTTTCTCTCTCAAAAATCCCAGGGCCATCTCCGTCGCCTTCATCCGTAACGGATGATCTGTTTATCACGGCTCGCACTCTCTCTCTCTCTCTCTCATGGCGCACGCAGCCACCGAAGACGCCGACTCAAACCGACCGGAGTTACGCCGAGACCGAGGAGGTCGGTTTCCTCCCCATTCACCGGCCGGTTTCGGTCGAGATATTCACCATTTAAGGGTATTGGTTCGGTTTCGGTTTGGGTCCAAAACAGAAACCGAAGGGTCGGTTTTCACCCCTAGGGAATTGGATATATTTGTTGTTTCCTTTGACTCGTTGTATGCTATGTCGATTGACATTGAAGTGGAGGATAAGATGATTTAGAATCTTGGAGGAAATAAAAAGGTCTCGGTGCGTTCCATCTATAAGGCTCTTTTGGGAGTGTCTGATGATCCCTGTTTTCCTTGGAAGGCACTTGGAACTCCAAGGTACCTCCTACAATTGCTTTCATTATATGGACTGCATCTCTAGGAAGGATTTCACCTTGGATAACTTGAGGAAACGTGGTATTATCAGTTTAGATTGGTGTTGTATGTGCAAGAAAGACTGGAAAGCAATGGATCATCTTTTGTTACATTGTGAAGTGGCCAGGGGTTTATGGAATGAGATCCTAAATCAGACCAGGGTGGCATGGGTTATGCCTGGAAGAGTGAAAGATATCCTGAAGAGCTGGACAGGTATAAGGGGAAATGCCCGCATCGCTTCTGTGTGGAGAATGATCCCACATTGCATTATGTAGTGTTTGTGTATGAAGAGAAACAAGAGGTGCTTTGAAGACATGAAGCGTTCTTTGGAGGAGCTGAAGTGATTTTTTTACACTACTTTACTCTCCTGGGCTTCGGCCATTATTTGTAATGCAGATAATCTCCATGATTTGCTTGTATCTCTCACTAGTGCTTAGTTGTAATTAGGCTTTTTTGATGTATACTCCCGGTGTACTTGGGCTATGCCTTTATTACCAATAAAATTTTACTCTTACTTATCAAAAAAATAACCCAGCTCCCACTTCCAATTTCCAATTCATCCTGGTCATGCAATCCACTTCACATAAGACCTATAATTTTCCACACCCAACCGCCCCTTTTTCCAAAATGAAAGGGGGAAAAGGAAAAAAACAAATGGTAAAAGAATCGACATAAATGTAATTAGTGTCCCCAAAAACAAGAAGAAAACTCATCCTTGTCAACAAACCATCATGCATGCACCACCACATGACATAAGAAACAACTTAGGTGGGTCGCATTTGCGAACACATCAATTTTATTACAGGTAAACAAAAACACACAAATATACCAACACAGAATTAACTACAAAATCAACATAGCTCTGATTTTAAGGCAAACAACAACATTGCAAAAGCTCCCACCATAGATTATAAATACCTTACTCTGTCAAGCAAATGCAATGATCAGCTGGGGTCCCTTGTACAATACATTATTGACTTCCAGACGATTATAGCTGTGCATTTGTGTATATAGGACTTTGGCATCACAAATAGTACTAATCATCTTTCACATATCATACCATTATAACTAAATCGAACCCGGTAATTTAGATATTCATGCCAAACAGGTCATCACAACCCAATTAACTCCAATGATGAAATCTTTAAAACAACCACACACCAGCTAACTCCATTGATGAACTCTTTAAAGCAACCATAAACCAGCTAACTCCATTGAAGAAATCTTTAAAATAACCACACACCAGCTAACAACATTGACGAAATCTTTTTTTATAGGTAAAAGTACCTCATTTATTGAATAACATTGACAAAATCTGTAAACACCATCTATGAAGTTTTCAACTTTTACGCAAATAGAACTGCCTTAAATAAATACTCTGTTTGCTAGAGGAAATATAAATTATAACTCACGGAAAAGCAGTATGAGACGCACCAGTCCTGTGGATGATTTAGCTTGTAACCACTTTGATAATTTTTTGTAGGATGATTTCTTGATGTCAAGAGTGATTCCTGGGGGTCTGCAAGGTAATATATGGTTTGACCTACACCACTCACAAGATAACAGCATTTGTTAGATATTTAATGAAAGAATGCGCAAAATAATGCAAAAGACTATAAGAATTTTGAGCTTAAGAACACTAATATTAATAGATGGAAGTGGGTACTATCTTCCCCTTGCTCGACTTGGCCCAATGAAGTTCCTTGGCTCAATTGAGTACAGGTTTGGTGCGCTCTACTCAACTCTAGCTTGGCTCCATAGCGATGACTGAATTCAGTTTCAATTATTGCGCTTGCACAAGAGGCACAATATACTACAAACACTTGAAACGAAAATCATATTTGAAATCTGATTTACTCTCAAGTGACAGCATTTAAACTTTATTTTTCTAGCCTTAGCTCCATTTGCTAGTTTTCTAATTGGATAAAAAGAAACTTCAAGACAATAATCTCAGAGGACATTTTTATTTTCCCAAATTTCAAGGGGTGGACTCGCTCCCCACTCCAACCCAGAAAAAATAATTACAATTTAAGTGATACACATTCTTCGTACCATAGTGTGCTTCCAGGCAAGGGAAGGTCTTTGTCTTTAACTGTCGTATGCAAGGCTTGCAAAAGGCATTTGTCCAAAAGGGCATCCACATCCTCAGTGGATAGAGTATGATGGTCACTTAATTCCTCAGAAGGAACATTTTCTTTTATCTTCAAATCTCCGACGCCTGCAATTATTTCTTCAGCAGTAGCATTCTCGCCATCAAACTGTGTCAATGAACTCGAAGCTTGATTAGCTTCAGAGAGAGAATTAGTTACATCAACAGGTTCCCCCACTTCATGACTACCACTGCCATTCTGTTGACTGTTTGAGGCCTCGCTAGCACCTTCACATGACTCAGAAGTCTGACACAACTGCAGAAATGCAGGATCCTCAAACACGACATCTTCTAAGAAGCCAGCATTTGGCACATAGTGGCCCTCAACTGATTCCCTGTAAAAGAAGTGCATAAGCAGGGATTAGTAGTTTAAATTCTAAATCAATCTCAAATTTACTGTTACAGCTCCAGTTACCAAAGCAAGTCATGATAATAGTGAGTTATTCTTAATGCCTTTCCACGCAGACTGGCTTTTAAGGCTTCAGTACTGCTCATAGTGGTTGCGCCAACCTGCACCAAGATCAGTCAAATATGGGGCAATAACTAACTTTACAGAAGAGTTTTGACGGTCCAAGATCCCACAAAATATTTTTTTTTTTATAGGTAAATATATAAATATATATGTAAATATTCCAAAAATGCTTACTGCAATGGCAGCTGGATTGCCAGGTACTTTGACTGCCCATGGTTCTCCAGCTAGAAATGAAGCTAGACCTTCTTGAGGTACACTGATACCAGGAAACATCAAATCTGCCCCTCCGATGACAAATCGTGAAACCTCACCACCCTTCAGTATGAAAGCAGGCAAGAGCTCAGGGACCTTCCAAAGAGCAAAAACTGCAATAGTAAAAACAAGCCATGATCAACTACAGCCTATAAGAGAACAATAGAAAGGAACATTTTACACATTTCATCACTTCTACAGCAAACACTTCTTCAGAAATTCATCAGTCCCGATTAGTGAGTCTAACTTGAATTCATGCTTTCTAAGTTGATATTCCATTGACGTAAAAATAACACCGCCTGTTTGAGTTCTAAATGTGAGTTCTAAATTTGCAGCTCATTCATAATTAGTAGTCACCATATTCCTTGATGAATGGCCCTAACCTATCTCGCCCTTCACTTTGTAGCATGTTATAGCACCATTCACTTCTTACTTTCCTTCTCTAGTGAAATCCAGCACTTCAATTTGTACAACTAACATTTTTTGTAGCAATGAACATTCACATCAAAGGGAAAAAAAGCACTACCAAGAAAGTGTAAGCCCCCTGGAAATATTTTATGCAATGACTTCTACAACTCTACACAATCAGAACCATCCATATCCAAGAAAAACAGAAGATGTCAAGAGCGATTATACTTTAAACTGTCTCATTAGTATAACAAGGGGCAGGAATGAAGATCACTGAGGAAACGCTAGACAATTCGAATGCAAATGTAACGGGAGGAATCTAAACCAAACGCTAATGAATGATAAAATACCGGTGGGATATATTTCTGTGCCTCGCCCATCAATATCAAAAAACATAGGAAAGCCTCCTTCAACACCATATACATGGACTCGATTTTGAAGCTTTGCGACAGTTATCTCTGCCTGAAAAATTACAATTAAATAAATAGTACCGGATTGGTAACCAAGCGAACTAGGTTCTTTCATTTCTTGAAAAGAAAAGGGAAAATGAATACATGAACATATCATGCTAAAAAAGCAATCAAAACTTGAACATTTTAATCCTCCCTTGCTCATTACAAAATCCAAATTAAGTACTTGAGGCGTCCAGTTTAATAGTGCCCCGGCTGTAAATATGCAGCAAAAAGGATTACTGTGTCAATATCACCTACCAGGGTCCAAAACAGATAATTATTTAAACATTATCCATCTAGATGGTAATACTCTTCATACAAGGTCAACAGCACAATATTTAGTGCCCGGAAAGGATAACAATTTTTATGCCAAATCCAACCTACGCAAGCTTCATTACTAGAAAATATTCTAAATTGTAATCAACAAGAGAAAAATAATAAATAAATAAAAAACCTTGGGAGGGAGCAAGACGTCGATATCGGCATCGGAAGCTCTGGGGAAGCGGTCTTTGACTGTACGTTTAAGCTTCTTCCTGTCTGCCCCTGACAGCCTCTGGTGTGACTTGGTCTCTACTGTCTTCTTGAACATTCTCTCAATGTGTGCGCCAGCGCGCGCGCGCGCGATAGAGAGCGATATAGGGAGATAGAGGGCGATAGCGTGCGGGTGTGTCTCTAGGGATTCTGGGGGTACGAACGTTCTGGAAAAGAAGGCGGGGGTGTTACTTGAGTCGTTCGCAATAGAGAAGGATAATCTGAATCATTCCGGAACTCATATATTATCTTCTTACAATGCTATCGTTAATTTTATTCTATTATTAATTTATGAAAAATTCTATTCTTAATTCTTATACACCACCTTTCATTTTTTTTTTTATCTTTCTTTTTTGTCTTATCAAATATATAATATATAAATAATAAGTAGAAAAATTTAATTACTTTAAGAATAATAAAATTAGAAAAAAGAAAAAATTGTGTTATGTGTGGTGCGTAAGATTTACGCATAGCAAAGCTCTTAATTTATTCTTTTGGTCAAGCAACCTCTAGATAATTTTAAAGATAAAAGTCTAACCATTTAACGCCTCATTTAGTTTTACACATGAGATGAAATGAAAGGACTTAATATGAGAGTTAAAAATAAAATAATATATTATTAAAAAAATTAATTTCTTTTATTTTAAGATTAGAAAAAATTAAATTATTTATTTTGTATATAAATTTTAAAAAGTTATAATAATTATATGAGATAAGTTAAAAAGTTTTGTAAAAAAAAACGAGGCTAATTTTTATTAAGTAATGCTACATACAGTCGTAAAGTGCGTAAACGTTAGGCAGTCTCTTTGAAAAATAGTGAGGTTTACTATTAAAAAAATTCTTATGAATCTCGTATTTATTCACTTTTTTCATAATGATTATACGGTACTTGTGCATTCATGACTACAATTAACATTTCTCATTTTTATTTTCTTTTAGGGTGCGTTTGTATATTAAGCTGAGTTATTTATAAATAGTAATGAGTTGAGTTGAGTTGATAGAGTGAGTTATGTGAGACTCATCTAAAATAAGTTTAAATGTGTTCGAATGTTAATATGAGTTTAGTACTATTTATGAAAAATTGAAAAATATTGTAAGTCTCATGTGTAAGAAAGTTTTGAGTTAAAATGAATTTAATAATTTGAGAGTTAAGTGTTTAGATGTTAGACTCAATTTAAAATTAGGTTAAACTAAATTAAACTAAGTTGAATTTAACAACCAAACATCTTGAAAATATAAAGTTGAATCAAACCGTTGAAATTGCTTATGCAATCCAATATGTTGATGTATGTTAGTAAAAAAATTATTTAATATTCTTTTAATTTTTATCATTTCATTAAATATGACATCGAATAATTAGTAAATAACTAAGAAAATAAAAAGACTATATTTTAATAAGTTAATATTACATCCATTGATAAGACAACAATAATAACCAATAGAATGATAAATAGCTTTATATACCATTAAACATATTTGTTTGTTTCTACTGCTATTGTTTAGTACATATGCTGAATTCTTTGATTGATATCCTTTTTATTCACAATACCATTATATAAAAGGATATTTGTGTAACCTTAATTGGTGAAAAATGATTTAGCCCAAAATGATTTCATACAAATAAATTTATAAATTGACGTGATTTCATGTGATATGTAAGAATCTTTACGTGAAATCACGTCAATTTATAAATTTATTTGTATATAATATCTTATAAGTGCAACACTTATCTTTTTGATAACTAAACAACACAAACCTTCAGCAAATACCCAATGAGAAAAAAGTGATGACAAGAGATTCCCTCTCACTAAGGGACAATGCAACTTATGTTAAGTATTTTTAGATATTTTTAAATATTATCATAATTTCCTTTCATCCGGCTCAAATAGTTACATCAAATAAAGATAAAGAAAAGAGTTCTCACTTTCGTTTCTTTATCTTTAACCCCCTCAAAAAAAATAAAAGATCTAATATTTACTCAAGTTTCAAATTAAGACCGAGCAACATTTCATTAATTCATTATTTTTTTAGATTGATTTTATATTTTTTTCTGAATTCTTTATTCAATTATAAATTACGACATAAAATATATAAAAAAAAATATAAAATTATTGAGTAGTCTACGTCCCTTTGAATGATAAATCCCCTTAATCATTAATAAAATGAAAATTACAATAAATAAGTACCTTGGAATTCATAAGGGATTTACTTGTCTATGTATCGTTCTATTCGATCTTTTAGGTCCCTACTTCCCCTCGACGGTTATGCCACGATGTTCTTAAAGCCTATATGCTATGGATAGACCCTGCAACCATGACATGATTTGCTTATTTAAACATAATTTCATTTATTTGTAAAAGAAAAGAAATGGAATGGTTAATTCCACAAAAACAAAAGAACTCTTTTTTGGTCATGAGGTACAACTATAAATTCATATTTATTTGTTAGTGAATAGACCATAGATCAATTCCCCCTTTTATTGGGGAGTATTGAATACACCCATATTATGAGTTTTATGTTCTTTCTACCAAGAGACATGTCAAACCTGGGGATACCAATTTGATTGAATGAGATGATAGTTTCTCATTCTGAATCTGTAAAATCATAATTTTTTTTCAAACACGTGCTACAATGGCCGGGATAAAGGGTTGCGATCCTGCAAGGGTGACTACTTTTCATTTTCAAATATCAACGAAGCACAAAATATTTTTAATTTAAAATCTTTAACTTTTTCATATAATCATTATCTAATCATTATAATTTTTTCGAACAAACACAAACAATAACATCACTTTAAATTACAACACACCAATTATATTCAAACAAAATTTTAATTATATAATATTTTATTCATTTTTTTTTATCTTTTATTTCTTAAAATTTAATAAAATATTTAAATTCAAAATATTTAATTGCTATTTATAAATATATTGAGATATTCTCTAACCCTCCCATTAACTAGAGTTTGAATGTGATTGCTAAATGGCGATGACTCCGGTCGGTATTGAGCTGAGCCGAGTCAATCACAGTTTTTGGGCAGTACTACTAACAATTCATAACTTCAAAAACATTTATCTCGAGGAACGTAAATCAGATCAATATAGATGAGTTATGAAATATGAATGGTTAATAATAATATGGTAATTTGTCACTTACAATAATCTATATTCTCGTTGGATACCACTAATATTCACTAAGAGCACTAACAATGAGTTAGGCATACTTAAAATTTAGGTAAGATTTAGCTAAGTTGTTTAAAATACATCTATATCAAACTAGCTAAATCCATAGTAATTTTGCCTATCATGTTTTTGACTCGGCTATATTTAGCTAAGCCAATCCCGAATTGCTAACCAAATTATTTTTTAGCCATAAAATAATCTAATATATACTACAAGAAAAATAATTTTTTATGGTATCGAAATTCGTTTCAAAAAATATAAAATGCATCGCTAATAAATAATCACAACGAATTTTATGTTTTTTACTATAAATTTAAGTGATGTAAAAAATTATTTTTCTTATAGTACGTGACAACCACTAATGCTTTTAGAACTATCACATGACCAACGCCTACACCTTTGAATATTTCATCCATTAAATACTCTTTATTGGCTACTTTTGTTTTTGTAATCTTTGAAGCTTCTCGATCAATCATTATATATATATAGTATTGACAGTTAAATGGTTTGTGTATTGCTCTAATGGTTGCTTCTGTATATTTGATTTGAATAACAAGTTTTATTGAAAACTCTCTTGCTGGGAAGTGATGGAGACCACATAAACAAATATTTTTCCCTCCTTGAATGTTTGCACTCTATTATGGGCTTCCATTTTCAATTATTTCTTAAAAATTATGTTCTTATTTATCTAATAACCGTTGGAAAAATATGACTATTGAATAAATATATTCGTTAGAAGAATATAACAATTGTAAAAAAATACCGTTAAAAATTATATCTATTAAAGTAATATGAACGTTAGAAAATTAATATGCACATTTTTTACAATGAATAAATATTCCAATTACTATTATACTTAAAATAAATAAAAATATCAAAATCAATATTTTAATAAAATAGTGATAGATTTAGAGAGTTTGTTATTTAGTGTTATTGAAAAGTGGCTAGTTAAATTTAAAAAAGCGAAATTGATAGTAAAAAATTGGCCAAATAATAGTTAGGACATTACTAATGCTCTAATTGACCTAAAAATAACTAGTTATAAAGCCCAACGAGGGTGGGCCCACGAGCCAAACCCGTTGTCTCGTATGGATGAGCTTATGATCAACGATTTGCCCGACGACAATGCACCCATCAGAGATACCCATGTCCTACCCCCACCACCACATGGGCGAGGACAATTTAGGCCCTTAAATCCTTGCACTGCCTTCTCTCGTCTAGATGTTGAGGGGTGGATTAGCTCCTATGATAGTCCGTTCCTTCCCGTCCACCTACGACCAAAAATAATAACAAAATTCAAAACACTCGAAAAACAATAACAAATCCATCCCTGACATAAAAAGTCCATTGTCTGACAACAAATCCACAAATTTACAAGTCTACTCATGACATTTAACACATAGAAAACAATCACAACCTTTTGCTTCGGCAAAACTATGGCGTGGTTGTGGATTTAAGTAAAGAATCACGGTCACGAATGGTCGTGGGTCTTTTTGCAAATCCACAGCCATGCTTCAAGAAGGACAAAATAAAAAGTAGAAAATAAAGAGGAAGAGGGGGAGGAGAGAACGAGGGCACTAGAGAGAGAGAGATGTTTTAAACAAAACTTAATCTCAAAATGACATCGTTATGTTTAAAAATAATAATAAAACATAAGATTAAACAACGTGCTTTTATTAAATATTTTTTAAAATATAATATACATGGGCTGGATTAGGCTTACAAAGTTTACTCTGGATGAGTTTGGGCCCAACCTGAATCTCGCTCCTGGCTGCCAACTCTACACCTATCCAAATGACTTAATCAAGTATGTGAATTTAGAATCTACTATGCCAATACATAATTTATCCTCAATTTTTGACAAGTACACATTTCACATACGAAGTCAGAGTAATTGTTCATGTGCTCGTTGAGACTCAAACAATCACAAAAAATCCCCATAAGATATTATTGTAATCACAAAATTGGCCAAAAGACAATAGAAAGAATGTCACCTATAATTTAAGACGATTGTAACGTTTTTGAAATATAGAACCACACGTCTCAACTAAAATATAGAAAGAACTAACTATTGTTCCCGCACCCATAAAGCTTTTATCCATTTATTTTCCCTTTTTAATAAAAATTGTTTCATTGATTTAACTTCGAAATTGTTTCAGTTTTCTATACTTTCTATCGCCCTTCAGTTGATGGTGACATAGGATCAGCTGTGTCAACACAACACTTATGGGTTAAGGAATCAGAAAATAAAAGAGAGTGATGTTTTCTTATTTATATTTATGCTTTCATGTTTTGCTTAGAGTTTTCTTTTTTTACATGGTTGTGAAGGAAAATGTTGATTTGTAACTCGTAAGTAGGAAATGCCTAGTTGCCCGGGAAATGTCAAACGGGGCTCGGCTACAGTGGGGCCTCCGGACACTGGTACGGTCGCATCTGAGCTCGAAGATTTTTTTAAAAAGGTTTCTGTAGCATGTTTTTGACGGGGTTAATAAATAGCAAGAAAAAAGAATTGAAACAAATAGGACAGATATTAAAAAAAAAAAAAAAACAACAGATCCAGATCCAAACCAAAAGGAAGTAAAAAAACAGAGCTGGGCCGACGGATTTAAAATTGAACAAAAAGGGCAGTTACTACAAGGATTCAAAATTAGAGAGAGAGACATAGAGAGAAGAGAGAGGTTCCTCTTGCGCATTTCCTCTCGTCCTTTTTCGCCTTCCAATCGTTGAATTTCAAACCCTAAATCCTTCGTACCAGAGAGGAACGCAGGGCAAGAAATACCTACTCCATCAGATCTCTCCAATTTATTTCCCCTGTTTTCGGTCTTCACTCCGATCGATCCTCATCCACCTCTTTCTCTCACGTTTTTTGGGGCTTTTATTTTTCTCAAGAGCTACCTATCTATCCATCTTTATATCTATCTATTAATCTATTGGGATCAGGTCTTTGATCTTGAAAATCTCGGATCGATGGAGGCGATCGAGGAGTTGTCTCAGCTGTCGGAGTCGATGCGGCAAGCCGGGGCTCTTCTAGCCGATGAAGACGTTGACGAAAACCCCGGCTCATCCTCCGGTTCTTCTAGAAGGGCCTCTACTTTCCTTAATGTTGTAGCTCTTGGAAATGTCGTAAGTCTACCCGTTCATCTCTCTACTTTTAGTTCTCGTTCTCACACGTGTGTGAACGGGTGACGATATATTAGATTTATGTGTTTACAGAGAGGGAGATCGCCTCGATTTCTCTATGCACAAGCTTTTAGATTTTCAGTTCTTTTAGGCGAAGGGAGATGTTTCCTTCTGGATTGGAAGTGGCCCTCTATACATGTCTTAATGGCACTGCGGTCTGCATGCTGACTTAATTCATGTAGATGATTTAATAAGAGAGGTTATGGTTTTATTACTTGAAAGGTGTGGGGCTTGCGAAATGTAAGGAGAGAGGATTAACCTGTTTGATTGATTACTTGCGTTTAACCGGTTTAATATCATTAAAATGCACCTGTGTGTTGATATTAACTTGAAACGAGGGAGTTCTGAACGTATAAGTGTAAGCTTATTTTATAGTTTTTGACTGGATGATTAATGCTGATGGCCACTAGAGTTTTTCCTGAATTTCTCTGTGAGATGTATATGATGATTCAATTTCAAGCGTCAAGTGAAGTTTTGAAATATTGTGTTTAATTTATTCTTACAACTTACAAGAAACCGTTTGAAAATCAACTCAGACGCGAGGTGTTAGTAACAATCTCTTTTCCTGTGCAATACTGCTTTCATTGTCGGGAGATCCTGATGTAATTTTGTTTTTTGGTGTGCCACAAATTGAATAGGGTGCTGGTAAATCTGCAGTCTTGAACAGTTTAATTGGGCATCCTGTTTTGGTAAGTTTGGAGTTTAATATCTTGTTTTTAAAAAAAAAAAAAAAATCTTATATAGCATAGAAGCTAGTAAGATCTACCTTTGTTGTTAAGATATGTTCTCTTCTTCGTCCAGCCAACTGGTGAAAAAGGTGCCACTCGAGCTCCCATAAGCATCGATTTGCAGAGGGATGGTTCTTTGAGCAGCAAATCGATTATTTTGCAGATTGACAATAAATCTCAACAAGTTTCTGCAAGTCAGTAACTACAATCAGTAGTCATAATTACTTCATGTTTACTACTGCTTTTACTTAATATGTCAAACATCAGAAGCTTCTTTTGAGGATTTCAACGGCACCACTGACCTGGCCCTGCTGTTCTAGAATGACCAATGAAATCTGCCTAGCAAGTGACTTTGTGATGCCTGCATCAATTACAATCCCTATGTTACGGGGTGCTTAGTGATAATATAACAAATGCTAGGGTGTTTTGTTTAGAACAAATCTGGGATTTTTATGTTCATTCCTTCTGTCTTGGGTTTCAGTTTTAGGGAACAATGGTCTTTCCGTTCATGATTTTCTGATGTCACTTTCTGTTTTCTAGAATGTATTTAGGTGTTTTCTTTTGTATACTTCGTGTGTACCTGGGCTTCGCCTATACATTCATTTCAATAAAATCATTTATTACTTATAAAAAAAATATAACAAATGCTAGGGTGTTTGAAATTCTCTTTATCTGTTGATGTGCTTTGTTTGATTAATGTGGCGCTTATGCAGGTGCTTTACGACATTCTCTACAGGATAGACTGAGTAAGGGTTCCTCAGGGAGTCGAGATGAAATATATTTGAAGCTACGCACAAGTACAGGTTTGTCCATAATCAATAGTCTTTCATCTCTCTTAACTTATGTGATTAAAGATTTTACTAAAAAATGTTTCTCCTGGAAAATGAAAAGTTCCTAAAATTATGGTACGGGTATTGAAGGAGGCTCTGGAATACATATAAAGTTTGTGGAGGCATCAATAACATTTGGATGTGAAGAGATTAGTGTATGGATATGTAACGGCTAAAAGTAATAGCAGTATCTTGTGGTGCAAAGAAACTTCGAATAATTTGACTATTATTATTATTATTATATCCTTTTGTTCTCTTTTTCCATTATAGATGCATAAAATTTAAGTAGATGGGTCATTGACAAGCGATTTCACATTACAATAATGCCAAATCTTAGATTGTTACATGTGTAGAATACATATCTTGAAATTTGGTTGCATTGATGAATATTGTCCTTATATTGTAACAATGAATGTTTCTTCACGAGATTTCTATTTTTGTGTGCATCCTTTTAATGCTCTTATGATCTGCATTAAAAGTTTTTTAAAATTCACTCCATGTTATACTGACATCTGTGTTGGGGTTGGTGCATGTTTCATTTGATTTCCTGCTGTCATGCATGTATTCTTTGATTTATTGGTTTCTTTGATTTTAAATTTCTATCTGACGTAATTTTTCCTCAGCACCTCCTTTGAAGTTGATTGATTTACCTGGGCTGGATCAACGGATCATGGATGACTCATTGGTAAGTGGTGTAAAGTATGTCTAGACCTTTTGTTTATCAAGGACATAGATGGCCTAGGCCCAAGAGTTCATCATTCTTGCAATAGACTCTTTTCCATGTTTCAGCTCATTTATGTTTTTACTTTTTACAAATAGGTTCTCAATGAATTTTCTTGCAACAGTTTTGGTGCATTTGAATTATTATTGGATATGAAACAATTTCGATTGATAATGTTCTTAACGATCCTTGTATAGGTTAGTGAATACGCAGAGCACAACGATGCCATTCTACTAGTTATAGTACCTGCTGCACAGGCACCTGAAGTTGCTTCATGTCGAGCCATTAGAATCGCCAAGGAATATGATGGAGATGGTAACTTGCTCTTTCGTTTGTGACCTTTTTACTCGGGGGAGGTTAAATTTGATTCTATTCCTTTATATGAATGCATATGAGATATTGCTTTTTTAGATGTTCATATGCTATTATCTCCTTTGTTTCTAATGCGACCTTCTCTTCTCCTTCCTCTTTTTTTTTTTTAATATTAGTAATTTAAATGTTGATTATAGGTACCAGAACCATTGGTGTAATTAGTAAAATAGATCAAGCTGCATCGGATCAGAAATCACTTGCTGCAGTTCAGGCTCTCCTGTTAAATCAGGGGCCATCAAGGGCATCCGATATCCCATGGGTTGCTTTAATAGGCCAATCAGTCTCAATAGCATCTGCGCAATCTGGATCGATTGGATCAGAGAGTTCTTTAGAAACTGCATGGAGAGCAGAGAGTGAAAGTCTTAAATCCATTCTAACTGGAGCCCCACAAACTAAGCTTGGGAGAATAGCTTTGGTTGATGCTCTGGCGCAGCAGATTAGGAATCGTGTGAAAGTTCGGCTTCCAAACATCCTCTCTGGGTGTGTGTTCTGCTGATATACGGCATTCTATTTTGATCTTTTCATGTTTTTTATGCATCTTTTAGATATATATTTTTTAACCAGCAAGTTTAATTCCTGCAGTGCCTAATATTTTTTATGCATCTTTCTAGTGTAATTTTTTATGCACATATGAAAAAAGTATTTCGAGTCATTAATGGGATTTTTTTCATAAGTAATTGAACTTTATCAAAAGCCACAATCCAGTTCAGCATACAAAAAATACAATATAGAGGAAACAAAGTCACGTCCAAATGTTTCAAAGAGTCTCCCAGATTTTGAGCTGTCTACTTTGATTAGAGTTGACACTATCAAGTACTGCTGACAAGCAGATTGCACTGAACCAATAAATCCAGCTTTCTAGGTTGTATAGATCCAGTTTATTAAGTATTTTGCATGTCTAAATTTGATTCCATGCACATAAATTAGCCACATACCTTTTTTGAAACTACTCCTTTTGAATGGATTCATATTCGTATTTTTTCCTATCAAGCATGATGAAATTGGGTTCCTATCAATGCCTGTTCTTTTCATTTCTGCAGGTTACAAGGGAAGTCGCAAATAGTTCAGGATGAGCTGGTGAGGCTTGGTGAGCAATTGGTTCAAAGTCCCGAGGGCACCCGAGCTCTAGCCCTGGAACTTTGCCGTGAATTTGAGGATAAGTTCCTCCTGCATGTTACATCTGGGGAGGTTTGTTTTTTGTAATATATACATTTAGTTTCAAAATATAGCCTTAAGTATTTAATTTTACCTATAAAAAAATATAGCCTTAAGCACAGGGTTCTGCCAATTACTGAGATTTTATTGCAAATATTTTCCTAATTGCTTAAATTTGTGTTTCATTGATCAACATGGATATTATTAGTGTTTGATTGTCTTCACTTCCTCTTCTGCTTTTCCTTCATTTTTCACTTGTGAAGCTTTGTGTATGATTTGGTATTTCACTTTTGAGCACTTGTATTTGTTGGAAGTTATTTTTCTATCAATATATCATCTGATGCCATTCCCACATTTCTTCATAGTGACTGACAATTACCTGAGGCAGCAACAGTTGCCTCATCTTTTAGAGTAATTTATTGTTATCATTTTCCTGATTCATGACCCTCATCTATTTTTCTACTATTTTTTTTGTAGGGTTCTGGTTGGAAAATTGTTGCCAGTTTTGAGGGGAGCTTTCCAAATAGAATGAAGCAACTTCCTTTAGACAGACATTTTGATATCAACAATGTCAAGAGGGTATGTTTTGTCCTTCCCCTTTTTCCCAAATTGCCTTGTTGCAGCTTACCTTTTATTGCTTTATGGACATTTTTGGGGGCTTCTTATGACCTATTGATTTCTAATTGTTGTGCTAGATTGTGTTGGAAGCAGATGGTTATCAGCCATATCTCATATCCCCTGAAAAGGGTTTAAGATCCTTAATTAAAGGTGTCTTAGAGCTTGCAAAAGAACCATCACGGCTTTGTGTTGATGAGGTAAATCTAGGCATTCACTGCTGTTTTCTGTAGTATGATTTGGATTTTTGTAGCTTCAGCATTGTTTATAAGGGTTTATTATCTAGATTCTAACTTATGATCTTTAGTGGGCTTTCCGAATTCCCTTTTTCTACCGTATATTTACTTTTGAAGGCTTGAGTTGGGCTGCTGATAGATGATATCATTTCTGGAGCTTCTCAGTCTTCCTTTTCATACTTAATGATGAGTAAACCTTGGCTTCAACTAAGATTTTTATTTGTTTGTTTTGGAATTGCTTGTCTACAGTTAGTTCATGTCATCTGTATGGTATATATTTTTTCAACAAATTAAACTTTATTAATCATCAGAAAGGGTGATATCAAGTACACTGTAAGTTATACAAGGGGTACACCTAGCTCTAGCAAGGCATTATAATCTTTACTGGGATCAATCTGTGCAAATGCTCTTATCAATGCCTTATACATTGTTTTCTGACTGATAAATTAGGTACACCGTGTTCTGGTTGATATAGTTTCTGCTGCAGCAAATGCTACACCGGGTCTCGGAAGATACCCTCCTTTCAAGAGAGAGGTATGGTGCCTTGTCAAAATATTCATTTTTGTAGTTTTCCTTATAAATTTTATCATGTTTAATAGTATGACTACAAGTCTGCATGGTTTTAAATTTACTTCCTTGTTATTCTTTTAAATTTGTGATTTTTTTTTTTTGATAAGTAAGAAGGCAATTTAAATTTGTGAATTTAAACCATGTTACTGTTATACAAGGTTGTGGCCATTGCAAGTGCTGCCTTAGATGGTTTTAAGAATGAGGCAAAGAAAATGGTTGTTGCACTAGTTGATATGGAGCGAGCTTTTGTGCCCCCACAACATTTCATCCGTTTGGTGCAAAGGAGGTATTCTTAACATGTTTTTTGCCTGAAATTAACATTTGGTTTCATACCAAAACATGTTATGTAGCATTTGGTTTGAGATTATAACACAGTTGACATTTGCTAAATGCATGTGATTCCTGCAAAATTGTTGAGTTCTGTAAACATTTGTAACAGAACGGCATGCCTTGCATAATTTCTTCAGGAAGATGCTTTAACTTCCATGTCATTGCTACATAGATTGATGGAGTTTCTTTTATCCCCCATCCCCTTGTGGGAAAAAAATGTCTTGTTCCTGAGTGTGTTGTGTCATTGTTAGTTTGGTTTTGAAATTATTATTATTATTTTTTTTGCAATATTTATCTGGAGCTTATTAGGATGATCTGTTAATTTTTTTCTCAGGCTTTTACCCTTTTTTAATAAAATCTTCAATTACGTGATAAAAAATCTTAGGATGGAGAGACAGCGCCGAGAGGAGGAGCTGAAAACTCGAACTTCAAAAAAGGGACAAGAGGCAGAGCAGGCAACACTAAACAGAGTAGGATATTTCCTCTAATGTTTGTTGTAGAACAATTACATTGAGTTGATTTTGTTTAGTTTTCCTGAACTGTATATCTTGTTAATGAAGTCATTTTGTTCTTCGTATGCCTTGCTCATTATGCATATCTTGTTTCCTTTTCAGGCAACTAGTCCTCAAACAGGTGGTCAGCAGACTGGTGGAACCTTGAAATCAATGAAGGAAAAATCAGGGCAGACAGAGAAAGAAGTTCAGGAGAATTCAGGTTTAAAGACTGCAGGTCCTGAAGGAGAAATAACAGCAGGTTTGTCTGCAAAATGCATGCTCATTTGTGACAATAGGTTCTATTTATATGAAAATCTATGTATTTCAAATCAAGATTCAGATTTTTAATTAATGTAGATATTCTATGCCTCATTTCTCTATTTATGGAAAACACTACAATTAAAAATAAAATGGGGACAACATTTTGGTTATGAAATTGAAGCTTATTGCATGCTATATATCACATTGTTACAATGTTTTTTAATTATAAAAAAAAACATTGTTACAATGTTTCAGATTATGAAGATACTTTGCAGTTAGATAAATTACTTCTTCTTGGTGAATGACACATATTTGCAGACTTACCTGTCCTAGATCATTTTTATGCGGAATTTTCTTTTCTATTGATGGAAGTGCATTTTGTGCCAAAATAGAATTCATGATGCAATTAGCAAAGCTATTTTCTGGGGTCATATCGGTTTTTGGGGCAACTATGCATGCCGATGTCTTCAGAGCACTTAAAAGACTCACTCGAGCTGTAGCCCAGCTTTTTTTGGGGAGTTACATTATACTGACTGCATTTTATTTTACTGCAGGTTTTATATTGAAGAAAAGTGCAAAAACTAATGGCTGGAGCCGTCGGTGGTTTGTTTTGAACGAGAAGACCGGAAAGGTTTGTAACATTAGTTCAAAGCCTGCCAAATTCAAGCTTCAATTTATAAGTTGGGGGGTTCTCTTACTTCAAGGCATCATAGCCGTTGTAATATAAGATGTGTACTTGTTGCTAATGCAACTACTATCATCATAACAATTTTGATCTTGGGATTTATTTGGCCTTTCCTTTATTCCACAGCTTGGTTACACCAAAAAGCAGGAGGAAAGACATTTTCGAGGAGTCATCACTTTGGAGGTAATTACAAATGTTCATACTTTTCTACATTTAGATCTGAATTTTGTAACTGTGTTGTTCCCCAAGTTTTTATGAAGCCTTTTACTGTTTAAGATTCTATCATTGTGACTAATGCTGGACAGGATGTATCGAGGGTTCTTGGGTAATCAACTGTGCATTGAAAAAGAAAATTTATTAATTCTGGTGGGTGTATCAAAATATGGGCTAGTGGGGGGAATTTTCATTCATATTATTAACGTTATTTTTACCCATAAAAAAAGTTACTGTGGAGAATTTTTGCCTGATCTCTTGTAATTAGGCGTTATCTCTTGTATACTCCATGTGTACTTGAGCTATGCCTGATTACTTGTTTAATAAACTTCCTTTTACCCATCAAAAACTTTTTGCTGATCTCTCATCTGAATATTCATTCTAATCTTAAGATTTGGGATTGTTTACCTTTCAAAAAAGAAAAGATCTGATGGTATGGGAATATGGGTTTGGGTTTTTGCAATCCGTTTATGAAATACAGTTTGTATTTGTTTTCCCTTGGCCAGAAAGCAACACATAAGTTGGATGCAGTGAATACATATACGTTCACTTTTGCTAAAAGCAACGCTTATCTTTATTTAGCTGGCTCTGCAATGCTATGTCTAAAGTGTTACATATTTACTTATAAAAAAAAAATGTTAATCTGAGGAACCAAATTAAAGGGAAAAAAATGTTCTTTTAGTTAATCAATATATTTATTATTTCTGAATGGCCTACTTGGCTTCGCCTATTTTAATAAAATTCTTATTTACTAATAAAAAAATTATTTCTAAATGGTCTAAACCACATTGACAATCTTTTTTTTGATAAGTAAAAGATTTATTGATCCTCGTAAATAGGCAAAGCCCGAGTACAAACCACATTGACAATCTAGCTATGAAAAGAACGAAGCTTGAGTAGTTGTAAAGCTATTTTTTTTTTTTTTAAAATTATGGTAGGCTGGCAGATATCAATTCTAGGCAAGCTATTTCTGTAAAACGGTGAAAAACTTTCAAACTCTTGGAATAAATTGATTTTTGTTCATAGAGATTGAAAGCAGCTGGAATTTTCAACGTGAAAATAGTAAAGGGAAATTAATGCAGGAACTCTGTTTTTACTATGTTGATTCAGAACCTGAGTCTGATATTCATTTTTCCATTTTCAATCCTCAATAGCAATAGAGTAGAAAGTGAAATCTCTTGTTGACTATCTTGATTAGATTTTAGACACTATAAAATCGTGGATCAAAGTTGGTCTTCTGAGACGCTACTTTATTTGAATGTTAAGAGTCATTTGTAGAAGATCAATTGCTTTTGGTAAAACTGTATCACAGATGGTTTTTATTGAATTGGACATATCTCATTAGTATGCTCATCTTTTGGTTTGGGTTTTAGCCTTTCTGTCTTGATACATTTATAGACAAACTATATTTACATGCACACAGCTTATATGTGCAGATGCCCATGAAGGGCAGTCTATCCTTCAGATAACTATTTAGCGTACTTCGTGCTAATAGTACTCGTCCCCATCTTATATGATTTCTGTGCAGGAATGTAATATTGAAGAGGTAACAGATGAGGAAGAACCTCCATCAAAGAGTTCAAAGGATAAGAAGGCTAATGGGCCAGATTCTGGAAAAGCACCCAGTCTTGTGTTCAAGATCACTAGCAAGGTTCCATATAAAACTGTTTTGAAAGGCATGTCCCTTTTCTTTCATCTTTAGTTTGTGAGATGTGGATACCCACCCCGACGTTTGTTATTTTGAGTTGCTAGCCTATGTTGAACTCATTCCCCATTCATCTTGCAGCCCATAGTGCCGTTGTATTGAAGGCTGAGAGTATGGCTGATAAGATTGAATGGATGAATAAAATAAGAAATGTTATTCAACCTTCTAGGGGAGGACAAGTAAAGGGTGAAGGTGGTGGTATGCGACAAAGCCTTTCCGATGGTTCTCTTGTAAGTTACTGATTCATAGCTGATGTTATGCAATTTCTACTTTGTATGGCAAATGGCTGCTTGTATGACTCTTTTCTCTTGCAAATGTTTTGAAATTATGCTATTTTCTGATTCAGTTTTTTTGGTATCTTCAATGTTGAATTTCCTTTAGTTTTCTCATTTGATTCAGTCTTCATATTTTTTTGGAAATTTCTTGAATTTCAATTTCCCACTGCAATTTAAATGGAAGGACCTGCTAACCTTTATTTTGCTAAAAGTTGTTCCACTAAGTCTTAAAGTTTAATGCTCCTCTCCTCCTTCAAGGATATGATGGCTCGAAAGCCTGCTGATCCTGAGGAAGAGCTTCGGTGGATGTCTCAAGAAGTACGAGGTTATGTGGAAGCAGTTTTGAACAGTTTGGCTGCAAATGTCCCCAAAGTAAGCTTATATCATCACCTTTGTGTTTTTCATCCTTAAAATCAGTAGGTGAATGATTGATACATTTGGGACTGACTGGTTGAGCAGGCAGTTGTTCTTTGCCAAGTAGAGAAAGCGAAAGAAGATATGCTAAATCAGTTGTATAGCAACGTCAGGTGGAATGCTTCTCTACTTTCTCTTCATTTGTTGTTTGCATTGCACAACTTTGATGTTTTTTTCTACGCATGTGCTTGTCCAAGTGGCCCTGACAGGCTGCTTTCGTGTTCTTAGCTCTATCTGGTGAATGTAACCTCAATACTTCCCTGCAATTTGTCTCTGACTGTACAGTCGTGAAAAAGTCCACAAGAATGCAAAATTCCTAAATCTTCATAGAACAGAATAATTTGTAATAATGTTTATATTTGTGAATGGGTAGTGCGCAAAGCACAGCAAGGATTGAAGAGTTGCTCCAGGAGGACCAGAATGTCAAACGGAGGAGGGAGCGCTACCAGAAGCAGTCTTCTCTTCTTTCAAAACTAACGCGCCAACTTAGCGTTCATGACAACCGAGCTTCTGCTGCCTCCAGCTGGTCTAATGGTGGTGGGGCAGGTTAGTATTTAAAAACTGTATCATTTCTCTCAATGGTCTGAATCCAAAAGATCTCAAGTCGATGATATTTTCCTTCTCAAAACACTTAAAGAAGTCTGTTTGATGAACAATGCCAGAAGCAAATATGTTTTAGGCTATATCATGAATTATAACTGGACTCAAAACTTTGTTAGTATCTCTCAAAAATTTTCTAAAACATTGTTGTTATAAGAGCATTTTTTTTCCAAGCATTAAGACTCAGAAGAATAGAAATTTCACCATGGCTTCATTTCTTTCTTGTTTTGTGACTTTAACCTTGATAGATGATTAGATTGGGTCCAGGTTTGAGTTCCCAGTCAACATAAATGTTTGCCACCTGTTGGTGGTGGATCATTGGCCCTAGTAACCAAGGACTTACAGATCAATGTTAAGCCCCTCAACATGTATGTATAATGTCATTATCATAATGGACGAACCAAGCCCCTCAACATTTGCAAGGTCGACTACACACAATCAAAGAGTTACTGTAATATTAAGCCATCGAACTTTGATTTGTTCATTCACAATTTATTTTTTTTGGAAAAAGCAAGACCTGGATGTTGTTCAGAAGGCATGGATTTATTGGGGTTGTTTTCTATTGTTTCTTTTGTTTTTCAAATAATGATGCTTTGCGAAGTCTCTTTTTACAGCGCTTTAATGTTGATCTTAAATATATAGTTGTCCTGAAGCTCTTACATTGTAATCTCTATAACCTTTGCAGAAAGCAGCCCTAGGACCAGTGGTCCAGCTGGTGATGACTGGAGGTCTGCATTTGATGCGGCTGCTAATGGCTCTGTTGATTATAATTCCTTTGGCGATTCTTCTAGGTCTGGATCCAATGGTCACAGCCGACATCACAGCCGACATAACAGTGACCCGGCACAAAATGGTGATGTGAACTCTGGTTCAAATTCCAGCAGCCGACGTACTCCTAATCGGTTGCCCCCTCCTCCACCGCAGTCTGGTTCTTCAAGTTACAAATATTATTAAATGGAATTGTATTGTTCGATTGACTCATGTTTTCATTGCATTTTTGGTGGGTGAGACAGCCCAGGCCCACTTCATGATCCGAACATTTGCTCATCTTAAATTCTATATTCCTGTTAGAATCAGTAGATGGGGGAGAGACTAGAGAGAGAGAGAGTTTGTGTACATAGAAGACTACAGGTCCTCAGTATCGAGTGCTCATGTCTTGGCCCAGTGTTAGATGACTTGGTCGGGTGTCACATAGATGGATTTCTGGGTTCACTTGAAATCCACTTTTATTATATTCTATTCAATTTTCTTCTTTTCATAGAGTTTATGTTTCCATTTCTCTGCTCATTTTTGGTTGCCATAGATGTACTTGTTTGTATTGATTTGGATTTCATGTGTACTACCCATATCTGATGTCCTTGTAACGTGTGGAATATCTTTTCCAAGTAAAAGGGTATATTTTACTGTGTGCGCGCTTGTGCGTTCTCACCCTTTTTCTCTAATTGCTACCAGTGTAAATGTCTATACATTTTTATTTCACGATGCAATTCAAAGTTCGGTTCTCCAATAGATTGGGATTTGGTGTAGTTTGGATAGTGAGATGAGATGAGATGATTTTAGATGAAAGTTAAATAAAATATTGTTAGAATATTATTTTTTAATATTATTATTGTTTTGAGATTTAAAAAAGTTCAATTGTATATTATATTCTATGTATAAATTTAAAAAAGTTATAATGATGAGAGGAGATAAAGATGAAACTATTTTTATATCTAAACTTTATATTGTCTTTACAAAAGCTATTGCATTTCCAATAAATCAGGTTTGTGAAGGGATATGGTGCCTTTTTATTTTCCAATAATAGCCTTTGCATTTTTGTCTTCTGCCTATGCCCAAGATATTGCAGAGCAGGTTTTCCATTCCACATTAAACCAAAGCTTTTATTTGCTAAAACAATTTCGCAAGCCGTTAAACATCCAACCTCACCATCTCGGATAAGCATCTCCCAAGAAGCCTATGAGAATGATAGAAGATTCAAGCCGCCGGTCCAAGTCGCCTATTTTTAATCGATTAAAGTAACTAAGAAGAAGAAGAAAGAAAAGCGAACTTGATCGGCATTAGTAAATTTATTCCTTAAAAAATACAGAATTAACTGATCTATTTAACAAAGTCAATGCGCTTGTCAAAAGGCAAAGGGAGGAAAAGTAGAAAAATTTTCAAGTCTTGTCAATAGAAGATTTATATGATGGTCAATGGTAAGCCTAATCCCTTCAAGCGGATGTTCAACCTCCTAAGCCAAATAGAGTGAACGGTCTTGTGAAAGATATCGAATCTCTTTGGAGGTCCATTCACTACAAAGTGCCTTTGCACCTGCTTCACCCTCCCTCCTCTGCAGTCTTTTGTACTGATTTTGAGAGATGCTCTAAGTATGTCTTTGATATTGGCAATATCCTCCACTTTCACCTTGATAGAAAATAACTCCCAGTTCAGAACATCGCTGAAGGGGCAATATAGCCATCCGAAATCAGCATCGGAACAAACTGCATATATTGCCTCCACAACTCTTGGACTTGCTACTTCAAACCCGCTTGGGAATAGGCAGTACTTACTCTTCTTCAACATCGAGTTATAGTTCAGTCGCTTGGGAAGACGCTCATATACTAGCACATCTTCATCTTTCTTCCCAATGTTTCAACAATATAGGTCTAATGTGGCCGTGTAGACCGCCTGCGAAGAAGGCCAGAATGGGTCGGTGAGATGTTGAGGGGCCGTTGAGAAGGCCCCTAACTTACCCAGTTAGGAGATGGATTTCTAGATATGAAACGTCTCTAGAAGGAACAAATCCTTCGGAAGTATTTGCATTACACAATATTCTAATGGACATGTTGTATAGGTAAGGAGCATACGAAGATGCATAAGGCCCCTATAAAATTAACAAAAGGCATTTGGCCAAGTTATATAGAGCATTAATTTCACTATAATTTTGGTCGTACTTATACCAGCTACTAGTTTCTTTACCATTACTTTAAAATGTTTTTACCAAGGAGATGGGCAACTAAAATAAGACACGTTTTTAATCAAGCCAAAATAAAGAACAGGGAGGGTAGTGGATCCTTGGGTCCTTTTGCTCTGGCAAGTCTACAGCGTGGTTGTGGATCCCAACAAAGAATCATGGCCACGAATGGTAGTGGGTCTCTTTGCAAACCCACGACCATGCTTCAAGGAGGAAAAAATAAAAAGTAGAGAGAGAGAGAGAGAGAGAGAGAGAGAGAGAGAGATCTTTCTTGCTCAATCATGGCAAGAGAGCATCTGAGCATGACATGATCGGCACCAAGGCTTCGATTCCAATAGGGACGTGTCTTGGAAATGACGTTGACATAGTCAGCAACAGTAGCTCCAATGGGATCCATATCATGGGAATTGAGCTCGAAGAGATACTTAACCATCTCCACCACACTAAATGGCATGAAATATACATGTGCTTTATTGGGGTCTTTGGTTCTATAAATATTTTCCATTTCCATAGCATGAATGAAGCTTCCCTCGGTGGAATATATACTCTTGCATGGACCATAATGAAACAATGGTTGCTCTCCTTCTTCATATACATTTATTTTGAAAATCCTTTCCATCTCTAAATAACTCCTACATTTTTTTTTCTCTCTTTTAATGAAACAAGTACCATAACAAAAATAAAATAATATATATATATATATATATATATATATATATATATATATATCATTAAGAAGAAGAAGAAAGACAACTAATGATGAATCGAATGGTACCTGTGAAAAGCATTTGCATTCCTATATATTGGACCTTGAGGAACATAGCCAGGGTCATCATGGGTTGATGTCAGATTGTGGGTTCGACCAGCCTCTTTAATGGCCGACCTGGCTCTACCCAAACTTCCTTCAATTTTCTCTAACGTACTGTATTCTCTTTACTCTGCTTTTCCCTGTAGTCACGTTGATTTTATCTGATTCTTTCTTCTTTTCTATTCTCTCTTGCCTTTCTCCCTTGTAACCCAACAACCAAGGCTCAAAATATTAAATAGAAAACGGAATATATCAACATATATAGAAACTAAGCAACTATGTGTTTCACTGTTTCTTAAACAAGACTTACGGTTTGAGGGAGGGAGGAGGAAGAACTATATGGAGAATCTGGCGTTTTGAAAAATTCAGAAGACCTCTCATCACCAAGTGTGCGCTGTATCACTGAGATCATAACAGCCAAGGCTAGCACAACAAATAAAACTAAAAATATTAAAGAAGACTACTGTCGGTAGAATGAACAGAAAGTCCGCTTGTCAGAAAATGGCATTTCTCTGTATACCCTTTGTTCTGTGAATGACACAGAAGGATCGTCTACTAGGGATTCATTTCTTCAGGGAGAGGATCATTCCTTACTTGCTCATCGTAACTTGCATGCAGGTTATGAGCATTGAATGCAAGCCTATATGCTGCTTTGATTCTTTTTTTTTTGGAGGGGGGGGGGGGGGGGGGGGGGGTGTCTTGCATGCAAAGCTTCGTCGAGAGTAAGGTTTGTTAATCCCCAGTATGGCAAATAAGATTAAAAAAAGAAAATCTCGAGTATGGATCTTCTTCCAATAATAACTGGTGTTTTTTATTTGGTATAAAAAACCTCTATGCGTAATCATTTTCACAACACTTTTGACGTCTCTAGATTCCCGGAGGTCAGGTTGAATTCTCTCCTTTTCCTTTTTTTTTTTAAATATCTTTTTTTTTTATTGATCATATATGTTAAGTGGAGTAAAAATATTTACGAGAATAATAATAATAATAATAATAATAATAGTAATAATAGCAATCGAGGATTGTGACAACGACAATTAATATTGGACTATTTTTACTATTTAAAAGTCTGTTCCGTAATAGAGAATGGACAGTATGGTGAAGACTCTTATGAAGAAAGCCACAATGGGGCAATAATCATTCACTAAAAAAAGCTGGGTAACTCCAAGATGTGTTTTATACTGATAGTATGAAGATAATAGTGCTACAGCTAAATAGCAAGAACAGCCAGGGAGAGCTCATCCAACAAAATTTCCCGGACTCATTTATTCTATGAACACTCAATGCCATATAAACACTTACCGCCAGATCTAGAAATAGTCTCACAAGAGCTATAACTGAAAAAATTAAACATACAACGAATATCACAATTCCCTTATTCTCCATTGAAAACTGATTCTCCTTGACCTTATCAACCTGGGATCTGCAAATGAATAGCATTTATCAGCTCTTGCATGTACCCATACACTAGATAAGCAGCCCACAATAAAAAACAACTAGATAAACCAATAGTATTTTTTAATTTACACTTCTAACCAATGAATAATGCCATATATATATATATATATATATATATATATATCACACATATAAGTCATATTTGAACAACTAGGAAAGGAAATTGACATCTCCCGAAATGTAAAGACTCTACCATAAAAAGGATCCAACATGTGCAAAAGCAACATATGAATATTCTCCTTGTCATTCAAACTACCAATTTTTCTCCTTTTGCCAACCCAAATTATCCATCTCAAATTTTGAGTTCAATCGCCGCTCTTTGGCTATGCCTACTTCTCTCATCAATAAAGTTCTTCTTTACCGATTAAAAAAGTTTGGAGTCCAATCACCTCTCTGCCAGACTCATGGGACATTTCAGCCCTGATCCAGTATCCTATCTGGGTCTTTACCTTCTGGCTATCTAGTTAGGTGGAATGGGAGGCTATCCCAACCCACACATAAGGAACATCCTAACTTGTGCCAGAGTTGATAGAAACACACTAAACAAGCAATAGCTTTGCCCTATTGCACTATATTTTCTTCCTTATCCGACAAAGTCAAAACCCAAAGAAACCCACCCAGAAAAAGAATCAGATCCTAAGATCAGGAGCTGTAGAATGTGTTTGCTTAAGGTATTTTGAAAAAAAAGATCATAAATTGACTAGAAAACGTATTCTACCTGAGAACAGCATTGTCCCTGAGTAAATTATCTAACTGCAATGAAACAAGGGACCTCCAAGAAATAAAATCACCAACATCTTTAGCCTGCAATTAAAACAAACCGTTACAAAATTAATCACACAAATGATGATAACACCAAAATTGATCTTGATGTATATACAAACACAAGGATAATGATACCCCTACAACTCTTTTACAACTCACTTCAAATCAACTAATGTAATTATACCACTTCATTAAAAAATATTTTCAATTTTACATAATTACCCTTCATTTTAAATAGAGTTGTAAAATAGTTGTAGGTTTATCATTTTCCCCAACACAACAGTGTTAACATGAAACCAGATTCTAAAAGGTAAAGAGTTTCACATACAATGACTTCCTGATTTTCAAGAAGATTCCGTATGTCCTCCCTGATCCTTTCTAAAATTACATCTTTCTCTCCTATATCTTCCTTGATATCTTTGAAAATATTGCCATATCTGGAAACCAATTCCTCCAAATACCGCTCCAAAACTGATAAATTTAAATCCAGGGAATGCACTTTCTGCATCAATATCTTGAGAACCGTATCCCCCGGCATCCTGCCAACTTGTGGGTGACGCATCTCTTCTACTGGATCAGGCACGTTCGTTTTTACAGTTTCACGTGCAGAAGTAATTTCAGTTTCTGTGATATCTTGATCAAGGTCAACACTCTCTGTGGGCTCTGGCTGGGAGGGTATTTCCTTTTTGTCACCAGTTCCTTCCACGGGCACATACAACTTTTTATCTTGAGCAGCTATCAAATCTTCCAGCATTCTTTCAACAGCATCCACACCATAAACTTCAACAAAACTCAATGTACAATAGAATTCCGAACCATAATGGCTCAAAAGATTCAACTTTAGGTATCTTACCCATTTTGGCTCCTGAAGAACAAACCTCTGTGCATGCTTAACGTTTGAAGCAGTGAAATTCCCTAGTTTGACCCATTCATCTGTTGGATAAACCAAACTTCCAAGCAACTCAAATTCCTTCAAATTAGAAGAGTGGTGCTCAAAATTAGCTAATGCAATTGTATCTACTAAGATTTCTTCTGAAAGCTCTATAATAGCAAATTTCTCATCCACAGAACAGGGATTCCGAAGATACTTGTCCTTATCTCTACCTAAGATATTAGAGGCACCCTTGGCTTCCTTGTTAAATGCCAAAATCTTTGCCCCTTTTGATGCTGAAGCATAATTGTACTCGGCACCTCCAGGCTCAACTTTGTGTATTACGCTTCCAGCCTGACCAGGTTCAGATTTGCTTACAGAACTAAAGGCTCTGCTTTTGAATTCATCAAGACCAAGTGGGACAGTGTGAGAGAGATGATCATTCTTTGGAGCGTCATTTTCCGATTTCGGAGCAGAAAGGGAGTTCTCCACTGCAGGTTGCTCTCCAACAGTTGAGTCATCATTTCTACTCACTTCAACTGAGACATAATTTGTGCTGCCATCATCAGCAACCGATTTACTACCATAACCTCTGGTTTCAGCAGCATTTGTACACAAAGCCTCCGTTGGTGGATGATTATCTGTAGTATCTGAGTGTTCATTACATCCCACCTTAGCTTCATCCCAAGTTGATGTGCCAGCAAAAAGTACAGCAGATTCATCTAAGCCAAAAGAAATTAGAGAGATCAGCTAATAAGAAGTCATGAATATATTACTTCCCAAAATTTAACACATTGTTGAAAATAATACTAAAGATGGGTGCATCTTTAACAATTACAAATATTCGCGCAGTTACCGGGAATCTATGGGTATCAGTTCAAAGGAAACATCGAACACCGAAAGTGAAGTAGCTCTAACCTAAAGGAGCATCTCCCCTTTTTGGTGGATCAGGAAGAGGAAAATACACCCACACTAAAAGTCCACTTTGGGGTTTTGCATCTTTGACACAGTCAATAGCCTTGTATGTGTGTGTAACTTCTAAAAAACTCATATACACAACCATTTAAAATTTCTAAAACACAATACACAACAAGAAATGACGCTTGCAACTGAATGGCAGGATAATGAAAAGAAACAAAGAAATTGGAAAAAAAAATGTTCTCCATGGCAATAGATCAAGAGTTGAAGAACGAAAAGACAGAACTAGAATAAAACTCAGTCCTATCAAATATGATTGGAAGTCTCACTGCATCTGCACCAATTGAGCTATTAGTTGCCGTCAAAGAATCTTCTCCATTTAGCCTCCTATTTTCATTGATTTGGTTTTCCAAATTCTGGGCTGCTTTTTCCTTTTCATCTAGGCTATTGCCATAATCACTGTCATATTTCCCCCTAGTTATCAATTTCTTCAGTCTATAATGCTCTAAAGTTTATATCTAGCTGTTAATTTGCTTTAAAAAAATGATAATAAAAAAAAAAAAGCACTGCTCCTAATGTCAAATTTTCTTTTGAAATGCATACTTTAACTCAAAGATACAGTTAAAAAATGATTGGTTCTTGGTATTCCCCAAGTACATGCCATGAATTGGTATTGAATCAGATTAAAAACGCAGCTTGCTTAGGCTCTCATCAGAGCCCTAGCTTATTAGTAATAGACTAAAAGAAGCAGCATATAGCAAACAGCATAACATGAATAAATAGATTCGAAGAAGTAGGTTAAAGGCTAAATTTTGGCAACCAGGTCGATGGTTCCAGTAAAAGTAATCAAGGGGAGGCTACTCAGTACAAAATGATAGATCATGGGCCTAGCCAAGGAGCCAGAAAGAAAGGAGTAGGCTTTAGATTGCTAAATATGGTTGATACCCTTATGCTAAGCATAGGAATGCCGTTCTAACCAGAAAACAGGAAGAAACAGTGAAAGGCCTCTACTATTACCTTAAATATAAAGAAAATATAGTTTAGAAGCTTACCTCTATAACCATGGCCGTGACTGATCCATAAGCTAAAAAGGAAGACAAGCCCCCACAAAACAAACACCAAAGAAAGAGAAACCTTGTACAATCTAGTTCTTCCACTTATAGCCTTCTCCAAAGCTCTTCTTTGCAGAAAAGCTCTACGTGACCTCTGCATCGCTCATCAATCCGGTCCAATACTGACAGTTGAACAATTAAAGAAAACAGGAGATCCCCTGCACCACATAATACAGAAACCTTCTTTTGTTTCAATATTTAAACAAATTCTAACAAATAAAATAATACAACATATATATGAACAGAATCAAAAGAAGAACATTTAAATGAGCTGTATTGCTTGTAAATGAAGCTACGATCCAGGTTTAATGGCTGTAATTCGTAGAGTTTACCTTTGAATTAAACAAAATAGCATTTAGCTTGTAGATTCAGCTAATTAACTTTATACGATTTTCAAATACACGCAAATATATCCATTTTAATGTTTAGAGCAGCATCGCTTCCACGTTTTGAAGTGACAATGGGCATTCTTCCAGGGAAGACCATAATAAATAGCTCCAAAATCAAGACTCTACGTAACACAATAGACCCTCATATTATATATATATATATATATATATATATATATATATATATAGATGCTTAGTAATTACAAAGGGAATTGTTCGATTAGTATTCCATCTTTGCAGTGAGGCAAAATACGCTTGGTTCAGAAGAAATACTATTTCACCGAAACCGATGGTGAAAACTGAAAGAGACAACACCTAACCAGTTGTCTTGACTAAATTCAAGCACAGGCCACAAGCAATGAGATTGCATTCCTTTCAGACAAGTTTGGTTGTAGAGAAAACCTAAATAAAAGGACAAAATACGGCCGAACAAAATTCAATCGAATACAGCATATCCACCCATATAAACACGTTAAAGAAAGAACACGTACCCAATTACTTCCCTTAATTGAGTTGATCTTTTCATTATCCAAAGAAAGACAAAGCACCAAAAAAAAAACATACATGCAATATATAGGTAGATTAGAACATATAGAGAGAAAGAGAAAGGAGATCTCGGTGGGCGCTTCAGCTCGAGCACATAAATCGAATTACACTTAGATCTAATACAAACATAATCAAGAAAATAATTGATTAAAACGAAGTAAAATAGATGGGTACACAGTAACAGAGAGATTCAAATTCAAATTACCTTAGTTTTTTTATTTTTATTTTTAATTGGCTTGGTTTGGTTCCAACCGAGGATTGTGAACAACGAAAAGAAACTGGGATATGAATATTTAAATTTGGAGAAGGATGGAGATCGGAGAAGGCAGAATCAGCGTCATGTACAAGGCATAACGAAAGGCGATTCTATTTGTCTCCGCGTTGCCTTGTGGTTTGGGCATATGTATCCATCATTCCTCCCCTCACTCGTCGTTTTAAATACTCGTCCATTCCTCTTCTTCCTCCTCCTTGTCGCTTTCTCCTGTAACGGCTTCGAATGTCTGTTGTTACACTATTATTTACATTTACCACTCTCTCTCTCTCTCTCTCTGCGATTTACAAAGGGAATTCCGAATCCCTCTGGTTTTTGGATTTTTTCAAATAATTAAAGAGGGAGGTCAATCGCTCCAATGTGCTGCAGCGTTGGACAAATAAAGAAACGCCACGCTAGGGGCAATGACAGCTTACGGCGAGTCCATTGGTCTCCCACTCTGCCTCGTCGACGCGCACATCCACCAATTCCCTCGTCATACATCATAATGTCCCCCCATTTCTTCAAAGAGCGTTATTTTTGACTTATTTTCGTATCTTAGATCCTACTTGAAATTCAGTAAACCTTCAGCACAATCTAGCTCCCATGTTCACTTTTGCGTTCATTTTTTCTTTTTTAAGTGGATTTGTTTTTACTCCTAAGTAAGCATGAACGGTCATGTCCCCCATGGGTGGTAGAAGTATCACGATAAAAGATCGACATGATCGACATCTCCCACAACACGCTTCTATCGAGTAGACACAGCCACGGAGGGCACACGAAATATCTCTTGATTTTCTTCTCGTCTTTTATTTTCGTTTTTGTTTTCACACTTGGAAGATGTGTCGTATGATATTTTGGTCATGTTAATTCAATCTTTTGCTGCCAACACCATCACTCCGAGTTTGTTGCATATTGCAAGAAAGATTGGCCACTTCAATTTGTTTTTTTTTTGCATCAAAGCTTGAAAAACACACCATTATTCTAAATTATCTTATAATATTTGATATTTGTTTGTGTAAAATTTTTATATAATATAAACCCATTTACGAGTATATAATATTATATATTTTCCCCTCAAGATCAGACAATTCAATATAAACAAAGAAACCGAGAGATTATCAAATATAAACTTTTAAGCTTTTTGAAATTTAATTTGAATATTTTAGAATTTGAAATCCTTTGCTTATGGCAATCAACATTTCCTCGACAGTCATGTTAGAAACTATTAAGAACACAAGATGAAAATGAGAGGAAATGAACATGTAAGAAGCTATTAAGAACATGTAGTGAAAATGAGTGGAAAGAAACGAAATGGAGATTGACAGAGATTGAAGAGAATTTATTCTCATTGATTGTTCTGTTTAAACAAAGGTCACATATATATATACATTACAGAGAAGCAGAAAAAGTAGAAAAGCTATTAAAACTAACTTTTTAAATATCTACACAATTACAACCATCAGTTCAGAACTTTATTTGACAGCATGGTATAAAGCAACTTTATGCATCGTGGCCCTCATCCTTCTTTGTGTGCAGCCATAGACTTTCTCAGCTAATGTTCTGCTTTTCTGTGCCATCTCCTTTATTTTCTTTTCTGCTACTGCCATGTTCTTCTTTTTGTGTACTGCAGCATGTCTCTTTATCAACTGCATGTATTTCTTGAGTGTTGCAGTGTGTTTCAGGCATGCTATGGCTGCTGTCCTTGTGTCCTTCTTGCTTGCATTTCAGTTTGTTACTTTGTAATCTGTAAGACTCCCCCTCAAGATGGGCATAGATATTAGTAATTCCCATATTGGATAATAAGAACTGAAATGTAGAAGTTGGTAAGGCTTTTGTAAAGATATCTGCCAACTGAAATTTTGAGGACACATGCATTGGTGTGATAATTCCAGCCAAGACCTTTTCTCTAACAAAATGGCAATCTAGTTCTATATGCTTGGTTCTCTCATGAAAGATTGGATTCTTTGTAATGTGGATGGCTGCCTGGTTATCACATAAGAGGGAAGCAGATTGGTCATGATCAACATTAAATTCCTTTAGTAAACTGAGAAGCCACATGATCTCACAGCTTGTATAAGCTAGTGCCCTATATTCTGCCTCAGCTGAAGATCTAGAAACTGTTGCTTGTTTCTTAGATTTCCAGCTTATTAGTGAGTCTCCAATGAATATACAAAAACCTGTGACAGATCTTCTTGTCTCGGGGCAAGCAGCCCAATCAGAATCACTATAGGCCCTTAGGTGTAAAGCTGATTTGGATGACAAGAAAATCCCTTGACCTATGGATCCTTTGAAGTACTTGAGAATTCTATAGGCTGAGTGCAAATGAGATTGTGAGGGTCTGTCCATGAACTGGCTTAAAACACTTACAGCATAGGTGATGTCAGGTCTGGTGATGGTTAAGTAAATTAACTTTCCAATAAGTCTTCTATAAGCTGTAGGATCTTGGAGGGTCTCTTCTGTGGTGTGGCTCAGTTTGTGATTCAGTTCAATAGGTGTAGAGGCTATCTTTGTGCCAAGGAAACCTGAATCTTCTAATATCTCGAGGGTGTACTTCCTTTGACAAAGGTTAATTCCAAATGAGGACCTAGCAACCTCCAATCCTAGGAAATACTTGAGGGGTCCTTAATTCTGAACTTGCTGTGAAGGTAAGATTTGAGTGAGTCAACTTCTTCTTGAGAGTTACCTCCAACTATGATATCATCCACATAGACTAAGAGTGCAATAAATCCATTAGGACTGACTTTAGTAAACAAGGAGTAATCAGATTTTGATTGGTGAAATCCAATGGCAGTGAGTGAGGTGGAAAAATTTGAGAACCATTGCCTAGATGCTTGCTTAAGTCCATAGAGGGACTTATTCAATTTGCATACTAGTTTCTCCCCCTCAATCTGCTCACTCTTGATGTGATAGCCTGTAGGTAATTGCATGTAAATGTCCTCATCAAGGTCCCCATGAAGAAAGGCATTGTGAACATCCATTTGAGTGAGGGACCAGTTTTTAATGGCTGCTATGGCAAGGAAAACTCGAACTGTGGTGAGCTTGGCAACTGGACTAAAAGTCTCTTGGAAGTCAAAGCCTTCTTTTTGAGTGTAGCCTTTTGCTACAAGTCTGGCTTTGTGCCTTTCAAAAGTTCCATCTGATTTGAGTTTGGTCTTATAAACATATTTGCAACCAATTCCAGTTTTGTTGGGGGGTAAGATGGTGACAGTCCATGTGTTGTTTGCTTCTAAAGCATGTAGTTCATCTTTCATGGCATCTTGCCAATGCTTATATCTGACAGCTTCATGATAGGACTGAGGTTCATGAAGTAAGGAAAGTGAAACAGAAAATGATTGGTGAGAGGGAGAGAGATTTTTGTAAGTGATGTAGTCATGAAGAGGATGGATTGTGGAGGAGGAAGAGGAGGGCTGAGATGTTGCAATTTGGCAATGATATTGATGAAGATAAGCAGGTTGGTTCCTAGTTCTAGTGGACCTTCGAAGAGGGATGGGGTCAGGTTGAGGTGATGGGGCAGGTGAAGGAAGTGTGAGAGCATTAGGTGAGGGAATGGTGGGGGGGTCAGCTGGTGAAGGAGGTTCTTCAGATTGTGGTGGAGTGATAGTTTGAGTAAGAGGTTGAGAAGTTTGAGGGAAGGAGAAGATGTCATCTGGTGGTGCAGGAGGAAGGACCAGGTTATTTGGGAAGGATGACAGGTCATTGTCTGAAGGAGAACCAGATTTGAAGGGGAAAATAGATTCATGAAAAATAACATTTCGAGAGATGAAGGTAGAGTGAGATTCAATGTCATACAGTTTATAACCTTTAACATTAGCAGGGTATCCTAAAAAAATACAAGGTCTAGCTCTATGTTCAAATTTGGTTCTATTGTGTTTGAGAGTGCTAGCATAAGACAAACAGCCAAAGACCCTAAGGTGAGAGTATGAAGGTGGTGATGTGAAAAGCATCTCATATGGGGATTTATGGGAGAGGAGAGGGGTGGGAATTCTGTTAATGATATAGGCTGCAGTTAAGATAGCATCACCCCAAAATTGGATTGGCAATGATGCTTGAAAGAGAAGGGCTCGAGCAACATTTAAGAGATGTTGATGTTTTCTCTCAACAACACCATTTTGTTGAGGAGTATACACACATGATGTTTGATGAATGATGCCATGTCTTTTGTAAAAATCAGTCATAGCAAATTCAAGTCCATTGTCAGTTCTGATTTGCTTAATGTTTTTGTTGAATTGGGTTTGTATGAGATGGAAGAAAGATTGCAGGAGGGATCTTGTGTCTGATTTCAATCTCATTAGGAAAACCCAAGTTACTCTAGAATAATCATCAACAATGGTTAAGAAATAATGAAATCCTTGAAGAGAAGCATGGGAGTAAGGACCCCATATATCACAATGAATTAAATCAAAAGGAAATGAACTACTTGAAACACTTGAAGGGAATGAAAGTTGTTTTTGTTTAGCCAAATGACAAACTGTACAATGAGATTTATCCTTGGACTTTACATTAGGTACATTAGAATGAATTAAATTCATTCTTTGAGAGGATAAATGTCCTAATCTGCAGTGCCATAGGTCAAAATCTTGATGTACAACAGCTTGGTTGACTCGAGTTAGACTAGATGGGCTTGAAGATGGTATGTTGGTGTTGGCTGGTGGTAAAGATAGTAGGTAATAGAGACCAGCATTGACTTTAGCAAGTCCAATCGTCATCCATGAAGAGAGGACCTGAATGAAACAAAGATTATTTAAGAAAAATAGACAAATGTCTGGTCTTTGAGTGAGTTTACTGACTGAGATGAGATTGAAAGCAAATGAGGGAACACATAAGACATCAGTAAGAATGAGAGAATCTGAAAGTTTAACAGTGCCTATGTGTGTGACTTGAGCTTTTGTACCATTTGGAAGTTGTACAAAGGCTTGAATGCAGCAGGAAGAATTAGTAAAGAATGAGGTGGAGCCCACCATATGATCAGTGGCTCCTGTGTCCATGATCCATGGTGTGTTATGAAAGGTGTCATGCTGATCTTGTGAAAGAGCAGTGAATTTATCATGACTCGTGACATTGAAAAGAGAGTGGTTATGAGAGATGCTTGAACTGGAAAAATAGTGATGATTACCTGCTAGATTGGAGTGAGATGTTGTTGCAGGGGCAGGTTCTGAGACAATTGGTGAGGGATGCACAGGAGATGGCAGGAGTGGTTTATTGTGTCCTGAGGTGAGCTGAGGGAATTGAGCATTGACAAGAGCCACAAGGTGTTGAGCTTGTGCTTGAGAGAGGTTTAGTTGAGAAGTACTTGGTGCAAGAGATGCATGGCCTGTAGTAACAGTTTGATCCATAACAAAACCATCAAGAGCAACTTGGTTTGCAGAGTAAGCAATAGCAGGTTTTCCAAAACCATTTCCAAATTTAGATTTGGTAAATTTGAAAGTGGGTGGAAACCCTATTAGTTTGTAGCATTTCTCCTTTGTGTGTCCTATCTTCCCACAATGACCACAAACCAAATCTGTTTTCTCCTTTTTCTTCGAGAAATTCTGAAAAGCAAGCAAGACAGATGGTTCTGTGGCAGGAACAACTATATTTCTTGCTTGCCTTTGCCTCTCTTCTTGTAAGATAAGTGAAAAAGTCTTATCTAGGGAAGGCAAGGGACTTAACAAGATGGTTTGCCTTCTAACAGCATCATAGCTATCATTTAAACCCATTAAAAATTTGAAAACATAGTCCCTTTGCTGAACTTCCCCAATATTCTTTAAGGCATTACATGTACATAAACCACAAGAGCAACAAGGGAGTGGTCTATAGCTATGTAGTTCTTCCCAGATGGCATTAAGTTGGGTGAAATAGTCACTTACAGAAAGATGCCCTTGAACTATGCCACTAAGTTTGTGTTGAAGGTGATATATCCTAGCTTCATCAGGCTGTGCAAAACGTTCTTTGAGTTTATCCCATACCTGTTTAGCTGAGGTCATGAAAAACACATTAGAGGCTATGTCCTTGGAAACATAATTTAAAATCCAAGCAAACAAAATGTTGTTGCATCGTAACCAAGATACATAAGAGGGATCTGCAAGGTCAGGAGTGGTGATGGTGCCATCCAAGAAACCTGACTTGTTCTTGATTGAAATTGAGAGAAGGAAAGATCTGCTCCAAGAAATGTAGTTGGAGCCACTCAAGGGTGGTGAGACAATGACAGTGTTTGCATTGTCACTGTGATGTAAGAAAAAGGGGCTGTTTGGAACTTCTGTTGGAGAAGGAGAAGAAGAGGATGAGGAGGTCATAACTTTAATGAAAGATGATCAGAAATCTAGTAGGTATTGCAGGAAATTAGTACTTCTCTGATACCATGTTAGAAACTATTAAGAGCACAAGATGAAAATGAGAGGAAATGAACATGTAAGAAGCTATTAAGAACAGGTAGTGAAAATGAGTGGAAAGAAACGAAATGGAGATTGACAGAGATTGAAGAGAATTTATTCTCATTGATTGTTCTGTTTAAACAAAGGTCACATATATATATACATTACAGAGAAGCAGAAAAAGTAGAAAAGCTATTAAAACTAACTTTTTAAATATCTACACAATTACAACCATCAGTTCAGAACTTTATTTGACAGCATGGTATAAAGCAACTTTATGCATCGTGGCCCTCATCCTTCTTTGTGTGCAGCCATAGACTTTCTCAGCTAATGTTCTGCTTTTCTGTGCCATCTCCTTTATTTTCTTTTCTGCTACTGCCATGTTCTTCTTTTTGTGTACTGCAGCATGTCTCTTTATCAACTGCATGTATTTCTTGAGTGTTGCAGTGTGTTTCAGGCATGCTATGGCTGCTGTCCTTGTATCCTTCTTGCTTGCATTTCAGTTTGTTACTTTGTAATCTGTAAGAAGTCACAAAGAAAAACGACTTTAGTTCCTAGCAAGTGGTGTCATGACTCATGAGTGCTATCAGATGAAAATACTATTAAAAATAATTTATTTAATAAACCATCGTATTATAATTATGAAAGCAATTAACATCTTACAAAATAATATTTAGAAAATTAATTGAACGTTAGATTTTGTTTTTGATAAGCAAAATGAACAATAGATTAAGAAATTAAAAGTAATTAAATAAGAAAAATAATTTAGCCACAAAAAAATTATATAAAAATAAATTTATAAATTTATATACTTTGTTGCAATATGTTGATTATAAAATTATTTTTATTATAAAATAAATTTAATAAATTCGTAGATTAATTTATAAGTTTATCTATATATATATTTTTTATATATACAGTACTTCTCATTAATAATAAAGGAAAATACTAGTTTTACCGTTGATTCCACCAATGCATTTTACTGCTGTGTTTTTTTTTTTATTTTTTATTATTATTATTTTTTACTTAATGATTAAGTAAATATTTTTTAATAATATTCTGATTTTTTTTAATTTTTTAAAAATATTTAAATGTATTAAAAAAATACATATAAATAAATACAAAAAAATAAAATTTTTTTAACCCATTAGCGGCGTCCCAGCGGGAGCTCCACGCACCGCCCAATAATAAATAATATTGACCGGAGGTCGCAGACTCGCACTGATAATTCGGGGACGTCACGCTAATAATCCTAGCCACGTGTCTCTCTTTAATAGGATTAAGGACCGTTGTAATTAAATCATTCCACTATCCAATGTGGGTGATTGCAATATAATGATCAAACGTGTTTGACGGATCTATCTCGGAAGTCAGTCTCTCGCTGGATCTCATCTCTGAATAGTGTCCTTTCGTATTAGGGTTGCGCGTCACGTTCTAATCTCGAGTACGTCAACCATGTCCGGAAGCTCAGGTTCCACCGTGTACGTTGGTAAGTTCGAGACAATTCCTTTAACATTCTTCGCTTTTGATTTATTTTTCGCTGTCTTTGATTAGGCGCGATACTTTTTTCTTTTCTTAGAAATCGAGATATATGAACAATCAAAGAATAAAGATTTTGTTTTCGAGAAAATTTCTATGGAAGCAAACGGACCCGATAGAGTTTTTTAGGTACCTGTAATTTTGGTTGGAAAATAAAGTTGATTGCTTCGGTTGACTAGAAAGCCGAGGAATTTTTATTTTTGGGTATTTAAAGAGAAAATTGATAGGTTGATTATGAATTTTATTGGGTATTTAAAGAGAATTTATAGGTTTATTATGAATTTTGTGTTGAATTTTCTGGAATGAAGCCTGTGGCAGCCGAAGTAGGCAATGGTCCTTATATTGGAGGTTTTTTGTTTTCTGGTTCCAAAAAACTAAAAATCCTGAAGATGATTATCTTCTATTTTCATTAAAACATCTTGATCCTGGAGATGAAACTTTGTTTAGAATTTATAGTCCTTGTGTGCGCGTGAAAAGTTCCCTATTTGAGTTAATAAAGGATCCCTATACATGAAGTTCTTGATTTCTTTCCTTACAAATTGATGTATTCTATGCTGCCAGTTGAATATCATTAGTTGTGTTTACTTAAAACAGAAAATATCATTAATTGTGTTTTTGCCAGCCAGTATCCTCTATCGCATTTATCTAATTATTTATGTACATTGGTTATTACTACTTGTTGCCCGTTATTTAGAGGAATAGATGAATTCGGAATTTGTCCCACCGGAAGCAAACTTTTTTTCTTCTTTTTTGGGTTTTTTTTTGGGGGGGGGGGGTTGTTTAGCGGTGAGACAGGAGTTCTTTTGTGGACCTATTGTTTCCCTGCATTGTTTATACTTTTCCTGATACTTTCATCCATTTGAAACAAGTATATTATGATGTGGTTTACTGAGATTTGGCTTCGGTTGCCATCCTTTTTAATTCATAGGAAGACTTTTCTTTCCTGACTTGTATATTATTTGCTTGTACTCAGGTAATCTGGATGAGAGGGTGAGTGATAGGGTCTTGTATGATATTTTGATTCAAGCAGGGCGGGTGGTCGACTTGTACATTCCCCGAGACAAGGAAACAGATAAACCCAAAGGTTATGCTTTTGCAGAATACGAAACTGAGGAGGTTGCAGGCTATGCTGTCAGGCTTTTCTCTGGCCTTGTGACTCTCTACAGCCGAACACTGAAATTTGCGGTATGTCCTTGTTACCTATGGCTTTCACTTGCTGTAATTTTTTGAGCGCCATTTTGCGTTACATAGTCTTGTTCTTCTGGGATTGTTATTGTTCTGTATCAGTCTAGTTTACTATCTTAGGTTCCCTAGGACTTTAATGTTCTGGGTTCTTTTCGCTGTACTTTAACCAAGCCTGTATCCAATCAGTACACGAGGCTTGATGTGATGGAGACGTATTCCGTAGTTAACCTAGTCAGATTGAGGAATCACTAGTTTGATTTTGTGCTGTTGATGAAATGGCTGGCATGTGTGCAAATAGTAGTCTTCTAATTGATTAGTAGTAGAATAGCATTTGTAGCAATATATTGAAAAACTGGGTCTTGTTACATAGAAAATTTGAAAGATACAAATCTATGTGGGTTTGCAAAGTTTGAAACCTCAGCTTGGTTGATGCTTTTCATTATGACATATGTTCCTTGGTGAATAGATATCTGGGCAAGACAAACCCTCACCTCCAATGGCGGTCACACCCACGTCAAATTCATCTCATAAACCAAGGTCCCACCCTGTGCCAGTTAACGATATGGAAATTTCTCAGCACTCCACGAAGTTGTCAGCACATTGCAGACTTTCAGCTTATCACGATAGTCCTTCTCAAGGTTACATGTTCTTTTCCTCTCTCTAATTCCTTATTTTCTTCTCCTTACACCCAAAAAGTTGTAACTGTACATGTTCTAAAAGAGCTTCTTTTTAATACAGTGCCGATCACCCCTGGTGTAATTAATCAATCTAATGGATACGGATCCCATTTCAATGGCAACAATTATGAATACAGTCGGAGAGTTTTGGGGACAACATTGGATAGCATTAGCCATTTTAGGTCTCGCCGCCACGATACAAGTAACCCAATCTATTTTCCATCTTACAGTTAACCTTATTAGATTGTTAGAGATTGAACTCCCACCTTGGTGAGTCTTTCTAATAATCTAATCAACATAAGTGACACTGTTGTTGTGAAGCATAGTTGAAGATGTGCTAACCAGTAAGTTAATTTGTGTTAGCCCTAAGCCTTATCCGTAGGTTGTGTCCATCATGTTTGTTATTCTCTGTAACATAGACTTAATGGGAGTAGTTCTTTGTTTATTTTTTGGTGTTGTAGTTTCATCTAGTTAAAGTTGCTCTTGACTCCAATATTTCAATACCATGTTTCCTAGTGATTGGTTCTAAAACCTATTTTTTAGCACCTGAGATCATTAGTAGTAGCCTAGTCAAAGTTTGGCCAAAATTTGACTAGAAAATTCACTTTTATAAATTTAGTTTGTCACTTTTTAACAACACCAAATAACACTCTCCAAATTTATCACTATTCTATTAAAATATTGATTATCTAGTCCATTTCCCCTATATATGATACTCCAGTCTCTAAAATTTCAACCAAGAAAATTTCAATACAGAGCCAACCTGAAAAGTGGAAGACAGTAGAGGAAAAGAAAAACTACAAAACCTGCTTGGTCTAATTTGACGATTCAGAAAAATTAGAAAATATTTATTAATTTATTGAAATGTTAAAAAGAAATCATGTATTTGTTGTGGCTGAACATCAAGTAGCAGAAGCTTACCGGAAAAAAGAACAGGGGTCCTTGAAAAAAGAACTGAAAAAGCTTTGGGAGGCTACAGTAACAATGGTCGATGTTTTATTTCTCTAAGTGTGGTGCACGATGAAGATAGAAGCGGGAAGATTATTTTATGGCCAAAATATTATTTGGCTAGCAGTTTGGGCTGGCTATATTTGGCCAGTGTAAAGGGGATGGCTAAAATTAAAGTAGAATTTTTGAGTCTGGTGTATGAGGTTTTTAAGCAACTTAGCTATAGTTTGGCCAAAATTTGACTTTGGCTAGGCCACTACTAATGCTCTGATATTGGTTCTGTTTGCATGCTATTCGGTCACTTTTACTTATTTTCTTTTATCTTTTATCTTTTAATTCCCTCTCTCTCTCTCTCTCTCTTCTTTTTCTTCCCCCCTTTCCTTTGTGTGCGTGTGCAGGGGGATAGGGGTCTTGGACATTTGGAATGAGTATTTCTATTATTGATCAAAGGATGTTAATGGGATGTGAGAAAGGTCAAAACCACTTTTCATGATAGCCTCACCCAAATGACTAATGGTTTAGAATTACCCCCACTCGAGGAGGGAGCGGGGGGGGGGGATTCTATTAGAGATCAAGGGATGTTTTGATGGCATGTGAGAAAGGTCAAACGAGTAGGTGTAATTGTGTTGTCTTGTATGGCAGGGGCAGTGAAAAAAAATGCTTGAGATTTTGACCATTTAAGATCTGTGACTTCTAAGAGACTGGGTCGAGGGTCTTTGTTTGTGATCACTTGGCTAACTGTGTTTTCTTTGATGTCTTTAAATGTATGGCACAATTAGAATTTTGTCAAATAAAAGGAATGGATGAGAATTAAATGGGGAAACGAGAAAATTTTAAACACCCCCTGGTAAATGTCTATATTCATTATTAAGTTATATGATGTCTCTAAGGTCATTAATATAGCACATGAAGTGGGTTTACTTTGCTCGTGTTGAATGTTTGGATCTTTCCCAATCAACTGATCTTGCGGACTGAGAGAATGTGATATGGGAATTTATGAAAGTTGTTCTTAGAGTATGAGCCTTTCTAGGCTGCAAAATTACTTGCAGTCCAATAGTTGTTTCTATGCAGTAGTTTTATTGGATAATTATGACTTCAATGAAGCGAGCATGTTGAATGTGTCTGCCATGGGTTATAATTTTGGAGAAATCTAGTGCTGTGATTATTCTTAATTTGTTCCATCTTTACTTGAGATTTGACTGAATGGTTATGATTGTGATGGTTCCATGGTTGAGACCTTGTGGGTAAGGCTATGTACATTTTTAGTAGTTTTCTTCTTGCCACCTCTGCTCTCAGGAAGACATAAAATTTTTCATGCTCCAGCATGCGGATAAAGCTTCGAATTGAAATCTCCCTATTATTTTGTGTCGCACTATATTTTTGGCCACATAAGTTCATTTTGGGAACACGGGATTATCCCGGAGAGAATTCAAACACAACTACATCATCCACCTATTTCTTGGTGGTACATTCCTAGTTTGGGGTTAAATACAGACATATACTGAACCAACTCCTGTCTTAAGAAAATATTCATCAGCGGGTATAGCTTCCAGCAAAAAATGCTAGAGGTCCAACAATAGCAGCATTGATATACGTGGCAGGTTCCGCATGACTGTAGTCAGTTCTGTCATCCGGGTAGCCATCGTTTTGGTTCGGACCACCAACAATGGCTCCAGTCAAGATGTTAGGATTGGGGTTTGATGAGTACAAGTATGGTTGAAAACCGCCGTCACAACCTAAGCTTTGTGGATGGCTTGCCAATGAGGGCAATGAGGATCCTCTGTGGTGAATTCTCTTCGGAAAATATGCCCCATATCCAACCATGTACGATAGTTTTAGTGGGTTCTCTCCTAATATATAGTCAACCTGCAATATCCATGTGTTATTCTGTATAGACGAAAGGGAAAAATGAAAAGAGGAATAAGAAAAGTGCCCATATGGAGTTGTTCCAAGAACATAGCATCTTCAGTGACTTGCCTGTTTCTTTGCAAGGTATTTTAGTGAACTCGGAGTGACCAAAAGGCTGCCACAGTTAAATGTGTGTTTCGTGGCGGACATGTACTTGGAATAAGTCGTGAGCAAGAATGTAATGGATGTAACGTACTGAAGGTTGCTTCCTGGTAGCTTGTAAATGAGCCCACCTTCACATCAAAGAAATTGATGGTTACTAATGAAACCCACAATTCATAGGGGTTAGGAAACGGATACCCAAGCTCTAGGAAACTTGAACGGCTGTAGGAACCTTCAAAATTTAAGGTTACGAGGCCTTTGCAATGCAATTAATTATATAGGAAAACAATTTAGATGTGGTGTTACTAGTGGAATCATACCAATTCATTATGAAATTATGACACTACCTTGTGTATATTGTGTACTTGAGAACGGAGAGTTGGGCAAAATGCGGCACATGAAATCTTCAGCTTGTTGCTTGAATGGATCGAAGTTCTTATCATTTCTAAGCAAGGCTTGCTGTATGAAGGTAATCACCACGTCAACTTGTTAAAAAGTCTAAACAAGGGAAAACTAGAGTCTAAAACTCATAATTTTCTAGCATAATTGGCAGATTTCTGTGCAAATCTAGTAGTGGTTTTATTTTCGACTATCAAAATACATGATTGGCTATTTTACCCTTGATAGAAGAACACGAGCACCGGCCAATTTGTTGTCCCAGCTGAACATATCGGTTCCATCATCAGCTCCCAGGGATTTCAAGATATTGGAGTAAGAAACATCGTTGGTAGCCCTTAGAAGCCAAGCAGCTCCCCACAGCAGTTCGTCCTGAAAATTATACAAGAGAAATAATCGATTAACTTCTATAAAAACTTCTCTCTTAGAGATACTCTCTCAAGAATTTGAAGTTGTGTTTATTTCCACCTAATGTATACACGAGAACATTTTGCAAGTTTTTTTTATGTTACTTGGTTCAACTTGACAGAAAAATATTTTCGTGGTAAAATATATCAATTATGAATGCTTTTGCAAAGTAAAAACTAGTGTATGCCTTACTTAAAAGAAAAGACATTATATTTGAGTTCTTCATTGTACCTTATATCCAGAATATGAGCAATAAAATGGGCAAACAGCAGAGCCGAGCGAATCGCTATAAGCACCACGATATTGCATTGCAAATTGAAAGACGTTTTTGGCAGTTTTCAAAAGTAACCTCGAGTAATTCGGATCAACCTTTCTGAAAACCATGGAAGCAGCTGATAAAGCAGCGGCAGTCTCAGCGGCAACGTCAGAGCCAGGGTTGGAAGGAGAGACCCAATACACAGTGCGGGACGTGTCCATGTCCTCAGGCCTTTCCCAACACTTGTGGTCCACATTAGGGTCGCCAACCCCGACGTAGAGCCTTCCGGGTGTGGCCGTGGCACATTTTAGGAGGTAGTCTGTTGCCCATCGGATTGAGGTCCTTGCATTTTGTAATTCTGGGCCCATTCGCTTTCCATATTCGAGCGCACTCCATGAAAGCATGGTGGTCGTGAAAGCCATCGGAAAATTGAACTTAATGTTGTCTCCGGCATCATAGTAACCTCCTGTTAAATCCACCTGCCAAAGGTACAAAACTTCTTTTAAAAAGCTCAAACTATTATCACTTTTTGAGACAGCAAGACGATAGAACATAGGCTTGTAAACTAAAAGACCTTATTTTGTTGCACCGGCTAACACATGTTTTAACAAGACCCTTATATTATTCAAAACAAAGTTTCGATCTATTTATTGTAGGTAAACTATATTGGGGTACTTACACCCACACACGCCTAAAAAAAGAAAGAAAAGGAGCTGTTTACCTTGCCTTTAACCCTCAAAAATAGTTTTTTTTTTTTTTTTTTTTGGGGGGGTGGGGGAGAATAAGGAAAAGCTAGAAGACATGAATAATTATGGAGAAATGTCAAAGAAATTTGATCTGTTATGGTACTTTCAGACTTAACGAGTAATATTAATTTTCATCTGATCTCACGTTCTTCATTGAGTATTTGATATATTCAACGGCCTGGCTGGCTGCATTCATGGAAATATAAGTGATATTTTGAGAGTTGTTGATGGTCAAAGGAAGTTGCATGGCATAACGAATGCAATAAGCAGCAGGCCGGCAAGTGGTGGAAATGACACCAAAATAAAATTTAACACAAATGGGTGATCATATCTTGGGTTCAATATTATGGAGGTAATAAAGAAAAAACGAAAATGGAGTGCATGAACACTGTCGAATATTGCCTAAGCTGAACGTAAAGAAAATATTTTGTATAAAAAAAATAGTAAAGAAATGAAGTTTTCAATTGTAATGAGTCATGACAGGACCAAAACAAAATAGTAGAACAATGACAACAACATACATGGGCAAGCTGTCCATCAGATAAACCAGAGTTGGACCTCCAAGTAATTTGCTGGGTTTTGGGGAGCCTCCCAGACCTCTGCCCTTGGAAGAACAATATGGACTTAGCTAAGGCATCTTTGTAATTGGGGTTGCCTTGGACACTCTCCAAAGCAAAGAACAAAGAGAAAAACAAGAGGCAGAAAGAAGTTCCCCTTATCATTGCCATTGGTACTCGTTAAAGCTTCAATATGGTTTGTTTTTTTAACTTTACTTAGACGATGACATGATGCCCTTATATATAAGAACCCGAAGGCCTAACGTACTACATTTAGCGCAAATTAAGGCTTTTCTTTCCATTAATAATTATTTTTTTTAATTGTATTTGTCAACTTGCTTATTTTAGCACTTTTTTCCTTCTTGTTATTATTAATTTGTTTCTGTTTTGGTAACAAAAAACAGAACACGCACAACCATTTCGTTGTATGCCAATGGAGGACAAAAACAAATGCTATATCTTTACGCCTGATGTATATAAGGGCAGCTGGCTTTTTCTGAAACTAGACATCCTTTTAACCTCTTTGGGAAGCCCCTGAAATTGAAGCCATTCCTTCACAACTCCATTAGATCTTGTTTATCTGCCTGCAGCTAGCTCCAATTAACCTTCATACAAATGTGTTCTAAAACTAGACGTCCTTTAACCTATTTAGTAAGCCTCTAAAATTGAAGCCAGTCCTTCACAACTCCTAATTTATGACCTCGTTCTAAGGAAACTTGCAGCTCCATTAACCTGATCTCTATAAGGGTGTTCTATCCTCAAAAAACATATGCTTTGATGTACTGCTACACAAGCCAATTACTCTATTTTTTTTTTTTTTTTTATTGTTCTCGTTAAGTTGTAATTAGTTTCAAACTAGGAACTTGATATGTTTAGTCATTTGATTGAACGTTTTACGGTTTGGCCAAATCCCAATATATATATAACTTAGTACCGCACATCCCGCTTCACTAATGAGATGCTACAGCGGCATTGGCCATTGACCTTAATATATTTTCTTCTTTTTTATTTTAATTACGATCATGACTTTAAGCACATGTCACGAATCATGATAGTCTAGGAACTCAGTTACCCGAAAGGACAAAGGGGAACGTAATTGATCAACTTCGTAACTGTTGGGAAATTGAGAATACAAGGGGGATCTTGAAGTAGAAAACCTACGGATGCTTCCTCAAATGAATTAGCTGAAATATTGTAGTACTTTCACCTTAGACTTCTAGTACGTACCAAATGTATGTCGTGGTAGAGACGCGACCCAAACGTTAAACAAGGATTAGTTAATGAACAAATAACTGATAAACATATATATTTTTTGTTGGGTGAACTCTGTCTAATCTTTACCCACCTTTCTTCTGTAATGTCTACAAATTCCTTAATCATATCCATCCACGTCCAATCAATTTCGGCGAGTCCAGCAACTGTTTTGCACAGTTTTGTCACTGTTTTGTGGCTGAAGTTAGCTAGCTAGTACATTGATTCTAGTGGCGCCGCACCAAAATATTACTTTTTAAAAAAAAAAAATCATAAAGTTGAAATTAGATTGATATACATCATAGCAGTTTATTCCCATTGTACCATTGTAGGCCCATTTAATTAGTGCTAATTATTAATTTGAAGAAACACATCGAGTTACTCGTGCACTACTAATGCTCGCGTGTTTGGTTTATGCCAGACCATTAGTGTACAAAATTGCCTTTGAATGTGGAAGACAGAGTCCCTTATTATGGGTCTTGTTTTGAGCGACTTATCAAGAAACTATAACTGAAAAAAAAAATCCCAAAAACAACGGCAAGTATCTTGGAATTCTCTATCTACCTAATTCTATATATTCTCGTCGTCCAAAAGGTGTAGATCAGTAAATGGAAGGCGCAAATGGCGCACCCTTTACGGGTCCTTGGATCACGCTCAAAAATCGGCGCCATGGTTTTAAGATAAATTGATTTGTGTGTAGGGACGTGAATATTGCTTTTGGTAGTTTGTAATTTTTTGGGATCTTCTCCCCTTTCTTTCCATTCTTTAGGACCAAGTCTTTGCCATTCCCAAATATTCTCCCCGCTTGCTAGTAAAATTTCTTCCTTTTGTACTTTTTGGGTTTCCCATAAAGATATATATATATATATATATATATATATGTATATATATATTTATAATAATAAATATCTATCTCACTGCTATAGGAATAAACAGTGAATTCTCATTCCCTTCAATTTTTCTCTTCAATTTTTGTGCATATTGTCCTTGCAAGTGTCCTTAAATTCTGTTTATCATATAAATATTTTAGTCAGTTGGCAGTCCAAACCAGTGACAGTTGTTCTTTCCGTTAGTTCAGCCATGTCCCTTTCCAATGCATGATTAACCAGTTGTGTCAGTACAGCCTGTGTCCATGGTCAGTGCATGTGTACAAGTAACGTGTATAGATGATATAAATGTCAGTCATGCTTCCAGCCGGTTTACAAATGTCAATCATGCTTCCAGCCGACTTACATTTTAACATTATCAAACTGATGAGGATTGAAAAAAAAAAGACAAACATTAAAAAATGATCACTGATGAGGATTAAATAAATCAAACAGACTCAGTACTAAAAAATCATGAATCTATCTAATAAATAAAAAAATCAAAACCCAATCTAGCTAATAAAAAAATCAAAACCCAATAAAAAATCATAAGATAAAAAATTATCCTTGATAATTAGAAGAAAAAAAAAGTGTTCCCTATTGAAGAAGGAAAAAAAAAGACATGCATGTCTCATCTAGCCAATAAATAAATCAAAACCTAGAAAACAAATAAAAAATCACAAAAAACATTAACAAATGTCAGTCATGCTTCAAGCCGGTTTTTTATCCTGTTTTTGTACTCATGACATTCTTTTCCCATACCTGTTTGATTGGTTTTTCAGCAGAGAGATTTAAATAAAGAGAGAAATCATGTTTTCCCTTTTCCTATATCTGTATGATTGGTTTTGCAGCAGTTTAATTGGTTTCAGCAGTGGTTTTGCAGGGTGATAGGACGTCCTGGATGATTGAGGAGAATAGTGCACCTTAAAAGGGTCTTTATGGCTCATTTGTGGTTTACTGCTAGCTTGTTTCGTATAGCTAATTTGGTATTTTCTTTCAGAGGTACATATTTACTTAGTGTGTTATTTCTTTGTTCTTCTTTCTTCTTTATAGAACAGTGTACTTTAAAATAGTCTTTATGGCTTATTTTTGGTTTACTGCTAACTGGTTGTGAGAGCTAATTTGGTGATTTTTTCCAGAGGTACATATTTCCTTAGTGGGCTACTTCTTATTTCTTAATTTTTCTTTATGGGTTATTTTCACTTCTTGCTAGCTTTTCTTTCTTCTCTGTAGTGCTTATTCTTTTTCTGTGGGTTATTTTCCTTACCCTATTAGCTTTTCTTTCTTCTTTTTTCCATTGTTTACTGCAGTGCTTATTGTTTTATGTTGATTTTTTCTTGTGATTTTTTTTTAGGTCTTGTTGGTTGGAGACTTTCAGAGTTCCACACATTTCTAGTTTTTATCTTTATAAGCATATAGTGTGGTTTATTTTGTTATCTTTCATTTGTTGTTGTTCAGATTTATGCTATTTTTTGGTTTGGTTCATGATGGTTCACGCTGTATATAAGAAGGTGCAAAAAAAAAAAAAGGTTCTATTTTCTAGCATGGTTATGTTCTATGCTGTGCTTGGTTATGTTGTTATGTTCTAAAAAGATAAGAAACTCTACACTAAGGTTATTATTATTAACTCTTACAGTGTCTTATTTCTACTTGTTTTTCTGTATTTGTTTTCTTAATTCTTTTTATTTTTTTGTTATGTTTAGTGCTGTCTTTTTGGCTTGGTTATGTTCAATGTAGTGCTTGGTTATGTTCTTATGTTCTAAGAAGATAACAAACTCTACCCTAAGACTATTATAATTAACTCTTACAGTATCTTATTTCTACTTATGTGTTCTGTTGTATTTGTTTTTTTTAAAACAATGACATGCAAACCAAAAAATGCATGCAAACCAAAAAAGTAGAATAAAACCCATAATTCACATGCCACCAAAAAAATAAATAAGATCAATTGTGGTAAAAACCAATGCATTTTTTTAAAACAATGACATGCAAACCAAAAAAGTAAAATAAAACCCATAGTTCACATGCCACCAAAAAAATAAATAAGATCAATTAAATCAAAAAATGAAATAGATTATAGGGAAAAAAAAATACTTACCCAGATCTGTTCTATGCCCCGTCTCCCTCACATACATTGTGGTAAAAACCAATGCGAAACAAGAAAAGAAACAAGCAAATCAAGTCAAGAAATAAAATAAAGAACAATAAAAATACCAACAAACAGGGATATATATTTTCTCATGAATATATAGATTATGGATAATAACATAGACAACTATAAGTTTTACAACACTACATTATAAAAAAGATTATATTTTCTAACTGATCTAAAAATCACACATGCAAAAAAGCAATAAGCCGAGGTCTTGCAAACTCAGAGAACTCAAAAAAATGCATGCAAACGAAAAAAGTAAAATAAAACCCATAATTTTTTTAGGATAACAAGTCATGAGAAATATTATTATAATATATGTTTCTTAATTCATATGCATCTAAATGTATAAAAACTTTTTAAAAAATTGTAAACAAATGGAACAACAGTTAAATCACATGCCACCAAAAAAATAAATCAGATCAATTAAATCAAAAAATGAAAAAGAGAATAAAACATTTACATGCAAACCAAAATAATAAAACCCATAATTTTTTTAGGATGACAAGTCATGATGATAAGGAAACTCTGCCTACACGTAAAATAATTTGCCTAAGAAAAACTTTTATACTTTTCTGTGTATTTTTACAGTTTGTGGGTCAAAGTGTGGGCTGTATTCAAAGTCTTAAAGTGATTTGCCACCTACATCATTTTATTGTATGTTCTATCCTATGTATTAAATGTGTATATATAGGATAGAGAATTTTATTCATTGATTTTCACATACATTACCGAATATTCATTTAAAGACCACAGATGAAATGCATAAGAAAAAGTTGTTTTCGATATTGAGGGCCACATGTTTCAAACAAAAGATCAACAAACCAGCATAAATGAGATACTAGAAATGTTAAGGGCAGTACAAAGTAGATGAGATATATACCAACAAATCAACATAGATAAGTACAATAAACGTAGAAATAAAAACTCATTGATTTTCACGTGCATTACGGAATATTCATTTAAAGACCACATATGAAATGCATAAGAAAAAGTTGTTCTCGATATTGAAGGCCAGTAGCCACGTATTTCAAACAAAAAACCAACCAACGAACACAGATGAGATACAAGAAATATTAAGGGCAGTACAATGTAGATGAGTTATATATCAACAAACCAACATAATAGATGAGTACATAGATTATAGGGGAAAAAAAAAAAAGCTTGCCCAAATCTGTTCTAGGCCCCGTCTCCCTCACATGCATTGTGGTAAAAACCAATGTGAAACAATAAAAGAAACAAGCAAATCAAGTCAAGAAATAAAATAAAAAACAGGAAATAAAGAACAATAAAAATACCAACAAACAGGGAAATATATTTTCTCACGAATATATAGATTATAGATAATAACACAGACAAATATAAACTTTACAACACAACATTATAAAAAAGATTATATTTTCTAACTGATCTAAAAATTACACATGCAAAAACAGCAATAAGCCAGTTGAAAAAAATAAATAAATGACAACAAAAATCTATCAACAAATTTGATACAAAAAATCGAGGTATTGCAAACTCAAACTACCAAAAAACATTTAACAGGAAGGAAAAAAAGAAAAAAAAAACGCCAAAAAACTATCTGTTCAAGAAAAAAATGCCAAAAATCGAGAGGATATAAACCCAGAAGACCAACAACATGAAAACGCAGAGAACTCAAATAACCCTCGCAAACCCACAAAATAAAAAAAACATTTTCACCAAAAATACAAACAACCCACAGCATACATACTCAAAACATGGAAACCAACAACATATCTACAGATTCGGAAAGGAAAAACCAATATCATTATGTAAAAATAAAATTTCGGGAAAAATGCAAAAATCCCAACCAGTAACATGTAAAATCCCCAAACCAACACCACGCATAAAAAAAATACACAACCATTGCAATTTACGAGCCTGAAGATACACTAAGAGAAGAAAAACTCATAAACAAAAAACTCCTCAAATCGTTTACCGCTATATACTCATTTAAGAAACAAAACATTGAAATCATAAGCAAACAAATTGACTAATGGAGTTCTTCCTAGATCTGGGCAGAGTAGTGGAAAACGACCCATGTTAAAGAAAAAAAAAAGATTTTAGAAATTAAGGCTTACCGAAATGCTTGCTCAAAGATGGGGAGAGAGAGAGAGGCTTACCGAAGTGCCAGTGGTGAGATCATTGAAAGGGATGGGTGAGAAACTTCGGGCTTCACCGTCTGAGCGCACGAGAGAGAAAGTGAATTGGGGGGGGAGGGGGTAGGGCATCGAAGAGAGAGAAGTGAAGAACGAATGAGAGATACGGCGGCTAGGGATTCGTCTGCTAGAGAGAGAGATAGGAGACGGGAGATGAGACCCCTAGGGTTTCAGCTGCTCGCGAGTTCTTCGCTGCAGGAAGAAGGGAAGAGGGGTCGCCGGGGGGGGGGGGGTTTGCGGCGTGGGTGATACAAATGGAGGAATGTTGTTAGGTTTTATAGCTAAAACGGCACGTTTTGAAGAGTTGGGACTTGGGCTTCACAGCACCAGGGCTAGGCCCTAACTCATACACACACACCCAAGCTACATCTCACCCAAAACACAATACACCAACCAAATGTAAAGGGCCCAATCGAAAAGAAATTAAACATGTTGTGTTGTGATTTACTGGTAAAAAAACACATTAACACAAAATACACAATAACTTTTACAATAGAAAATAAAATAAGGAAAACCATAATAATAAAATAAATAAATAAATTGAAATTAAAGAGCCAATAATAATATAAAATGTTATTAGAAAACTGAAGTTTATATAATTATATATTATTGTGACAAAACATGATAAGTGTAAAAAAATTTCTTGTGTCCCCATTTGGTTTGGAATTAATGAGAAAATTTTGAATAAAATACTATAAACAAGTTTTAAGAGTGGTTTAAATATTTTTTTATCGTTCTAAAATGTTTGCAAAAATCATATTTGAACAAGTCTTTTTATATTTATTCTAAATATAAGTATAAAAAAGTTCAAACCATGCTTATAATATTTCTTCTTTATATATATATATATATATTTAATCTTTGTCATTAATCCATTCATCTTTTGGTGCATAATAAATGTTTTAGTCTTTCAACTCTCATTATTTCACTTCAGTGGTATTATTATGGCTTTTTGTAAAAAATGGTTTAATAAATATTTTAAACCATAAAACTTATTCTTTAAATAAAAAACAAAGAAAAAACATGTGATATTTACAACCAGCAAACGGTGAATGCAATTATTAGTATTTCTTCTTTATACTGATAATATAAGTATAAAAAATTTGGACCATTCTTATAATATTTCTTCTTTATTTTTTCTTATATTTGTCATTAATCCATTTCTATTTGAGTACATAATAAACATTTTAGCCTTTCAACTTTTCTTATTTCACTGCAGTAATATAATTATCAGTTTTTTCAATAAATAGTTTAACAAATATTTTAAATCATAAAATTAGTTAGTTACTAGCATATCTCTGAAATTCTAACTGATCAAATGTTCTAATTGTAATTATTTGATTGATATGAAACTTTTGTTATATATATATATATATAAATCAATAACAAAGGTATGACGGTTGAAACTATGGATTAAAACCTACTATACAATATGAACAATAATCTAAAAGAGATCGGATCTCCAAATAAAGATGAAACTGAATATAGAAAAACTATCCAAAAAACAAAAACAACTCAATTAAAATAATAAATTTTGTCGTAAAAAAAAAAAGATTGTTTATGAATATATAGATTAGAACACATATGGTAGTTACAATCAACAAATTTATCGTTTTGATTATATTATCTATATTTTTTGTAAATTCTTTGTCATGAAAGGCCATGGTATTTTTGAATTTGTAAATTTACTACACTATTCAAAAAACCAAAATTTATATTGTGATGATAAAACCAAAAACACTTAGGATATTTTATTCAAATATTTTTTTTTAATCTCTTTTTCTATGCAAGGGATGAAAGTTTTCAATGTTTTGAAAATTATTATTATAATAAGTTTTGTTATTGCTAAAAAATGTAATAAATATGCCAAATTCTAAATCTTTTTTCCTAAGTATTTTAGAAAGATTTTGGTTTTTGCCCATTTTTTAATTTATTACTGAAAAGTTAAAAACTTTTTGGTTAATTGTGTGCAACCATATTTGTTACGACATACATTTTATTCTCTATACATTAAATTGTCGATTGAAATCAATTTTTAAGGGAAGAAAAAAAAAATTCAACAATTTATATATATGTGTGTGTGTGTGTGTGTGTGTATATACACATTGCAATCAAAACTTACAATGCCTTTTGTATCTAGACAGGAATTGTCCTCCTTATCAAGAGATCTAAATATATAAAAGACTCTCTATTATTCATTTCAAGACCTGTAAGTGCCTTTATATATATATATATTATATCTATTTTTGTTAGTGCCTGCTTATAATTTTTTTGTTGTACTTGCTCTGAATAGCAAATTAATTATGAGAAATATTTTATTCAGGAATTTTGATATGTGATATCGATCTATGCTTTTTAAAAGTTCCATTTTCATGATATTTTTTCATTCCATGTGTTATTTTGTTATCTTCATTTCTTTGTTGATTTAAGGTAAAAATAATTTGGTTGTATGTATTTTTCAACATATGAATCAATGAAATTGTTTATAGTATTTAAAATGCATTATGGATGTATGGATTTCGCATTAAGCAGTTGTTATTTATTCATTTAGTTTTGGTTGTATGGAACAATATCCAACTTTTGGAAGAATCATTTGCTTCGTTAACATAATGAGAGGTGGTAAGATTCTATTAATAAGTTATGTAGCATTTGTTTTGAAATAATAATATTAATTTTGTAAAAGTTAAGTTTGGAGACTATTTTTTGAAAATCATAGAAAACAACGAGCAAAGAATATCCCGTATAAAGATTTACCAGAAGAGAAAAATGAAGAATTCCGTAGAAAACAGAAAGAAAGATATGCTTAAAAAAAGGCATCTAGCAGCAATTCCCTCCAGTTAAAAGATTCAACTTCATTTGGTGGTGATCAACTGACTACATCAATTGATGAATCTTCGAATGATAATGTCCAACATATAAACATCATTCAAGAATTTACTGTTCTACAAAAGGTGTCGAAGAGACAACGAATTTTTCACGCTGATGTTGACATCGATGAATTGATTTCATCTCATGAAGTATGTGTTCCTCCTGGTATTAATGTTTGCGTGGTTGATTCAAAGGCAACTTCATCATTAAACAATGTGACAAATCATTCTAATTGTCCGAGTGATTCTATGAATTTTCTGACACGTAAATCAGGAAATACATACATAGATGAAACAACCGTCTCTAATAAGCTTTTGATTCAACAGGTTTTCCTGAAATTATTTTGTCATCTTTCTTATTCAAACATCATTATATTCTTTTTCATTGAAATTTGGGAACATTCTATTTAAATAGGCTCCATGTGTTGTTCGGGAACAGTCAAGTTTTAAAACAAGTATGCCGCCACCTTGTAGGGGTAAGAAACCAGTATAATTATATTATTCATTCTTCTGATTCCATTGTCAACTCTTGCCACTCTTCCAGTAGTGTCCTTGGTCAGATCATTCAGAGAACAATCGATGGGTTTACACCTATTGTCTTATATTCACTTTTGAACTCAATAGGTGAGGGGCATCGCCGCTCTACTGGACTTAGGCAATTATTACAAGTCGTGTCATCTGAAGCATATTCTTTGCCATATGTGCCTTGTTGCAGACATTGTAAAGCAAAACGATTCTATCATGAAACAAATAGATTTTGTTATGCTGATGGGACAATTTCTTTGGCCACAAATGTTGTCCCTGATCAACTTTATGATCTTTTTACCTCTAACACAGATGAATCTGTGCATTTTAAGACCTATGTTCAGACTTATAATAACAAATTCGCGTTTACATCTTTTGGAGTTAAATTCGATAGAAATCTTTGCAGACGGAATATAGGAATTTATACATTTCGAACTCAGGGACAGATCTATCACTATATCAATGATTTAATCCCTTTGAATGGTTGTCCGTCTTATCTCCAATTGTATTTCTATGATACGGAGCATGAATTAGAAAATTACATTTCTAATTCAGACAGAATGAATCCATCAATTATAGCTCAACTCATCGATATTCTTTGCATCTGTTGAACCTAAGGTTTCAAGTTTTGTGTAATAATATATTTACACATGGATTTTGATGATAACAAATGAATTCAAAGAATGAAGGAGTCTTAAGCTCAAGTTGTCCACACAATGGAGTCAAGCACATCAAGGAACCAAGCATGAGCAAGAAGGGAACAAGTTCACATTAAAATCATAGAGTAATGTTGTAAATCTCTTCAAAATTCAAAATTAGGATTAAGGCTCAAAAATTAATATTTTATCATAAAGCATTAAAATACATTTTCCACATGTGCATGAATATTTTGAAAATTAAATTTGAAAATTTTGAAAGATAATTGATTGTCATCTTTCACATGTGCATGCCATGATTAAAGGGTTGAATTTTGAAAATATTAAAGATGATTGATTGTCATCTTTCACATGTGCATGTTTTATTTGAATATTTTCAAAAGTGATTGATGCTTTTCTTGACTTATGCAAAAGGAAGATGCCTTTGTTTGAAAATTTTGAAAAGTAAAGTGTGCTCCTTTTGTCATATGCAAAAAGTAAAAGATTAGGTTTGAATTTTTTGAAAAGTAAAGTGTGCTCATTTTGTCACATGCAAAAAGTAAAAAGATTAGGTTTGAAATTTTTGAAAAATGAATGATGATGTCTTTGACATGTGAATCTTTTTAAATTTGAATATGAAGTCTCATATGCCTATAAATAGATCATTTGAGAGCTTCACATTCACAACACCAAGAGCATACAACTCTCATTCAAAGCTTTCATTCTCTCTTCTCTAAGCATTGAGCCTTAATCCTTTTTCATTTTGAGAGATATAGGTTGTGCTGTATTGTTCTTATTTCACTCATTGAGGAGTGTTTTCTGATATTCTACCCACTATCAATTCTTGTATCAGTAAAAGGGTGTGTACAACCCTTGTGCGTGTAGAAAGTGTTCTACACAGGGAATCGTTGAATCACCACGTGTAAGGTGATTGCAAGTGTAGAGGGTGTTCTACACGGATCCTTTGTAGCGGTGTTGTTCAAAGGTGTAATAGGTTTTTACCTCCACCTGAAGGAGGTTGAATAGTGAATTCGGGGATCCTCAAGGGGTAGCTTGAGGCGAGGACGTAGGCAGTGGGGCCGAACCTCGTTAACATACTGAGTTTGATTCTCTCTTACCCTTACTCTTTATATTTATTGCTATTTCGTATTTTGTTTATATTTGATATTGTATATTTGATTTATAATTGTTATTTTTTTTAAATACAACTCAATTCACCCCCCCTCTTGTGTTAGTCATCTGGGCAACAGCATCAATCCATATTCACATGTATTCAATGCCCCGACATCTTCACAAGTTGCAGCAATATGGGTTGAAAATGAAGATACATATTAACTAGGAGGACGAGACATTTGTGTCTTTAGTCATTCTAGTGGAAGTCATATAGTTCAATATTATTTTGGCTGCTATGATACACTTCAATATCCGTTGTTATTTCATTTTGGTGATACTGGTTGACATTAAGGCATTCAAAGGGTCAATAGAGGAAGCACATTAACATGTAATGAAACAACCCGATCAATAGATCCTCACCAGTCAATGTCAGCAGAAGAATTACTTACAAGAGAACATCGAGGTTATAGTGTAATCTTAATCTTCCCATTTTGTACTTAGTTTGTAGACGTCCAATTTTGTAATATTTCATTCCCCTACAACTTTTACAGCATTAAACAGAAAAAGGAAGGATCCAATTGTTTCGTGCCGTAAATATTATTGCTACAAGTTACAAATCAGAGAAAATGTTAGATAAATTTTGTTACTGTTTGGTCGCCTATTGTAACAATTTGTTGTTGATATGTTTGTTAAGATCGAGACGTCAAGATTAGATTATTTCCGTAGCAAACAACAACATATTTGACCTGAGTTATATCAAGGTATTGTTGATACCATTACACTTGGGGAAACTGATGCTTCTAATGTTGGAAAATGGATTATTCTGCTTTCATCATTTATTGGGTGTCCAAGAGATATGCGAAAAAGATATATGGAAGCAATAGTTTTAGTTCAGCGTTATGGTAAACCAGACATTTTTTTAACTATGACGTGCAATCCAAACTGGCAAGAAATTTCGAATGAATTACGCTTGCATGAGGAGAGTCAAAATCAGCCTGATTTGGTTGCTTGGGTCTTTCGTGCAAAATTAGAAGAACTAAAGGATCGATTATTCAAGTAGCAAATATCTGAAAAAGTCTCAGCATATGTTTATGTTATTGAGCACCAAAAAAGAGGGCTTTCACATGCGCATTTTTTAATTATATTACAGAGGGATTGGAAACTCTATGCGCCTAAATCTTTTGCTGAGATTGTATCGGCAGAAATACCTAATAAAAATAAAAATTTACACTTGCATAATGCTGTTATCAAGCATATGATGCATGGATCATGTGAAGTGTTGAATCCAACAAATGTTTGTGTGAAAAAAAAAATGGTTGTTACAAAAGTCAATATCCAAAAAATTTTGCATTAGGTACAACTGTTGGAAATTATTGTTTCCCAATATATAAGCGTTCTGACAATAGAATAACTGTCAAAGTGAGAGGCCATAATTTGGATAACCGTTGGGTTGTTCCATATAATCCGTATTTACTTACAACATTTGACTGTCACATTAAAGTTGAGATTTGTTCTACGATAAAAGTAGTCAAATATCTTTATAAGTACATTTACAAAGGGCACGATCGTGTTGCTTTTAATTTGGTTTCCGAACAAAACAATCAACAAATTGATGAAATCCAACAATTCCAATCGGCCCGATGGATTTCTCCACCTGAAGCTATATGGATAATATATGGCTTCATTGTTAATGAAATGTACCCAACAGTATATAGCTTACATTTACATTTTGAAGATCAACAACAAGTAACTTTTTGAGCAAATAAAGACTTAATCAATGTTCTCAACTCTGATCGATCTGCAAAATCAATGTTGACAGAATTCTTTGCATTAAACCGAGTGGATGAAAATGCCAGGACATTGTTGTACAAAAAATTTCCAGAATTTTATGTTTGGAGCCAACAATACAAAGAGTGGACTCGTTGGAAAAAAAAAAACTGTTATAGGTCGAATTGTTACAGCAAATCCATTTGAATGTGAGAGGTATTATCTGCGGATATTGCTAAATCATGTAAGAGGACCTTTGTCGTTTGAAGATCTTAGGACAGCTGATGGTATTGTGGCTTCAACATTTCGTGAGGCAACTACTATGCATGGTTTGCTACATAGAGACAGTAGTTTAGAAGATTGTTTACATGAAGCATCTCTATATCAAATGTCATCCAGTTTGAGACGACCATTTGTAACTATTTTAGTTTATTGTAATCCAACCAATTCAAGAGAGCTTTAGGAATGTTTTGAACAAGATATGTCAGTTGATTTTAGGTCAACTGAAGCTTCTATGTTTAATGTAAGAATGCAATTTTTGTTCTCAATCTTTTTTACACTTGAATCAATGGGGAAAGACATTAATTCGTTCCATCTTCTTGATGACAACATTTGTTTTGATGAAGACCAACTTGAATCTAGGGAAATCGATGATGAATTGGCTGTTGAAATTCCAGAAGAAGATATTGTTGCATCAGAAGCCCTTAATAGTAAACAACGACATGTCTATAATTCAGTTTTGAGAAAGGTTTTTTCAAATGAAACTGCTACATTCTTTGTTGATGGCCCTAGTGGGACGGGGAAGACATTCCTGTACAAGGCACTTCTTGCTGCAGTAAGATCAAGAAAATTAGTCGCACTTGCAACTGCTTCATCTTGTGTTGCTACATCTATCCTTCCTGCAGGTCGAACAGCATACTCGCGCTTTAAGATTTCACTGGATATTGATGAACATAGCACTTGTTGTGTTAATAAACAAAGTGCCCTCGCAAAGTTACTACGTGTGGCAAGGTTAATTATATGGGATGAGACGCCTATGTCAAGAAAACAACATATTGAAGCATTAGATAAAATGTTGTGAGACATTAATGATTCAGAGTTAACATTCGGTGGAAAAGTTTTCATTTTTTGTGGAGATTTTCGCTAGGTTTTACCTGTGGTTCGTAAAGGAACAAGACAAGAACATGTTGACGCCAGTTTGGTTCCTTCTTATTTGTAGCCTACATTGATAAAATTTCATTTGACTGAAAATATGCAAGCAAGATTGGATCCAGTCTTTTCAGAATATGTGTTAGAATTGGGCAAAGGAATACCACCAATCACAGTTGATGAAACTATAAAAATTCCTGATGGCATGCTTGTTCCCTATAAAGATGACTGTACTTCTTTGGATCATTTAATAGATGATGTTTTCCATGATATTCATGAATATTCAATAAATATTTCAGCTAAGATGAATCAGGCCATATTAACACCAAAGAACAGTTATGTTGATGAAATAAATGCATTACTAATTCATAGATTTCCTGGTGAGCTTAAGTGATATTATAGCTATGATGAAGTAATAGATGCATCTGAACAATCAGTTATGAGGGATTTTTTAAATACTCTAACCCCAAATGGACTTCCTCCTCATGAATTGTTACTGAAGATAAACTGTCCTATCATGCTGCCAAGAAATATTAATCCTGCCGAAGGACTATGCAAAGAAACACGTCTAATTTGTCGAGCTTTTGATCGAAATGTCATTGATATAGAAATCGCAGTTGGGCACCACAGCGGAAAAAGAGTCTTTATTCCAAAGATCCCATTCTTACCAAATGTTGATGAAAATAGTGGCTTTCCATTCAAACGAACTTAGTTCCCTATCAAATTAAGTTTTCCAATGACTATAAATAAATCATAAGGGCAAACATTGGATTTTGTTGGAATATATTTACCTCAACCTGTTTTCTCACATGGTCAATTATATGTGACTTTATCAAGAGCTAAAACTGTATCTACAGTAAGGATTTTAATACGGCCAGTGTCTACTGAACGATCAAAAAAGAACTGCACAAAAAATATTGTCTATACGAAATTATTAAGATTAGCAAGTTCAAATTGATGTTAAATGGGTAATGATTCAATTGTATAATTTGAGTTTAATTACTTCAACAAGATTGCCCATTTAATATAATTCTCTTTTCTATATGTTTAGTATTGTGTTTTTTAATTTATTATACTCTTCAATTCTCTTTGCAATCTTTTTTAATTTATTATTGGGTTTACTATACTTACACATTTAATATATTTGTATATGAATAGCTTTAAAGATGCGGACGGTTTATACATCGATAAAAGATATCACTCCACGTACAAGAGATGGGAAAATCAAAATGATTGTGGCAGAGAAGTCACCCAAACGAACAGTCCAACGCTCACCAGTGAAGTACCAAAGCCTAACATTGATTGATCTAGAGGTATAGTATTTATTTCTATCTATTGTCTTTTTTTTTTTTTTAGTGTACTAAAAGCTGGTAAATGATTTAGTTATTTTTGCATTCTATCTATTAAGTTTTGTTTTGTTTTTTTTACTACTAATTTGTTGGGTCTTTTGATGTTTGATTTTTTAAATCTTTGGCTTCCTTATATAAATGTCAATGATGTTCTATTAATTTAGTTCTCTTCCTTTAACTCATTTAAAAACAAAAATTTTGCACATAACTCAAAACAATTTAAGATCAAACAAAATTATTATACTCAATTATTTATTACAAATTTTTTTTTTGTAAATTATTCGTTATAATTTTTTATATTATATAAGGAAATCGACTGCAAGCTACGATATTTGATAAAAATATCGACTCACGAAAAGATACTTTGCACATTTTCCAGTCATATTACATCAGTAATGCATATGTGAAAGCATTGGATCCAAAGTATAGAATTGAAACACATGAATATCAATGGATCTTAAATTCTAAAACGATAATTGAGGAAGTTCTAAATGATGAAGGACAATTGGAGCCACCAAAGTACCAATTCATTCCGTTCAATGAATTAGACGCTTATAAGAATTCAATTTGCAGAAATAGGTAATTCACTCTTTATTTTAAAATATTTAATTATAAATATACTAAAAATTTAAATCTTATTTGTCAAATGTTTTAGCTGTTACAATCCATATCAAGCCATGTGATAACTTCAGCGCATAGACCAACAATTATTCAAGAAATATATGTTATTGATCAAGAGTAAAAATATTTTTTGGGTAGTTCACTCTTTTAGAATTATGTTTCAATTTTTATTTCTTGCATATTCTGCTAATTCTTTTTTTTTTATTCCAATTTTGTAGCTTAAACCCCATATGTTTAACTATGTGGGGTCAATTTGTGTAAGATGAATGCAAAAAAATCTCGAAAATAATTTAGACAAAGCCAGTTATATATACTTGGAACAAAAATAAGAGTTGGTTCTTATAATGGTATTTTTAATAATTAACAATCTTATATTTTCTTTTACATTGTATATATTTGCATTAATTATGATGCCTATTTCTAATGAAGGATTATCTCTATCTCACGTCTGAAAAGTAAATTTATGATCAATCCTATTATTCATGAGGCAACTTTATTGCAAGAGTGGTAATCGTCACAAATAAGTCATTATTTGTTTCATACCATTTGAATATTGAAATCTCCGTATTTTTATTTCTTATGTTATATTTGTTTTTATGAATTTTAAGGGCGGCGATTAATGATTTATTACTCAAGAGTATTATTGCAAAAAACTTGACATACCCGTCTGCATCTCTATCTTCTGTTGGTATTGGGGAAATAATCAAGAATTGTGATGTTACTGAGTTGATCAAAAGTTTGCAACCCATGGCGGTAAAATTCTATTCTTAGTAACAAATTCAAATATTTATTCAATCAATTCTTCTAAAAAATTGTTTCTAATGTGATGCAGAAAACAAAATTTTGAATAAAGGCAAAGATAATTGTGATTGATTTGCGCCAGATATTTTTTTACATGTCATGTATTGACTGTAATAAAGGAACTTGATATGATTACATTGATAGATTCATTTGTTACCATTATAAACACCAAAGCAATTCCCAAGCACGGTATGTATCTTTCAAATTTTTTGTTTGATAATTTATGTAATAGATTTAATGTATAATTTTTATTGATTCTAACTTAAAATGATATTTCCATCAAATTTATAGCTACCGAGCATATGTTGAACTCGACAATGGTACAGAAAGACTATCTACTGTTATGTTTGGTGAAGTTGTAGAAGAAACATTCGGTTGTTCGGCAGTTAAGCTTATGAATCATACTGGAAATGTACGTTTTCTTATTTTCCATTGACTTTATTGTTGCGAGTATAAAAGTCTATCTCAAAATTTTTAACATATTTAATACATTATCTATAAATACATTGAGGTTTATATTAAAAAAACTATTAAAAATAAATTATAACAAAAATCATTTAAATTAATTTTTATATACTTTTCTATTATGTCAATTTTATTTTTATTTATAACATGCATAGTAATTTAATTAAAAACATTGCATTCAAAAATTTGTGTTAATTTAGAAGACATAAATTTCTGGCATATAAGGTCTTTAAATTTTTATTAATCATGCAATTATAATTAAAAATTCCTTTTGCAGGAACATTTGTCATATATAGAAAATCTTGTGGCACAAGTTTCACAGAAAGAGTAGATGATTGAACTTTTAGTAGACCTCGATCGACTCAATCAAAAGCAGTACAAGAATTTCAATGTTGTCTCTATTGATGCTGTAAAGGATGACACAAATGATGAATCAGAGTAAAAACATCAAATGACTCATATTTTGAACTGATGTTTTTGTTGGGCTTGTATTAAACTTATCGCAGACAACTTTGCTAAAACTATCGATGCTATAAATATGTGTTGGATTATGTTATATTTTGAACTAATATTTTTGTTGGGCTTGTATTAAACTTATCACATGAAACTTTGCTAAAACTATCGATGTTATAAATATGCTTTAGACTATGTTATATTTTGAACTAATATTTTTATCTTTTAATCTATGCAACCATGTAATTATTATACTCTACTTAACTATCATTACCCCAAATATTTGCTAGATTTCACATTTTTTTTCCATATGCTTTAAATTATTGATTGAAATCAAATATTTTATGAAATATATACTACCTTTTTAAATAATTATTTTATTAAACTAGATAAACGTGCTTTGCACGTTGCTCCTACCTAATATATATCTTCTATATATAAAAAGTGTGTATGAAACGAAAAATTTATGTTTTAACGGTTTTTCTTATTTTTCCGTTAAAGTTAACACCGTTTGTTTTAACGGTTTGACATATAAAATGAAGACATAAATGTTGAGAGAGATAGCATTCAATTTTGTTATATGATTTATTAATCACAATAATTATAATACTTAATAGTTTATATAATAATAAGTAATTAAAGATTAGTTATTATATTTTTCTCTTTTTCCTTAACATATACACGTGTATTAGGTGCATAAGACGTGAATCCGTAAGTATAATATACGTGTATTATACGTTTCATTAACTCAGATTATTGAGTATTCAAAATTTAAAAATCTCATATAATATATAATACAAGTGTGTTTAATCAAAGAGTTTTTTTTACCCATGGTAGTAGGACATAGCTTCTGCTAAGTCATATTCCACATGTGGGCTTGCTATGATGGGTACGTGACAAAAGCCGTGATCCTTGAGCTAATCAAGAAATAGTAAATTCGGCCAACAACTTCAAAATATATTTTAGGATTTATATATATGCTATATATAGAAAATATTATACCACAAATTTTATAAAAAGATTATGTTTTAACTTTATGTTGTCCCTGATTGACTTAACCAACAGCAAAATAAGAATTTCAATGTTGTCTCTATTGATCGTCTATAGGATGACATAAATTAATAAATAATAATACAAATATCAAACGACACATATTTTTAACTACCGTTTGTGTTAGACTTTTATTAAATTTTTCGTATACATCTTTGCTAAAATTATGGATGTTATAAACATGTATTGGATTATATGATATTTTGAACTAATTTTTTTATTTTCTCTAATATGCCTTAAATTATTAAGTGACATCAATAATTTTTATAAAATATATATTATTTTTTACAAATAATTATTTCATAAAATTAGACAAACGTGCTTTGCACATTGCTCCCACCTAGTATATATATATATGTTAGTATCATCTAGTTAGGATTTTCTTTTCCGAATTTTAGGGTAATTATATTTTTTTGAGGACATGCATGTGACACGTACACATTTTAGATCATTGCCAGCTTGCTTTAAACAAATTATGTGGCTCCTTCATATGTCCTTGCATGCGCATACATATCAGCGCGACATGCATAAACTCAATGAACCAGCTAGAAAAGTAAGCTAGTTTGGCGCAAAATTAGCAAAAGATTGTTTGGCTGAGATGACGGCTAGCTAGCCAGCTCATCCTTTTGGATATTAATCTTAATTAGCTTGATTAGAGGAAAAGCTTTATCAATAATCGGTGCAAGTCTCCTCCTCATAATAACAAGATTTTTTAGTGATGGCTGCAAACTGAAGCCTTTGAAATTTTCCATGGAATTCTTGGCAACAAGATCATTGGAATTGAATGCTTTTTACGTCTTTTGATGCATTGTATAGTGCTTATAATAAATATAGTCCCTTATCCAAGCTACCAATAATTGCTTATAAGCTTGACTATTACTCCAAATATAATTACAATGTTTGATACTAAGTACGTACTAGCATATTGATCGATCAAGCAACCTTAAGTACGTCCTTACGTACAGCAATTGAAATTGCTTATACATGACGTTGGTGACGGCCAACCTGTGCATTAATTCTGTTCGGAGCATTCTTACGTACATTGCCATATATAATATTACAAATCACAAAAGGTGTGCGCGCTAATTATTTGACCATCTTATGCATATTTTTTTCTCCTCATGAACCTCTATATATGATCTCTTCACTTGCCTAAAGATCGATCAGATCTTTATGGAATACGGCATCATGATATACATGGTAAATTATGATCGATCGGGTTTCATCATTTTATGTTTTATTACTCTAATAATTAATATTCATTTTTAAGTTACATGCCTTTCCTAGCCCGAGTGCATGTTTGGTACGTAATTGTCTAGCTACCAAATTTTCGGAGCCAAGAGCAGTAAATACCTGATCTGATAGTTAATTAAGCATGGTCCGATTACTGGACCCAGATCATGTTGTCTTATATATATTCTTTGAATATGGGTTCTGCAATATATGTTTTTACTTTAAGGGAACTTAATTATCACATAGTATCAAGACTTAATTATCACATAGTATCAAGACTTAAAGGTTGGGTTTGGATGTTGAGTTGAGTTGAATAAAATATTATTAGAATATTAGTTTTAAATATTATGAGTGTGTTGAGATTTGAAAAAGTTAAACTTTTTATTATATTTTATATAGAAATTTGAAAAAGTGTATGGAGATTTGAAAAATGTGTAATGATGACATGATCCGATCTAGTATCTAGTATCTAGTATCTAGTATCCAGACTTGAGGAGTGTTTGGTAACCAAACAGGATCCGATCTAGTATCTAGTATCTAGACTTGAGCCCAATCTTGGTCAAGCTATAGTGCCCAATTTTGAAGCCAAATATCAACCATACATGAAAACAATTGCATGTAAACATTTAAGTCTATCACCTCATAAACATTGCTAGCTGCATGTGTTTTCAGAAAAACTGCATGCATGATCAAGAATCGGATTAACATCCACATCCACATTGCATATGCTTAAGCTTTAGTTGATGAAAAAGAAAATGCATGTTTGCAGGATTTCGGTTGTGAGCTGATTGGCCTGATATTTGCAAGCTCCAACTAACCAAACATTATTTGATATCACATATGATAAAGATAATGGTAGGTGGTATATGAGATCCCATATTGTTTGGGACTGAGAAGTTATTGCTCTTTATAAGATTCTAATTGTATCATTGACTAGTCATTTTGGAATATAGGTCATGTGTTTTGTATCTTTCATTGGGGCGTTACAAATGGTATCGGAGTCTATCTCAACTAGAAATATGGGACTCGAGCCGTGTCACCTACAACGGATAAGCCCGATGAGGACGTTGAGAATTTAATAGGGGTAGATTATGATATCTCATATGATAATGATAATGGTAGGTGGCATATATGTGATCCCACATTGCTTGAGAAGTGAAGTTCTTGCTTTTTATAAGGTTCCAATGAAGTTTTAATTGTATTATTGACTAGTCCTTTTGAAAATAGTTATGTTACCAAATATACTCTTCCCTCTTCCCAATTAAGAAGCTAGTCTCCACTAAATATAGTACAACTCTTTATAATTCACATGCATATTGTATTTTGGCTTCATGTAAAATTCAAGAAAAAAAATATCCCACTTTGTGCAATACTGTATAGAAAATTAACAAACCGTTTCTAATATATATATATATATATATATAATATCCCACTTTGTGCAAGGTATTAATTTTAGGTATGTAGGAAATAAAACATGGTAATTAAACTTAGCTAGCTAGATTACTGATAGCATCATACGAAATTATAATCATATATATGATCATATTCCTCGTAGTGATCCACACAAAACAATGGTGCGCACTAAATTAATATTCCTAGTAATGTCCTAGTACGTACCATGCATGATCATTATAATTTACACTAGTCAGGTTATCTGATGTTCTATTAAATATATTCTAAAGAAATTAAACGTGTTCGATCAAACTTATAACCTATCGTACGTATACGTTCGTATGGATTTTCCTAGGATGAGTAAAGGTTTTTGGACATTTAAAAAAAAAAAAAGGTTTTTGGAAGGGTTCCGAGCTTGACACTTCTTTCAAAGTTGTTTTGAATTATGATATTTAAGTCGATCTGTAAAATTTTTGGATATGGTAGCTAGCAATACTCAACCGGATGTGTCATGTGTGTATGGTCCGACCGAAAGGTGCCGCACTTATGGCCTGGTTGTTGGGTAATCATATGTGGAATGTTGATGTTGTTATAGCTAGCGGATGATCAACTTCGCGACTCTTATTATAACAACCTTAAACCTCAGCCACGTGCTACACCGTACTATTTTAAGAAGAAAACGTACAGCGCATCTCGTGCATTAATAAATAATCCGGTCGTCGCAATAATATGTAACTGTCAAAACGGCTAACTTCCATTTTTTCCAGACGAAATTAATTAGTTGATCTTGATCAGTTGTGCAGTAATTCATGTTATTTTTTCTGAGATCACCACATCCTGTTTAATTCCTTATTGATATAATATTCGACTATGAACATTTTCCTTCTACGCTCTAACGAAATACTAGCAATATTTAGATTGATCAGAAAAATTAGAATAAACGACGCACTATATTATAAACAATTGAAGAAAAAATGATTTATTTTTAATTTTTTGGTTTTTATTGGTAATTCGCCAATTAAGGCATATATGTTAGCAAGTCTTGAAAAGGATCGGAAGTCATGTTATTTGAAGAGATCAGTTAATGAAGGATGGATATTAACAAATCAATTCTTATGTTAAGAGTAAAGTGAGAAAGTTGAAGGCCGGGCGGCGGAATAATGAAAGACAGTTTTGCAGCTAAGCTTCGTAAGAATGTTACTTGCATTCAAATTTTCACCAGCCAAGCATTAATCATTTATAATATTCCGTAGGGCATGCGGGATGCTGGTGACTCATCATCACTATATATATACTATACATTATATTTTTTTATTTTTTTATTCTTTTTAAATTAATTGAATTTTTTTATTAATCATCGTTCATACATCATATATTTAATAAAAAAAATATATTATATAGTGTATAAAAATTATGAGTAAAATTATTCTTCATGTGTGTAAATATGTCCTGCGTACTTGTGCTGTGCAGGAGAATTGCATGGATTCCCTCCAGGAAAACCACGTGGGATTGCGTCTAATCTGGCGTTAATACTGCATGTCAGCACAGCTTCTCAGGAAATTAAAATGTATGACAAGTACTGTCACGTACACTTATAGCAATCCAGAAGAGATAACTGGTTTTATTGGTATGGGCCCACACATACCAACTTGTGAGGGTCCACGTACCCACGTGTATTAGAGCCATTAGCTGCTTCTACTGGGCATGTTTAGCAGCCAGTTAATTTTAAGGCAAATAAACAGAAATTTCTGTTAGATCTCATCATAAAATCTTCACCGAATTCCACGTTCATTATAGTAAGCGAACACTCATCAAAAGAAATACTTTAATCATAAAAAAAAATTATATAAAAATAATTTTATAAATTAAATGATTCGTTAAATTATAAAATTATTTTTATTATAAAATAAACAAATAAATAAGATGAAATTACGGCATTTTATAAAATTATTTTTATATAGTTCAAATGTAACAGTAACCATACCAAAAGCTTCTCTCTCTCTGTGGCCTATTAATAACCAACAAGTTCAACGCAAGTTCACCATACCTGGTCTTTCAAGGCTCATCAACCAAACCGTCGAAACAAAATGGCATGCATGGGGAAGATAAGCTGCATGTGGGGGGTGTTCCTTCTTATGGTGCTAGTTTGTGAAGCTAGCGTCCCCGTAGCTTCAGGATTCATTCAAACCAGAGACAGCCATTTTTTACTAAATAAATCCCCATTCCTCTTCAATGGTTTCAACTCATACTGGATGATGTATATTGCAGCAGAGCCAAGTGAACAACGGTACAAAGTATCGAATGTATTTCGTGCGGCTTCAGCTTCTGGGCTCAATGTCTGCCGCACATGGGCTTTTAGTGATGGAGGTTACCAAGCACTCCAAACATCTCCGGGAGTTTATGATGAGCACGTCTTTCAGGTTATGTATATATATGACTTCTCTTGGAGATCGAATGCTTTCATGTAGTACTTGACGTTTTGTAAAGTTTAAACTGGACTCACATGCAGGTACGATGCATGATCTATTTGCAGCTTATTATGAAATAATGGTGATTACTGATACAAATTCTCTGCAGGCACTCGATTTTGTGATCTCGGAGGCCGGAAAGTATGGAGTTCGTCTAATTCTGGCTTTGAGCAACAATTACCAAGACTTCGGAGGAAGACCTCAGTATGTGAAATGGGCTAGAAGTGCTGGCATCCCCATTAACAGTGATGACGATTTTTACACAAATGCAGTCGTGAAAGTTTATTACAAGAACCATGTCAAGGTATATTATAAGAGAACTAACGATTGAATTACAGAGAGCTTCGTGAGAATCGTGAGATTTCATTTGCAACGTAATTATGTAGAAATAACATCGACATATGTGGTTCCTAGCTAGTTCCCTTTTTTGTTTATTTAGTACTTTTCCCTTTTTGGGGTTCTGTCTCTGTTTGTGTCACAGAAAGTGCTAACAAGGATCAATACCGTAACTGGAATTGCATATAAAGATGATACGACGATTATGGCTTGGGAGCTAATGAATGAACCACGTTGCCAAGTCGATTCTTCTGGCAAGACCATAAACGTGAGCAGTATCAGCTTTTACTAATAATTTATAGCATTAGATACTGCAGATAAATTCATTATATATTGACCAAATCATTGGCTGATCGATCATACGTACTATATATTTATGTTTAAACAGGGGTGGGTTCAAGAGATGGCTTCACATGTTAAATCCATTGACAACAAACACTTACTGGGAATCGGCATGGAAGGTTTCTATGGAGACTCGACTCAAGATAGAAAGCAATATAATCCAGGAGGCTACCAAGTGGGAACAGATTTTATAAGCAATCATCTGATTAAGGAGATCGACTTTGCAACCATACATGCTTATCCTGATGCTTGGTAAGTACCTCTGCATCTTTGGGAAACGTTCACTAAGACAGTGATCAGGCTAAATAATTGTGCAATTTTCAACAGGCTTCCAGGACAGAACGATTACGCACAAGCGACATTCATGCAAAGGTGGTTGACGAGTCATTGGACTGACTCGAGGACTATTTTAAAGAAGCCACTGATCTTCGCTGAATTTGGAAAATCAAATAAAGATTCTGGGTATAGTATAAGCGCTAGGGACTCGTTCTTGAACACTGTTTATAAAAACATCTACAAGTTGGCCAGAAATGGAGGAACAATTGGCGGGGGTTTAGTTTGGCAAATCATGGCTGAAGGGATGGAATCGTATAACGATGGATATGAGATTGTTTTATCCCAAAACGCATCAACAACCAGTGTCATAGCTCAACAATCTAGTAAAATGAAGGCACTTGAACATTCATTGAAATAGCCCACATGCATGCATGCAGTAAGACTCGTGTAAGCGAAATAACCGAGACTAGCAACCGCAATGAAGCATATCATGTGAGGAAAAAGAAAAACAACTGTGCTTAGCATATTAGGTTTAGCCGTTTGGGATTTTGAGTCTTTGACACTTGGAATATACTAGCTAGGATTTTAGCTACATGCCTGAAAGATGATACCTTAAGATGGAATTTGTATCCCATGTTTCCTTCTTATATATGTATGAAAATTGCCTTGCGATTTTGCTGGTCTTTGAACAGCAGATCGATCGATGCATTAAGAGCCTGCACGTTATATATACAATGAGTGCGTCCTAGCATGCACGGACATGTAAAAATGTTCCAACTGCGGTTTCTGTCAACAAAGGTTGCTGATCTCTTCTACTGCTCCACCATACATATTCAACTTACAGCGCATAGAAACGCTGTAAATGATAGCATTAAAGCATTAGTAGTGGGCTCAACAAACTTTAGCTAAAATTTAGCTAAACAATTCACTTTTACAAATTTTAGCTAATCACTTTTTACAACACTAAATAATAGACTCAACAAATCTTTCACCATTCTATTAAAATATTAATTTTTTGGACAACAGTAAATGTTTAATAAATTACAAATATTATAACTTCTTTTATGTGTTTATTTATTAATTTGATGTACTCTATGCCCCCTCTTGATAGTTTAAATGCAGTAACGATCGCATCAAAAATGTGAAAGAAGCTTGAGAATCCAAGCTGCAGAAATCGCATAAAAAATGTAGAAAAAAAAATCAATCAAAGCTTGAGAATCCAAGCTACAGAAATCGCATAAAAAAAACAAATAAAACCAGAATAATTAAAGTGAAAGAAGAATCCAGCATTATTTTATTTTAAAAATAATATTTAGCTAGTGTGTTTGCCTCAATAAATTTGGCCAGCCACTTGGTTGAAAGCTAAATTTACTGTAACTTTGTTAAGTCTATTGTGGAACTTTATTTCACATTTTAGATATTCTTTAGCTATAATTTAGCTTTGTTGAGCCCACTACTAATGCTCTTAGTTAAAATAAACCAACCCCCCACCCCTCACCTTAAAAATTAAACTTTATTCCCTGAATTAAACATTGAAAAATTACCCTTCATCTCCTCAAACAACTGCTCTTTTTGCAATATGATCAACATGCTATCCAAGTAGTTATTTTGCCCCACAATCACTTCCTTTCCAGCTCGCAATTTGCTTCATTCTTGTTAAGTGTTGACCGTTTTGATACCACATGGTTCACATCATTTATTTTTTATCCAATGGTCAAATTTTAACAAAATAAATACTTATGTCCAAGTTATAGAATAAAGTGCCAACCTTGATAGTTTTATAGCTAAATTATAAAAAGATTTTTTCTTTTTGGTCATTGCGGATCTTAATTAGATGGCTTGGTATGCCATCAGTTCCCATGCATGGGAAGTTAAACACCATGCTAATCCATCGTAGCCAATCCTTAATTCATCTATAATTAAAACAAAGGAGAAACTATATTTACACACATTTGAACTTCAACAATTTCTTTTAATATATAATCTAAACTATTAAAATTGTCGATTTCCAACCTAAATTACTAAAATTGTCATCCTCTGTTAGCACCCAACCTTTCAGATGGTGAAAGATTAGATATAGGATACAATCTTGACAGCAAAGTGCGAAAATTGCCAACATTAATCTAGAGTGCAAATTGACGGTTCTGATAGTTTAGGAGGCAAATTTAAAAACAAAAAATAAAAATAAAAAAACAATATTATATATCTCCTTGAATAAAGAGCTGCACGCCCACCTGATTTAAATGTCACGACAGTCTGCCATCAACAGGCCTTTGAGAAGAGGTTTATGAGCACCCTATCAAGCTTCCTACTTTTCTATTATTTCCAACCCCAGTCATCGGATACAGGACTCTTTTTTAAGAAGACACTATTCCGAAAAATAAATTCTCAACATCTAATGATACGAAATTAAACAAGAAAACATATGAAGAAAAAAATTATCAAGAATATGTCACAATAACCTACAAGCCAAGCACAACAAACCACTACATAATCAACCTTGCCATCCCCTAGAGCTGCAGCACTCCCCTGCATATTTATACCAAGTGGCACCTCCAACACACTTTACAAAATCTCTCTCTGCAGCATGAAATGCCTGACCTACAAGGTCTGATCATAGCAAATCCAATAGGGGCGGCTGTTCAGATGGTGATTTAGCATGACTAGATCGAGAGGCTGAGGAGACCCCCCTCCCTCTTCCTCGTCCTCTACCCACAGCAGTTGTTGGGGGCGGAGCAAGTCTAGGGGCAGACAGCTCATTCTTGCTAGAAGCAAATATGGATCCAAGATCTGTTGATTTCTTATCAGTGTAATTACTAGAAGCTGGTACACCCTGACTCTGTTTCAAAAACCCAATAGAGCTTTGGGCGTTAACACTTCCCAGACTACCAATAGTAAGAGTTGGATTCCCTTGACTCTGTCTAAAAGGATCAACAGAACTCTGTGTGTTGAAGGCCCAACTGTTATTGTTGTTGTTCATTGGGAAGCTCATGTTGTTTAGTGTATTCGAGATTGGACTAGACCCATGTATGTTAGTGGGGTGTCCCATTGTGCCATTGTTAGAAATTCCAGCCCCACTTGCTGAGCCAGCAGGCCATGGAGGCCAATCAGAGAAAGGATCTATATCATCCAAACTCGAGGTGGATGATGCTCCTGCATTCAACTGCTTCTCAGTGTCTCCAAATTGGGGGGCAACTCCAGACGATGCTCGAGGAGGCCACTCAATATCAACTGGAGGACATGAAATGGCCGTTTGCTGGCTGGATACTGAAGGTATCATCGAAAATTTCGATTGTTTTGAATTTACTTGAACTGGTTGAAAACTCAAATCAGACTGAGTGGAGTGACTGTTGTTTGTAGAACTTTGAAGGGTGGTTGCAGAACCCTTTTTGGCAGGACCCCAATCTTCATCCCACGCCGGGCTGGTCTTTGTCGTGGAATTGACAGTTCCAGTTATTTTAGTTGAGGCTTGGGATATTAGGTCACTATCAGACATAGATGGTTTAACTTCCGGGATTCCAGAATCAGTCAAAGTTACTCCCCGTTTTTCTTCTATTCTCCTGTCATAAAACTAAGATGCATTCAGTGATTTGATAATAGTCAGGTTTGCTCTCAAAAAACACATGCATGGGACCACACAATAGTACCTGAGAACATCCTTGACAAATAGCATATATTTAGCAAATTGCTGAACATTTAATTGTTGAGCAGTAAGAAGAGGAGTGAGTAGTGGAAGGACATGCTCTGCAACAAATTCTACACCATGCTGAACAAATTGAGCACCAGGAAAATGAATGCTCGTTAGGAGTAACAATTTTCTTGTGTACTGCTGATGGACGTTAGCTAAAGCAACACAACAAAACCAGTCCAGCATTGGAGATGGTTACCTGCTTAAGTACCGAGTTAGCAACACCAAGGGTACACATAAGCGTGGGAGCAGAATGGTCAACAGCTGTACAACGTTGAACTGTTTGCAAGATGGCTAAAACGGCATGTTTATCAAGTGAGCTCACCAGGTCTCCCAAGCATAACAGAGCATTGACTCTCACCTGTCAATGAAAGCAAACTGTTTAGTTATCAGCAGTGGCATTCTATATTTTATCATCTCTAGTCACATCGGTTGATATGACATTAAAGGTGGTTTTACAAATAAACTACTTGAATGAAAAGCCTTTCAAAATGTGACACGTCAACTGGTTTGACTTGATAAAATTCAGGATGAAAAATAACACTCCTTTTATAATAATTATATATTTCACTTATAAAAAAATAATAATTATATATTTTTGTTTTTCATAAAATATATTGGGTTATATACGATGCAAAAAAGTATTATAAACATAATTCAAGATAGGAAAGAATTATTATCAATATATTAGTCATTCTAGGGATATATGGCATGCATTTGTGGTAAAAATAAATCCCAAATTGCATATAAGGGTGTTCTCTCCTTAACCAAAAACTTAATATCTTTTGCGGGAACTAAAGGGAAAAAGAAAAGTTATGACTTGAAAAAGAAAAAGTACCAAGGGAACCAGAAAAAAATTTGAAGAGGACTCGAGGGAGAATAGAAAAATATTACATACTCAGATTCTTTGTTGACATATATAGTTTTTTCATAATCATTTTTTTTTTTAATAATAGTTTTTTCATAATCTATAGGGCCAAACTTCAGATTTCTTCCTGCACCGGGGGAGGGGGAGGGAAGAATAATTTGTTTTATGAGGGACCAAGGGGGGTTACCTGCTTCCTAGATTTGATGTTTTTCCAATGCCTATAGCTCAAATCCCACTTATATGCCACCCCCAACAAAACAATAATGAAAAAAAGGCAGAATGATCCAAGCACAACATTAAAATTATAATTTCTGCGGAGTTTCTACCAAGAAGCAATGCTCTTAGCCAAAGGGTAAAGGGCAGTGGGTCATAACAGTAATGTTGTTAATACTCGACAATCAACTTCCAACTAAGCCAATATTGTGCAACTACCTACAGAAAGAGCACAGAACTTCAAACCATGATAAACAGGCATGTCTCTTCTTTTGGTAGTTGTAAATATAGATTACAACTTCCATAAGATATGATTATAGTGTTTTGTATAATGTTTTGTATGCTACTCTCCGTAGCACGTAGTTTATGTAACTAGGCTTTTCTTGTATACTCCCTGTGTACTCGGGCTTTGCCTATTTACGAGGATCAATAAAATTTCTTTTACCTATCAAAAAAAAAAGATATGATTATAGTGGAAAGAACAGAACTGTTACAATTTAAGATGATAGTGCAATGGTTCTTGTATACGTTCCATGTACTTGGTTACTCCTTTTGATATATAAAATATTTTTACTTAAAAAAAAAAAAAATGATAGTGCAACAGTGTCCAAATAATAAGCATAAACAGACAAATAAATGCAAGTAAATCTACATACCGCAGCAACTGTTGTTTTTAGAGCTAAGCCATGAATGCGAGGCAAAATTGCTTGTTTCACTAGCTGTCAAGGATGAAATATTTAGATATCCATAAATATCAATGCCTTCACCATAACCATAAAAGAATGTCAAGAAGAAAGACTAGATTGTTCTATATTGTTTGATAATCTTGTATATTTTTGCTCTATACCATTTCTCATTTTTTTTAACCACATATATATATATAAAGCATCTGAGTTACAGATTTGCAAACACATATAACATCATGGCAGCAAGTTTAATCTATAATGGAAAAAACTACTTTAAGAATCATAAGTGACAGTCACCTGAGGATCCAGTTGCTTAGCAAGCGATACTGATTTTCTCAAAACTTCCTCTTGTATTCGAGCATCGGTATCATCATAAGCCCGAACAATCATAGGCAGGACATGTGATACTAAGTGCTCCTGACTAGTCTATACTAATCACAAAGAGAGTAATTTAGTTTGGTAAAGTTCAAGATGGCAAGCATGTTCATTAAAGGGAATGAAAAAACCAAAAGAATAGCAGCACCATTCCAGGGTGAATTTGTCTCAATTATAACAAATAGAACCCTAGTTTTTTTTATAGGTGCAAATAGAACCCTAGTTAGAGATTAGATCAACAAAATGTTGGTCATTTCTGTATAAAATGATGAAAATCCAGCACAAATACCTAACTTTGCCAATACATTCGAATGAATTTATATGTTATTTGGTTTCTCCACCTTTTTTTGGAAAACCTCAAGAACAAAAGAACCATTTTTTAAACGTTATCAAAGTTTTTATTGATCTTAAAAATAGACAAAGGCCCAAGTATATAGAACATATGCAAGAGCATCACCTATGCATGCTAGTTTAGTGATACAAGAAATTCATGAAAAGACACGCCATTAAAATCAATCACAATCAACCAATGGAGTAAATTATTGAAAAATACATTTGTAAGCTCATCCACTAACCACTCTTGATCTTCCTTTTTAATGCTTATTAATTAGAAAATTCATAGATACAACCATCAAATACTACAGGTGCCAAATCAACAATTTTTTATAGTATGCATTTGTAGCAAGCCAGTCCAATTTTTAAATCATGGTATTGATAGTGTTTTGTTGGAAATGTAAAAGGAGCAGCCAGTGCATGGATACTTCAAAGGGCAACCAGACACGGATACAGCTCAGGCATCCATGAATTTAAAATTTTAATTTAATTTTGACACGTTTGGAATGCAGCATGATACCTTCACAATACATGTGGGATACACCCAAGACACATTTGGGATCAAAATAAATCTGTTTAACAAACATGGAGTTTGTTATTTGAGGAAAATATTATAATACAACGAATTTGCACTAATAGTTACCTTGATGATTACAAGGTCTGCATGCTTCACAAGCAGCAATAGTGTCTCGCCTGCAGCACTACTCAGAACAGGAACAAGAGCTGGTAGTGTTGATAGCTCAAAATCATTTTTATCCTACAAGTTTTAGACATGCAATTTCAAGTAAAATCTCAATTTCTGATGAAGATAGGCAAAACATATAAGATATGCAGTATCGTATGCAAATCCATTTATTTTGGGTACTCAAGAAACAAATCCTTGATGAGCAGGAAACACAAATATTAATCCTTAGCTTTACGGTTGATTATCATAACACTGGAAACTGCAAGTCATTTTGCCCCCCCCCCCCCCCCCCCCCCCACAAAACGCGGGGGTTTAAAAAAAATTCCCTCAAGGAACTAAAACAGAGGGAAAAGAAGTTGTGCAATGCTATGATATTCTACAAATGAATCGTAGTATATGTTGCGTGCTAGAAATTAAGGAATAATCAAGGAAAATGGAGCCATATCAGTTGCAGTTCGAAAGTGTAATTTGAACACATTTTACATATCATAAGTCCTCTGGAAGTGAGTTGGACAAGCAACCCCACATTTCCAAAACTGTAGAGTGCATGTGAGGTTTATAAAGCACTTTCTCGTTTGTTTTCAAAGATAAGATGAGATGAGATTAAAGTTGAAAGCTGAATAAAATATTATTAGAATATATTGTTTTAATATTATTTTTGTATTGGGATTTGAAAAGGTTGAATTGTTTATTTTATTTTTGTATTGGGATTTGAACAAGTTGAATTGGTTTTTTTTATTTTGTATGGAAATTTGAAAAAGTTGTAATGATTATTTTGAGATGAGATGAGACGAGATGAGGCTAGGCGACACTATGCTGAAAACCTAATTGTTATTTCCCTCATTGCAAAAGCATGGCATACAGGATCCTACATAGCATGATATTAACAAACAGGAAATAATCAATAGAATCATGTGGTTTGAATAAATTAAGTGATGGAATATTGGATTTTTTTATGGGTATCATGAATATTATTCTAAAAAGGTATAGCCTAATACACAGGTAGTATACAAAGTGAATTTTTATTTTATTTTTTGATAAATATGTATACACAAGTGAAATTCAAAGGTGAACATCTATTTTCTGTTAATAACCTTATGTTACCCCTTTTTTAGGGCAACCTAAAAGTTCTAGACTGAACTTCTAAATTATCTAGAACGTCTGATCATTCCAATTCTTTCAGATTGTCTTGTAAATATATGGTTTTGTTGGACAAAGCAAATTGATAAATTAACCTCAAGAATGGTAAATTTCACTCTCTAAAATGAATTTTGGAAATAATTAAATATTTTTGTAGTGGGTAGATTTGTGAACTTCTGATTTCAACACAAATAAAAAGTAGTGTATAACTCCTGTGTACCTGGGCTATGCCTTTCGAGTTTTTTAATAAAAGCTTCGGTTAGTTATTAAAAATGCAGATAAAAAATAGTACCTGAGACTCTGCTATTGTAAGAACCATGGGCAAAATCATTGGCTGCATTACCAGATTCCGAAGTTCTGCACAAAGAGGAGGAAGTACCTGCACAGTAAGATAATCGTTAAAAAAAACAAAAAAACAAAAATTAAGAACGATGTATCCATATTAATGACTCAACAATGACCTAAAAAACTAGCTGAGAGTTTATAACAAAATAACAGTGCCCTTCGTATCAATAGGACAAGAAAACAAAATCAAACCTTATACCGCAATACTCGTGAGTCAAAATCTTTCCACATATCAGATAATGCTTTTAAGAATTCAGACTTCTGCATGTTATCTCTTTCCTGCAAGCAGTGAACTTTGTCAATAAGGAGGTGCTTTTTTAACCATTTCTTAGCACTGCACTTGGGGAGACAAAATGCCAAAACCAAGTATTAGTCAATCAAAAATGAAAACGCATACAAGCATGTGGTCGAGGAAGCGAAGAGCACGCAACCTAGTGTCATTCCGGAAAAATGGAGAACCTGCAAAGATGGAATGTAGATCTTAAAAAATAGCAAATAAATCCAAACGAGTTAATTTGCAACAATTCGTCCACAACTAAAAACTGAGACCATCAGTTCCTCTCAATCTTTTTTTTATCAGTAAATAAGAATTCTATTAAAATAAGCAAAGCCAGGTACACAGGACATATACAAGAGCAACACCTATACATGAGTGTCTAAAGATACAAGGAAATAATTTTCTTTTTTTTTTTTTTTTGGGGGGGGGGGGGGGGGGGGGGGGGGGGGTGGGGGTTGCTTAGTCCTCCATATGTTTTTCCATGGGAACGTTCTTGTAGAATGTCTCACAAGGGACTTATAATGACTATAAAGTAAATCTTCCCTCCTTGGACGGTGACCACAAAATCATATAAGCTCCAACGTTCACTCTACAATTATACACAAGATTGAAGAAATATGTTAGGGGTGAAAACCGACCCCTTCGGCATGGTTTTTGGGCAAAACCGGCACCGACCAACGAGAGGGAAAACGGTGGAACAACCGACCATAACCGGTCAATGGGCAAAAGAAAAATTGGCCGTATCGACTCCGGCGGTTCACGATTCCCCCTAGCGGTAAGAAGTAGGTAGGTACTTTTGATCAACGTAACTCTACCACCTTTGAACAAATAAAACCTCTTCCAACTCCCCAGTTTCTGCTCCATTTTTTCCAACACCCCATCCCAAATGGACTGCAACTTGAAGGAGGCACCCAAGAGGGAAGAAGAAGAAGAGATAAGAAGTAGGTAGGTACTTTTGATCAACGTAACTCTTACCACCTTTGAACAAATAAATCCTATTCCAACTCCCCAGTTTCTGCTCCATTTTTTCCAACACCCCATCCCAAATGGACTGCGACTTGAAGGAGGCACCCAAGAGGAAAGGCTGAGATACTTCATATGCAAGGTGGAGACTTTGCACCCCAGAATGTTGGCAAAGCTCAAAACACTGTTTCCAACTGGAACTAATTCTGATTTGGCGAGATTCACTTTCAATCCTCTCAATGTAATACGTTTAGTGCTACAATACCGATTAAGTATGACCAGCAAAACCCATTGCTTGCTGTAATAAGACTCTTTCACATTCTACAAATAGTATTGTCAACAATTAAACAATGACACAATCCTGTATCAAGATAGGAACTACTTCAAACTCACATAGCATTGTGATGATTAATTAATGGATAATCTACTAATGGCTAGCGTCTTTGACGAATGGAATTCATAAAAACAATTGAGTGAGCATCCAGTATTTTCGAGATTGATTTGGAAGTACTTCTTTTACTGATAAAAATAAAAAATAAAATAAAATAAAAAAGATTTGGAAGTACTTCTTTCAATAACTTAGGGTCTTAGAATTATCATGAAAATCCTTTAACCTAATTAAAAGGGGAAAGGTAGATTACTAGATTCATAGGATTTTAAGTGATATCTCATATCCAACTAGAACCTTCAATCCAAACATTATAGATGGAGTGCTCCTCGTGGTTGCAAATTGCAAAGAGAAGATCAAACTCTCCAACTTTTAGGTTAGGTTTGGTAAGTGAGATGAGAATTTTTGGTTTTAGATAAAAGTTTAAAATATTATTTTTTAATATTATTATTATTTTGGTATTTGAAAAAGTTGAATTGTTTATTATATTTTGTGTGAGAATTTGAAAAAGTTGTAATGATGAGAGGAGATGAGAATTTTGTATTTTATCTTACTTACCAAACCTAACATTCTCCACATTAAATTGCTATGAGAAACTCATTACCCCTATCCATCATGCATTTTTGATTTTCCTCTCCCATAAGAAAATTCCCTATTTATGCATGTCACAATCTTTGTACCATTACATTTACTCTCAAATTACATCAATATTCGATAATTTTTTTTTATATAAGTAAAAATATTATATATATCAATAGGAGTAACTAAGTATACTAGAGGTATACAAGAAAACACTTACCACATACTAGAGTGATCCAATAGCCCATGAAAATTACCCAAAATACACCAAACCCGAATTGGAATGGAACACACCTCCCCAACCCCAACCCCTTGTTTCCCATACAACTAATTAAAATCCCTCTACAAGACCATCTTCACAATGCCCTCCCTTTAGTCTTTCCTCGACTTGAACTACCTCCCTTAGCGTCGTAGTTAATTGCCCATGAAAGACGCTTTAACTCCTTACTTTTCTTGAAACTTGATTTGGTTTCAAGTGCGTGGCTCGCCTCAATCGCAGTGAATAGAGCTTTAATTTGGTCTTCATATGCATCATTTGAAATCCCCACGATTTGCTTAAACTAGTTAACTTTATTAAGAACTCAATCCGATGGTGAACCTGCTATATCATTTAATGGAGGAAGAGAAACCAGGAGAGCAACATTATCCCCAGACAAAATACCCAACTGCACTCCCAACTCTAAGCCCTCCTCCACACCAGGCACCAACGACAAACACATAATTTCCTTCCCACCATATTCTGCATTCAAATCCCGAGTCTCCTCTATAGCTAAATGGTTGCTTTCCATTGTTTCTGTCACCATAAAAGGTTCCTCCCCTCCATCGATGATGACATTGCTAATATTTGCTTCACCCCCCGACGATCCTTTTAGTTCCACTTTGTCAAACCCTACTACTCCCTCAAGAATAGAACAGGTAGGGGAAGCACTACCTTCTATTACCCCATTTGTAAAAAGAGGCTCGACCGTTTCTTCCAAAGAACCAACCCCATTTGCAACTGATGACTATGGGCCTACTGCTCCCTCAGGAGGCATGGACGACACGTAGCCGATGTCCTGAGTGACACTAGCATGGTCAAACAACCCTATCAGTGACGGTGTTGAAACGCCCTTCGCCGACACACTTTAGGCCTTCGAACCCGTAGGATCCACCCCCCGCCCTCCCTTGTCCTTTTTCGACCCACCACTGAAACCCACTACTAGGTCCAACCCCTTATCCACTTTAATCATCAAATCTCTCACATACTCCATAACTCTCGTCAATTGAGCTTTGACGTCCCACAAGACCCCCTCAACTTCTCCCAATGTCACCTGACGGCCTTTGTCTCCAACAAATGCCTTACCCTTTCCTTTTACCGCCGAGCTGATCTCGACTGGACTACCCACCTGTGACCTCAACACTGCAGCGTACGAAGCACCTTTGAATGGACTGCAGAAAGCCTTTCCATCCAATGCCATTTGCGCCCTCCGGACTCACCAACAAGCCTTTCCTCCTTCCATCCAAAATTCTAAGATTTGCATAAAGCTGCCCCTTGCATTAACATGATGTTGAATGATAAATACTCCATTACCATCCTTAGCTCTCTAAAGAAACCTTCATGACAGTTTAGTTCTAAACAATCCTCAATCCCCTTAGCCACCCACGAAGTTGTCGTCCCACCTCAGCCCATGAACTTAGCTATCTCTTTGCTACATTCAAAGATACGAAAACTATGTCCTCCCTCTTTTGTAAAAACGAAAGTTTTTTATTCCACCTTCAACCACCTCTCACCTTCCAACTAAGATAAATCTGCATCGCGTGTCATCATCGTCATATCCCCAATCCCAAATTAGAGGTACCCTACTGCTCCCGCTTCATCATCTTAAGCCACGATGAGCACGAGAAATGCAAAACAGAGATACCAAAACAGAGGTGCACACAGAGATATCCCTTAACTATTGTTTTCGATCGCCGAAGGTGGATTGACATCGGAGGCCCCTCAAAGGAGTCACCCAAGTCCATTGGTCAAGTCTGTGGCAAAGGCAAAGGCGCATGTCACAGTACCCACAAAACTGTGCTTACGGAAAAACAGACGAAACTCCCGGTTGACGAAGGAGGACCGACGTCGAAGACCCCTCAATGGAGTTGCTGGAGTCCGTTGGTGAAGTCTTTGGTTGTGGTGGAGGCAAAGGCCCAGGCGACGATCGATGTCGCCTCCAAGAAAGGAGGGGGGGGGGGACTGGAAAGGAAGGGAAAAAGGGAAAAACCAGCTCATCGGCGGAAGGACCGTCGCCGAACAGCCCTCACGGAGGATGCCGGGGCCCGTCAGCCACATCTGTGACGGAAGTGAAGTGTCACTCGCCGGTCGGAGATAGGTGATGGGTGGCAGCGGGATGCAAACCTTAGGGTTTTCTCACCGGCAGGATGCAATCCTTGGGGTTTTAAATGCTCTATTTGCTAATTCTTGGTTCTTAATGGGTGAAATGGGTCAATTTTGATAGTCTATTGGAACAATCTTTCACACGAATATCAAGAGCTGGAAAGATCAAATAAGTAACTAAAAACTACAAACTGAAGAAATCAGATCAAAGGTTTAACATTATAGGGTCCATATGGTTCACGTTTTACCTGTAAAATCCAACGCTGTTGGCCTCAAAGACTCATTTCCAGAAAGCATTCTCTGCAAATCAGTGACTAACTCCAGTGGAATGGATGAGAAAGATTCATTGGATAAGTAAGTCAACGTATTCATGTACTGCAGACACAGAACATAAGAATTAAACATCTCTAGTTAAGAGGGAATAATAGTAAAAGTTCAAGAAGCTGGGTGTACTTGTCCTCAGTTACATCTGTGGATAAGTTTACGGCGATAAGCATTGTACAGTGGGCACATGGAATGCCATCTTTACATGGACTCTTTGACTTGTCTTCTAAACACGATACATAATAATAATAATAATAATAATAATAATAATAATAATAATAATAATAATAAATTGATGCATACAATACAGAGTAAAAATAGAAAGGCTATGTATTTCTTTGCACTTTCTGGCCTGCAAAAAGTTACTTGATGAGGCAGCCTTCCCACTTAAGCGAAAAATGAGTGTTTGAAACCCCTCTACAAAACGTTATATTTTTTTTATAAGGGAAAAAAACGTGATTTTAAACCCATTCAATAACAAAAACCACCTTTTGTAAAATTGTAAACTGACCTTTTTTTTCCAAAATCGCGTTTTGAAAAACGAAGCTTGATTTGAAGGTACAAGCAATAACATCAATTGAGGAGCTAGAGTTTAAAATAAAACACACCATCTTGACATTGTTGTGGCAATCAAACAATGGCTTGCGAGCTACCAAGTGGTAGGCAAGGCACCCAAAACTGAAAATATCAGAAAAACATCCAGCTGAAGATGCATTGCTCCGAACCAGTTCAGGAGCAGCGTAATCCAGTGATGGCTGAAGAGGTAGTAAACAATCCTCAACATCATATTCCTGTGAAATCCATAACATATTAAAAAGATTATAGGTGTATATGGCTCATGTTCAGAAATGCATTATTATGCATGTCAATAATGGAACTGAATGACCTGAACTTAAAAAATAACACCTCACATACAACAGTCATTATACCACTCCTGAAATTGCATAGAGTGCTCTGATTATACATTGTTAGTTCAGAGGTCAAAACAAACAATACAAAGTTGTTGCAAAAAAACCTGCTTGCACGGCTAGATAAGAAACACCATTTAAGGAAGCTTAAACTTTTTTATATAAGTATTTATGGAAACCTAAAATTATGGGGAAACCAAGCAAGAAACTTCTTTTTTTTATTATATGCGCATGAAACTCCCTTAGTCCAAGGAAGAAGAGAGTTAGATTTAAAGCTGGCAATTTTAGGCACGATCTACGACCACGACTGGACCCCATACAAAATCATAGGACTAGGTTTGGGCATAATTGAGTTCAGGTCAACTCTGAATTGACCTGATTACTAATCTGGTCACTTTTACCAATTAAGAACTAAATGGGCTGTACTGTAGCATGTCAGATTTAAAAGTCAACACCAATTCTTTCTTTTAACATTCACTGAAATTTTGAATGGGTCGAGTCGGGTTGGGTTGGACCAGCCACCCAAACTGGGTGAACAAACAGGTGGTTAAGCCCGCATAAGAAAAGGGGAACAGGTTTGAGTCAAGGAGTTTGAGCAGTTTAAATATTTTTGATAGATAAATATTTGACCAGTTTGAATCAAAGGTATAGCAGCATTTGAACGTAAAACTAATATTTGAACCCAACTAAACCACTCAAACTTAACAAAGTAGATGATCATTGTATTTTAGGATGGTTTTAACAAACTAACACAAAGGCATAGCAACATTCGAATCTAAAAGAATTATTTGGATTTGGATTTGGATTTGTATTGACTTGTATGACCTGAATTTGACTAACTTATTACAAACCCATTTGACCCAACCCGAATTGTTCAGCCTTGGTTATGCTTGAAATTAAAGTCACATCTAGAACCTTAGCATGTAGCATGGATTAATAATACCAAGTCGAAGGTTGATAAGTAGTGCCTAGTCACATTTGAAACTGGTAAGCCTAAAAGACACCATTATGAGTGATGTGCAGCCTCCTAAGCTTTATCACATACTTTTGAGTTGCACATGCATATGGGAGATAATGGCCTACTTGTCCATATAAATCATTTTGTCAATGCCCACAAGATGTATACTTTCAGAAATTCTAAGGACATGGAGATATTGAAGTTAAGGAAAGGCTCCTTAAATTAGGCACCACTATACTACAAATAAGCCTTAGAGCAGTCCCATAATTAGTTTGTTTACTAGTAAAAATGAGTTCTAGTCCTATACACCATTATATTCTGAACAATATAAAAAATGATAATAAGGATGACTTGCATGCCCAAATGCAATCTCTCTCGTGGGTTACTATGAGTACACTGTTTCATGCCCCCAGAAAGATTCAAGTTACAACCCTGCTTGCACTCCTTTACAATCCTCGATCATTTCCCTCTTAAATTTCCTCTCCAGTAGCCCCCAAATAACCAACAAAACAGGTCCCAGTGGTGCCCCCGAACTCCAAAAACATGTCATCCTCTGTTTCAGATCCTTTTTGCCCCTTAAGTCAAGATGTTCAAACTACAAACCCTAAACACCTCTAAAAATCCAAAACCTTGGATTAGGATTTCAAACCTAGAAAACACCTTGAGCATGTGGAAAAAGATGTTCCATAATCTGTCCTGTGTCAAAACATATGTTCCTAGCACTAACATAAAAGATAAAAACCCCAAGCGGGTGGCCCAAGTGGTGAAGGCCTTGGTCTTGGGGTATCACTCCCTTCAAGGTCCAAGATTCAACACCTCATGGGTGCAAACAATCATTTGGGGTGTAGGTGAAAAGCCAGCGATTTAACCAGTTCCATGTAGGGAAACTTCCAAGCGTGTGGTGCACGGGACTAGAGTTGACTCTGCATGGGTGGGTCCGAAGGGCCCTGCCTTGGAGAGATTCTCCGACATAAAATAAAAAATAAAAATAAAAACACGTAAAAGGTAAACAAATCCCACATACTATTTGTAAATAAAAATATCTACTAGAGAAACCAAAATTCGAGCCTATTTAATGAACAAAAAAAAGAAAAGTACCTAGGTAAAATTAAATTGAAGAATATTTCATTTCTTAATCCAATAAAAAGCTTCACTCACAGCATAATGGAAAGCCTGCCCACTTGCCATATCGCCTGAGGTCTGATCTGTCGAGATTGCAAAACCAAACCCCCCAAGCTTCCAAGCTCCACTTGAAGTAATAAGAACATTCTGCAGGGTATGTGCTACATCATTCCACATGCATATCCAATACATAATGAACCTAAGCTAAAGTACAAAGACCAGGAGTTTTTGAAAAGCATTATAAATATGGGATTCTCTATTAACTTATCAAAAAAAATATAGGATTCTTTCCTTTGATAATTAATAAGAGATTTTATTACCAAGAGTAGGCATAGCCCAAGTACATAAAAAGTATACAAGAGGAAAAACCTATTAATAAGAGATTTTATTACCAAGAGTAGGCATAGCCCAAGTACACAAGAAGTATACAAGAGGAAAAACCTACATACACTCTAGAAACTAAAAATGACTAAAGCAAATCAAGAAGATTATCTCCATTCAATACAAGAGCCTTAAGGTTGTGCTTGGGCACTAAGAATTTTCCGATGAGAATTTTGAGTTTTAAGATAAAATATTAAAATATTATATTTTAATATTATTATTGTTTTGGGATTTGAAAAAGTTAAGAAAAAATTAAATTATTTATTATATTTTGTATAGAGATCTGAGAAAGTTGTAATGATGAGATGAGAATTTTGAGTTTGAGATGAAAATTTTAAAGGGCCAAGCAGAACCTTAGCCCAAAAACTCAAGGTATTAAAGAAAAACTCCCTAAGTTCTCTCATCGAGCATCCTCTATCTTCAAAGCACCTCTCATTCCTCTCCAACCATAAGCACCACATCAAGCACGGAGGAATCATCTTCCAAATATAGGATTCTCTACAGGAGACACTTGGCAACCTGTGTTTTTATTTGGTGTCTTCTAGCAATGTCAAAGACGTGATTCAGACACTCATGTATTTGCAAGGGAAATTTGGTCAACTTAAGAGTCATACATTTTTAATACAGTTCGTTTGCATGTTATGTGGACAATCTGGAGAGAGAAATAGTAGACTTTTACAGGTGCTGAACTTCCTCAGCATATAATTTAGTCTTCATCATATATGATTCCGCAATTGTTTTGCAATGTTTATATCTTCTGAATTACATAATATAATTGCTTAAGAGTAATTTTGATACACTTCCTGTTTGGATATGTGCTTCCTCCTCTTCTGATAAAGTTTTCTTTCCAAACCGGAAACATAAATCCCTATCAACCAGTACGGTATTAAACAGTATGCTCTTTATTAGAACAACTTGCAAAATCAAGAAAAAAGAAAAATAAATAAGTGATTCCAGCTTATAAAGTTTATACCTTCCACTTAGCAGGAAATTTATTGATAAAAAATAATTAAGTAAATAAAAAATAATTAAGTAAACAAGTTGTAACCTCAGGTGATATAGCCCGATGAATGAGACGCGCATTGTTGTGTAGAAAGTCCAAGGATTCTGCTATCTGAAGCAAACCATGCTTAACCTCCAACAAACTCATTTCCTGCAATGTAAAAAGAATTGCCATTTAACTACAGTGCTGACTTAATGAATTGCCAAGGTAGAACATAGTGCAGAAAAGATCAGTACTTCACAGAAAGAAGCTTAAGGCTCCATTTGGATGCTAAGAGTATCTCAGATCATCTGTTAATATTAGCAAAATAATTTATGAATAATAGTGAAATCATTGTGAATGGTTTGTGAATAGTAACAAACTAGTCTGAGAATATCTAAGATCAGTTGGGTTTCCAGAGAGGCCATAAAAGAAACAGCTGAAAAAATAACAGGCCACTACAAAAATCCAAAACACAAAATCGCGAGTTAAAAACATCAAGATAATGCATTTTTCTTAAAATATAATTATTTTCCATTTTTGGAAAAATATTGTCTAATCCTGTGACTTCTCTTTCCTCGCACCAAAGAACACACCCACGATGTGTTATATATGTTTTAAAAGCTTTCGAGTCGTGCTGTCCTAAACAACTATGGTGTGCATATTCGACATCATCAATCAAAACATACCCGCACAAAATGAAGTTCAGGTAGCACTACTAAACTTTTCTAACGGGCATCCAATAATTCAGGTATGCATATTAGATTTCTTCGAGTGGGCATTCACTGAATCAATCATACTTTTTCAAATGGATGCTCACTAAAGCGCTTATAAGGTCTCAAACTTGAGAAGGCATTAACACGATCAGAAAGAGAGTTGTTCAAATGAGGGTTTAGTGAATCAAAAGAAGGTACTAAGATAATCAGAAGGAAGCTCTCTAATTAGAAACTGATTCCAAAATTCAAACTAAAAACGAGATCGCCCACTGAAGCTTTGGTACCTACCATTCCCTTGAGCCCCTTGGGCACTTTAGCCACATTCTCCACATTCCCCAGCGCGTTCACCACCGACGCAAAGAGCGGCTCCGTCACCATCGCCATCGCATTCTTGTTCTCGTCCAGGGCCTGCACCACGTGCACAACCCCGGGATGCCTCAGCCTCACCAGCCTCCCCGCATCGGCCCGAATTAAGTCGAAGAAGGCATCCTCGGCCGCCTTAGACAACCCCGAACGCGCGCGCGCCTCCGATAGCACCCTCTTATCCAAGACCCAGACGCAGACGGTCGGGTACTGTTGGGGCCTCGTGGAATCCCGAGCCTTGGCCGAGTAGAGCTTCCACACGAGGCCAGGGCCTGCCGCGCCGATCTGGTCGAGTAGGTCGTAATCCTGGAGGGGTTTGGGTCCCGTGACCTCCTGTACGGTGGTCTGAACGGTCTTTTCAATGACCGCGGCGGTCTTCGCAAGGGCTTGGGTTAGGGTTTTCATGTTCAGAGACATTGTTCTTGCTTGATTGACCGTATATATGTAAGAACGAAATGAATATATGCATAAAATTTGGTCTATATATATGTACGAATATAAACAATCAATATATCGAGCAGGATGAGGAAGAAGAAAAAGAAGATGATGGAGGGAATTGAAGCTTTGTTGCTGGATAAAAGAGGGCTAACATTTCCCCATCTCTCTCTCTCTCTCTCTCTCTCTCTGCGACTTGGTGGAACTAAAGTGTAATTTACTTTCTTTTGCTTTCTATTGTTGCATTTTTCTTTTAATTATTAATTTTTGGGAACCTTCTCTCTGTCGCCCTGTCAGCGTGGTTCATTTGTTGTTTTCGGTCGGCTTGATTCTTCATTGGGTGGAATGACTCGGTCACACCTTGGAGCCTCGTAGTGGGCTCGATAAGCTTGGGCCAAGGCCCATCTTAACCTCTTAATACCGCGGCAGGACAAGTGTTTATTAAATTTCGCGTCGACTCGGGCCATCTAAATGGATCTACCCCTAACAAAAGATTGCGTATTAGAGCATCCACCTTGATTTATGCATATGCATATGTAAAATCACACTTTTTAGAGATCCAATTTATCATATAAGTAAAATTTTCACATTGGCTTATGCAAATTTGAGACAAAATAATAATAAAATATTATCATTTTATTTTTTTTTTCCTTTTTTTTTAAATAGAGTTTACAATTTCTATATATTGGATTAATACATGTAATTAGCACTCAAAGAAATTTCATTAGCACCCAATACATGTACTCAGAACCTATGAAAGAAATGTGCACGGGTTTGATCTTCAAATATGTAAAATATTTGAGTAAAATATTTTTTTGAGAGTGAATGAGTAAATTCTGTAAAGGTAAATATGTAAAAAGAGAGTAGGAGGAGAGAGAAAAAATGAGTAAAATATGTTTTAGAGAATGAATAGTAAATCTTCAAACATGTAAAGATACTGTTCATAGCTATGCAAATATTTGAAGATGCATAATCCAATGTAGATGGATTTAGGCTCATATTATGCAAATATGTCTTTGTATATGCATATGCATAAACCAATGTGGATGCTCTTAGTTCTCCTTATGTTTATATCATGTTTTTATTTTATTTTTTAAATGTTGTTACTCAGTTTTTTAATAATAATTAGTTTGTTGGGTATAAAATGAGTAAAGATCAAAATGTATGTCCAGTCCGAGATAATGAAAGTCCATGATCAAGTTCGGAGAAAGATAAATAAGATAAAGAGAGGTCTATCATATAGTTATGAAATGACATAAAGTTAAAATTATATAAAAAAAATATGACAGATAGTAATTAAAAATGGTTGAATTGATTATAGTTTGACAAAAACAATACGTTAAAAAAGGGAAATAAGATTAAAAATGCAAGACACGCAGTATGATGGTACTTCTTCACTTATATTAGTGAAGACAATATACATAATTTAGATATCTTCTTTAAACTACCATATGATCATTCACTTCTAATTTCGTTATCATTATATTAGTGAGTTAATTTAAAAGTGATTATGGAAGCTTGTATAAACATGAGAAGTAGTAGGTTTATGCTTCTTAAGACTCATGGATGTAAGTATTAGAACTCGTACGGATTCTAACATGATATATGGTTTTAGATGAAAGTTAAATAAAATATTATTATAATATTACTTTTTAATATTATTATTATTTATTATATTTCATGTAATAATTTGAAAAAATTATAATAATGAAATTAAATGAAATGAAACATTTACTAAATCTAACCCAGCCTTTAGTGTGCAAAAAATCACACAAATTATTATAACTTTTTGTAACTTAATTTCTTGAACTTTACTAACTGTTCAAACTATAGAGGCGCATTTCAAACACTACACCACCGTCCAAGCACCATCGTGAATTGCTCGTCCAAATAGAGCTTAATTCATTGAAGAAGATCATGTAACTACTCATGCATTCGAAGCATGAAGATCGCGAGTAATGAGATTGATATGTGTTGTCCACCCGAGTGCAATAAAAAACAATGGCACTCCATATAGAGCTGAATTCAATGGTTAGAAAAACGGAATTGACCTCACTAAATTTGCCATAGGAAATTGCAATCAGTCATTGTGCGTTCCAATCATCTAAACTAAACTAAATTCTGGCATTATTTTTAGAGGAATGCTATACAACCTTCCAACACTCCACACTTCACTTTTTTTCAAAATTTTAATATATTTGTTTGAATTTATTATTTTTAAATTAATTTAATTCTTTTATTCATTATTTATATATTAAATATTTGATAAAAGATAAAATAATAAAAATTAAAAAAAAATGTGGAGTGTGGAGTGTGTGTAAATAGTAGAGAGTTGTGAAGATTTTTTCTTATTTTTATAAGAGAGTGATCCCATTGTCCCATGCTTGCCTTCCATTTTACTTTTTTCCTGTTCACACGAGACATTGAAGACTATGTACGTTTACTAACAGTATCACTTGTTAAAAAAATATATATATATTTATAACAGTAAAGCACGTAAATATTGTGTAATTATTTTAAAAATAATGAGTAAATACAAGATTTATATAAAAAAACTAAATGTTTAACAATAAACTTCACTTTTTTTTTATAAAAATTGCATGGCACTTAATACGACCGTATCTAAATTTACTCAAACTATAATTACCTACTTAGAACACTTTCAATTGATTTTTCATCATATCTTTTAAAATACATAATCAAATCTCACTTTTTTTATTTTATATACTGACTTTTACAATATACTATATATCAGTTTATTTATTTTTTCTTCATATCATTTTAATATTATACTTTTTAATATTTTATGAGAGAAAAAGTACAAGAAAATATAGAAAATAAATAAAAATATGTTTACATTTGTGTATAGTTACTTTTACATCTAGCGGCCACACAGTACACAAATGTAAAATAAAAATAAAGTACAGCATCCAAGATGCACACTTTAAAGAACAAATCTTTAAATTTTACGTAACAATAAATTTTACAAAACTCATTATCAGGAATCTTTGTTTGTTTACATAAAATTAAAAAACTCATCTCATCTCAACTCATAATTATAACTTTTTTAAATTTTTATATAAAATATAATAAATAATTTTACTTTTTTAAATTTCAAAACAAAATTATATTATAATAATATTTTATTTATTATTATTTAAAACATTTTATCTCATTTCATTTTTATAACCAAACGGCAGTTTGCAAACAAGAATATTCAAATAAGGGACCATTCACAGAATTTTATGACGTAGGCCGGAAGAGAAATACATAAATAGGATAAACAATATCGAACGCTGTTTTTTTTAGGCATCGAATGAATTTAAAGTTTGACTAGGATGAACATAGCCGACGGGATTGACTTCGACCATTAAATGTGCACTTTCCCCCATTTAAAGCAGTTCGGTTCCTCGCCTTATCTCTACACTTTCGTATAATCAAATCATTGGGATTTGGTTCGCTGAAATGCTGGTTGTTATCCTCTGTAACTCGGTCTCATCGGGCAACGCCGCCTCTGCCAATTATATCCCGCATTCGTCTCAGGGTCTTGGGCATTGCATCGCTTTTGTTTCTGTTTTGCAAGCTAAATAGCTAATGGATCGAAATCCTCTGTACCATTTCCCGATCTAGATTTAATAATTCGAAGGGAGATTAATAAAATTTGTAAAAAAAAATGGGAATTACAAATTGAAAAGCATGTCTCTCTTTTATAATTTTATTGCCTTTTACAAAATTCTAAGCACATGATTAATTAATTAAGCAATAAAGATAAAGGCATAATCTCCTTTATAACTTTATTTTAAATATATATTTTATAATATAACGATAATTATACATTTTTTTAATGAAATTTTTAATATTCCTATATTTAAAATAGAGTTATAAAATAGAGAAAATATTCCCATCAGTCGATCTGCTATCACTTTAATAACCGCACTTCAATAAATATTTGCCACGTAACTCTTATATTTTACATCTCATGTACTTGCTTATAGTTGATGCTTTGAAAAACTCTACCTCATTTCTCTCTTCTGCCTTCTTGTAAAAAAATCTTCTTCCCCCCGCTTAACTTTAGTTTGTCCTCCTCCTCCACCCTTACAGGATAAAGACGCAGCCAGCTATAAGAGAAAGCTGCCTATTCCACAAGAACTCGTATCCCACCATGAGTCCGAAGGGCTCAACTCCCAAAAAGCCTCTACCAACGTCAGAGAGGACTTGGGAGTGTCATGCCTGGATAAGCCTCCCTTTCTCACATCCTTCTAAATTAAATTTTTTTTTCAAATATAATCAGATAGGACTAATTTTAGAGTGTATAATATAAAATTTCTTACTAGTTAATTTTTGATTGAGGGCTCTTAAATGCCCAACAACAGCCCAACCGGAGAAGGACAAATCTATAAAATAATATTGAATTTTTTCAATATATGTTATTTTTAGGATCGTGTTGTTTTTTATTTGAAAAATGCACTTGCTGTCATACTCATAGTGTGTTCATTTTCTGAAACAGAAAAAAAGAAACAAGAACCTGCTGCCGTGCTACGTAAGAAGCCAGATGCCATAGTGTCCTTCCACCTCATTACAAAAGAGAAATGCTTGGGATCCGGGTCCGAGCTTTTTGTTTTCTTTTTAATTTATTAATTAAGTAAATAATTTTTTTTTGTTGCTATTGTAAATTTTTTATTTTTTTAAAAATACTTTAAAATATATAAATTAAAAAAAAAAAAAATCCGTTGTCGGTTGCCATCCTCGTGCTACACCGGCGGCGGCGCGTACCCAAAATCCCTATAAAATGCCCATGGCTCCTTCCCTCCAAATCCATTTCCAGTTCCATTACCACAACAAAACCAGCATGAAGAATCTCTGTTTCTCTCACCTCCTCCTCTTCTTCTTCCTCTTTTCCTCCATCTTCACGCTGCAGTTCTTCGCAGTCGTATCGACCACTTGCCACGTCGACGACGAGGCTGGTCTTTTGGGCTTTAAATCCGGCATCAATGCGGACCCGTCCGGGATGCTAAGCTCCTGGAAGCCAGGTACCGACTGCTGCTCCTGGGCGGGTATTACATGTTCGGACAACCGGGTCACAAGTCTATCTCTCTACGGCCAACCCGACAAGCCCAACTCATTGTTATCCGGCAAAATCTCACCCTCCCTCTCCAAACTAAAATTCGTATGGGGAATCTACCTCCAGAATCTCCGTAACCTTTCAGGTCCTTTTCCAGGCCTCCTCCTCGGATTACCAGAGCTCAATTACGTCTACATTGAAAACAACAAGCTCTCGGGTCAACTACCCGCATCCATCGGCAACCTGACCCGACTCAGTGCACTCAGTCTAACCGGTAACAGCTTCACCGGGCGGATCCCGAGTTCAATCTCCAACTTGACTGGACTGACTCAGCTCAAACTCGGCCAAAACCGCCTCCACGGCCCGATACCTTACGGGATTCGTCAACTCAAAAACCTAACCTTTTTGTCCCTCGAGCGTAACCGCCTCTTCGGCTCCATACCCGATTTTTTCCAGTCATTCCCGAATCTCCGAAGCCTCGGACTTTCCCATAACAAATTTACCGGAAAAATTCCGGCCTCCATTGCCACCCTCGCGCCCAAACTGGCCTACCTCGAACTCGGGCACAACGCTCTGACGGGCCAAATCCCAGATTTTCTCGGGAATTTCAAGGCGCTAGACACGTTAGATCTCTCAGCCAACGGGTTCTCGGGAGTTGTCCCCGCGAGCTTCAGGAATCTGACAAAGATATTTAACCTCGATCTTTCTCACAATCACCTGGTCGACCCTTTCCCGGAGATGAACGTGAAAGGCATAGAGTCCCTTGATCTGTCGTACAACAATTTTCATCTTAAGGCAATCCCAACATGGGTAACGTCATCACCGATAATTTACTCTCTGAAGCTAGCCAAGTGTGGCATCAAAATGAGGTTGGAGGATTGGCAGCCTTCGCAGACTTATTTCTATGATTATATTGATTTTTCGGAGAATGAGATATCGGGGAGTGCAATTGGGTTGCTGAATAGTACCGATTACCTGGTGGGGTTTTGGGCCTCGGGGAATCAGCTGAAGTTCAAATTGGAGGATTTGAGGATTGTAAAGACATTGAAGTACTTGGATTTGTCGAGGAATTTGGTGTATGGGAAAGTGCCTAAGGCGGTTTCCGGGCTTGAGAGATTGAACGTTAGTCATAATCACTTGTGTGGGAAGCTTCCGGTTACGAAGTTCCCGAAGAGTGCGTTCGTGGGAAACGACTGCTTATGTAGCTCTCCGCTAGCTCCTTGCAAAGTGTAGCAAAAGTGGAAGGTGTTGGCGGAGACACCAGAAGGCTAGGAAAAGTTGGAAAGCCCAATAAAACTTGCATGTTTGCTGTTCCTTTTCGTTTAAAGTTAATAACTTAATATGGTCTTGAGTCTTGACAGGCATCTAGTCTTTGGAAATGCTTTGCCGAAAGAATTGCTAATTTCTATTGCCATTTATCAATACTCTTTTCTATCCCTTTTCTAGGGGAAACGCTTCCGGCCGGATGGTGTGATAGAAACAGCCGCGTAGACTATTTTTGAGGAGCTAAAATTCACTCGCATGCAGAATACGCTCTCCCTCTCCTTATCTCCTCTCTCTCCCTCCTCCCATCTTCTTATATCATCTATATTAACAATCGGTTGATCACTAACTTCTTTAAAAATATTTCAAATTTTAGGCTTTAAAAAAATAGTGGTTGAATCATAACTGAATATTGAAGACAAGTAAAACTGGAGATCAGAGGTAAATCAAGAATTAAAACAATAACCAACCAACAAAAAGAATTATGAAAAAAACTAAAGGGTGATGATGGAGAAAGGGAGATGTAAATGAGTAGATAGGGAAACGAAAATGAGTATATATCACAAGGACAAATCAAGAAAATCGTGAATAGGAAACAATAAAAAACACTTGCCCTATTCTTTGTTGTCAATGAGCTACTTAACTCTACAATTTTCAAACAAGTCAATTCATAGACACAAATAGTAGCGAAAACTCAAAATATAATCTTTGTACTGGAAAGCTTCTTTTCTTACTTGGGACATTGGGCCCGATTATAGGTTTCCATATCCAATAATAGAATAACTAACACATGGCGTTTCCACGTGTTGGGTAGAGACAGAGAGATAATGAATGAAAACGGGTATCGATTCAGACTCAAAAATGTTTTGAGGCTTTCGTTGGCATCGAGTGCAGGTGTGGATGAGTGCAGGTGGGGGCTGGAGAGGAAAAGAAATGAGAGGGCTAGAGTCAAGAGTGAGACGGGATACACAGATGGGGAGGGAGAGAAGAGAGAGAGAGTTTCTCTGCATGCAGGTATATTTTAGCTCCTCAAAAATAGCCTACATGTCTGTTTTCTATTGGCAGGTGTTTTTTCACACCATTCTGCCTGAAGTGTTTCCCTTGAATCCCTTTTTCTCTTCTATTCAGAATCTATTCTGCGACCCTTTTCATTTTCTAGGCTCCTGGGGCGGGGGGGTTCTTTCAGATAGAAGAATTGGATCCAGGAAATACCCCAAAAATAAAAAAATAAAAAAAGAAGAAGAAAAAGAAGATAGTAGATTTTGGAGCAGATACGCATGCGGGAGAGTTGATGAAAGGAAAACGTTGATGGTACACTTAAAAAGATATTTTACAAACAAAAAAAAAAGAGAGATTTTTTTCCCCTTAAATGCGCATATGAAACGTGGAGAGCATAAAAAAAAGAAGGTAATACAATATTTGAGCTGGAGAGATCGGCTGACAAATGTCCCAATCGTCTCGCGGACCTGTATTCTATTGTGGCCTTACGTTCCCCCTTTTGCTCTGGCATTTACCCTCCCTTGCTGGTTTCAGCCTCCAGGTAATCGTTCTCTCACTTTGTTGTAGATTCGTTGCTTCTGATTCACTACGTCCTGATGAAATTTCTCTGCTTTTTCGTTCAGCCAACTATTGAGATTCCCAACTTGCCTTTATTGAAACAAAAATTTGTAATTTTTTCTGATTGGGTCTCGCCTAACATATGTAGTTGGTATGTTGAAACTAGAAATCAAATAGTGAGGAAATTGACTTTTCTTTTGTGCTACTGCACTTTGAGAAACATGGGACGATTACTCTGTCGAAACTGACGCACCTTTGAATCGAGTCTAGAGCTTGAATTTTTTGTTTTATTTAGCATAGTTGAGCCGAAACCGTACGTATGAATGATACTAAGTAAAACAGTTACTCTATTTTGATGATAATTGTTCACTGAACATGGAATCATTACGATTGACGATATTATATTTCAAACCCTGCTTTACTTATCAACGAAAAAATATTTCATCCCTGCTTTAGTTTTTCCCCCTTTTTACAAATTGCAGTCCACTATGAACTATATTATTATTCTAACCAACAATCACAAGGTTTCTGAAAACAAGAGCTTATTAAGACGCTCAATTCGAGAGGAGAAATTCAAAATTAGATCGGTACGAGCATGTGAATATCAATAAACGCGCGCTCGCGCACACAGAGAGAGAGAGAGAGAGAGAGAGAGAGATGTGGAATGAATCGAATGATAATGCAAGGGGATAAGAAGGGAAAAAAGGACTTGATTGGAATTTAAGGTTTAACACAGCCTCTCCCCTCTGTATTTTCTCTGCTGTTTCAGTTCTGCGCACACTCCTCTCTCTCTACACTTCTTCGTCCTTTGAATTCTCTCTTTCCTACTTGCAAATCAGAAGGGCAGCTTTGTTAGATATTAATTTTTCATTTGAGTATTCTTTGGCTTCTCTGCTCTTATGTAATTTCTGTTACGCCCAAACTCTATTGTTTATTAGCTGTAAGTGAATTAATCTTGCCGTCTTGTTTTGGTACATAAGTTGTGTTGGGAGCTTCTTTGAGGTGGGGTTAGATGTTCCTTGAGTTAGGATGAGCTTCCATTTACCTAAAAAAAAAAAAAAAAAGAAATTCCTAAAAAATTTAGGATGAGCTTCCAATGATTTTGTAATTGTTCCTCATAAGTTGTGATTCTTGGATTTGGTGAAATGGGCACCCAAGTTTGAGCTTGTCCAGATGTAGGCTCTCGGTTCTTCTAGTTTCAGGTAAGATATTTGTGATACGAGCATTTTTTCTTACAAATTTCTTGTGCATTAAAGTGTGTACAATCATATTTCCTAACAGATGCGCTAATTAGATTAAGGGTAAATTACTCTTTTGTTACGTTGGATCTGTTACACGCCATACGAACGTGAAGTTTCAGAAATGTGGTGGATGTGCTATATACAGTGTTCTGAAAAAAATTATGGACTTGGGAGAGTAAACACAATGCAGGGTGGAGTTTAGAGAACCTTTATGTGTCTGTTGGCATTTGTAGCAAATCACTGTGACACTAATTGATTATTGGGTGTATAGCTTTTTCTCAAATGTGCAATTCTCTCTCTCTCTCTCTCTCTCTCTCTCTCTCTGTGTGTGTGTGTGTGTGTGTGATTCTGCACTACATGTTACAGACAAAATATAATTGTGAAACATATATACAAGCTGATCTAAGTTTTGTGAAAGAGTAGTGTTACATACACAAGGAGAGTGCACAAAAAGACTTCAATGATTTAAGGTTGAGAAATGACCTAATTGATGGCCTTCCTTCCTTTTCTCTTTCTTTTCTATTTTCAGTCTCTCTGGGTCTTAAATTTGAGGGAGGAATCAATAGTCATTTGTTAGAACTTCACAATTATAAAGTGACTTTTACCTCTTTAAAAGCCTTGGATATATATTTTTTCCTGGACTTTTGGCTCTTGTGAAGATTGAATCTGTCTCAAGTTTGCTTCATCCTTTTTTTTCCATTGGAATCACTAGCACATAAAACCATGAGCTTCGCAGAATTTATACACTGGTGTATCAAGTCATTTTTTTTATGAGTTAAATTTTCAGCTTATATGTTTACGAAGATTTACCGAGTTAGTCAGTGAGTAACTTACTTTTTGTAAGAAGCTTGTATAGACAGAGTAGTTCTCTATGAAAAATTTGTTGGGCAATGACTACTGCAATCCAAATTGTTGTCTGGCTTGCACCATCTCTCTGTGTCAGACTCGTGACGATACATGTAAGTGTCTGTGTTGAATCAAAGTTGGGTTTCAATTCTTTTCTTGGGCTAGTGCTAATGCTCCAAGCTTTTATTTGTTCTTACCAGAATGGTGGTCATTCTATAAATAAATATCTTGAGAAGTTGTCTAGATAAAGATGCGTTGAATGCTGATTCGAATACTGCGGTGTTGTTTGCTTTCCTTCATTTTCATTTTACATTTATCCTCATTGAAGAAATGGAACTTTTAGCCTGTTGTGGCACCGATGATATATACTGTAATATGTTTGTCAGAACCAATGTTTTGAATACCGTACCAGATGGCGTACCGGTCAAGGCACTGGAATGAAATATTTCGGTACCGGTACCGTTTCGTGTACCGTTTCGGGATAGTTGATATATGAATAAATTATATATATAAATATATATATAAATTATAATTCAAAATAATAGTCTATATATGAATAAATTATACATGAATACATATATATATATATATATATATATATATATAAATTATAAATAGTCTAATCTGAATTGGGGGTAAAAAAATGAGCTTACAGTTTGAAGAAATGAAAAAAAAAAAAGAGTAAAGGCTGAAATACCGGCCGATACGTAGGCCGGTACGGCCGGTACCGGCTGGTACGAAACAGACACAATGTATCGGTACGGTACGGTATTAAAAACCAGGGTCAGAACACCCGATAATGTAGAAATTATGTCCTGTTATCCCAAGGTGGGCATTTTTTTGGGTGGATTTTCCTTCTACGATCCTAAGCCATATTAGAGTTCATCTATGGGCTTGAGTTTGTAATTTATTCTTCAAGTCGTAGGGCCAGATTCTATTCAGCATCTTCGTGATTGGTACTCCAGATTCTATGGGCTTGAGTACTACTCCTACGTGAAAATCAATTTTCCCTTTTGCTTTGATTGTTTTGTAATTTGAATCTAGTAATTTATGGGCATTAATCTTTGCCATGGTTTTCTAAATTTGAAATTGCAGTGTTACTGTCGTGGGGAAACATGTCTAATCTTCAATAAGCCATTAGTTCGTGTTTTCTGTAATGGATACAGTGCAAGGAAGGTTCAACACTCAAACCGGGGACCCTACAGACAAAGGAAATGAAGCTTCATCTGTCAAGATGAAGATTCTGTTCTTTGCAAGAGCTCGAGATCTTACTGGCTTGACAGAGATGCCATTGGAGGTGTCTTCAGGTAGTTCTGTCCAGGATTGTTTGAACGATCTCGTTGCCAGGTTTCCAAGCTTGGAAGAGATCCGTGGCTGTATGGTTCTCGCACTAAACGAAGAATACACCACTGAGTCAGCAATACTCAAAGACAGAGATGAGTTGGCAATTATACCTCCCATTAGTGGTGGCTAGTTTCTGTATTTTTTTTCTCATGTAAAGTTCACTGCAAAATGTATCCTTTCAATATGTTATTCGAAATAAACCTCGGATTTCATGAAAACGATGCCATGGAAATGCAAACCATTGTTTTAACTTTTTCCTCTTAGAAGAGTTTTCCTTTGTTTGCTTACTTACAAGCACACAGGCATGTCTACATATAAAATCAAGGGACAAGGATGTTATGTTTGGACGTTTTGTCTTGAAAGTTGGAAGGATGTAATTTTGTTCTTTAAGTCGATACGAAAATACGTAATATAATTTAATCATAAAGATAAATTTTAAAATTTAAATATTACAACAAATTATATTATTTAATTGACGTGGACAGTCGAATAGAAAAGCTTCCTAAGGTTTGTGGAAAAGCTGTTAAATTACTGTTCCAGGATTGGTACATCTAGATAGCGTTCCTAAATATTGACTCGTGTAACTGCAACGCTGCAATGAGACGATGCCACGTCAGGTTGCATGTTGGGCGTAGTAGCCAGTCCAAACATAATCCTGTCTATCGCTGAGAATCTTCCTTGCAAGAGAATTGCTATAAATCATATCGGTGGGAAGGGTGCTTTGTTAATATAATTTTTCATGAAGTATCTACCGAAAAAAGGAAAAAACGAAAGGATGTACCGGGCTGGGTAGTTTTTAAAGAACCAGGCCACAGTAGGCCCGAACTCGGCCCAGCCTAGCACTTGGTCAGACCTACCTCCACCCATGGTTGATTACACTTACCGACAGTCTGACTGAAAGAAAGGGAAACGAGCATGGAAGTCCGTTCAATCTGATTTTCTCTTGTAGTATTCTATTTACTTCCCAAGAAAGTGAAAAAAGAAAGAAGATTTTACTAGTATTGTGCTGATATTCTTGCTCTGGTAAGTAATTTGCTTTGTGGAATTGTTTTTAATCTTCTCTGCAACTTGCATGGTGACTGAGGGTTCCAATTTTCCTTTCTAGGGTTTGTCGAAATGGTTCTGATAGAACTGAAAATATCTGCCATGCAACTTTTTTTGCTTCTGATTTCTTGCGCCGTTCTCCACCTAGAAGCTTCGGTGAATACGGTAAAAAAGAACATTCTCTGTGTATTACGATTGAAGGAATTCACATTGTTGATAAAAGCTGAATCGAACTTTCTATTCTTGGATTTTTAGGGATTTAACGGTTCAGATCCTGGTAACGTTGCTGCTTCAGGGAGTCAAGCCAGTAAAGGTATTTGTCAAAGTGTAACTTACTGCTTCCTTTTTTCTTTTGTCGAGTTTTTTTTTGTTTGTACTTGAAAAAATTACTTCTTATTTTTCTTCCCACGGAAATTCTTAGTTACCACCTAAAAATGAAATGATTAGTTTTTCTTTTTACAATTAAGAAGTTTTTATGTATAATGAATGGCAAAATAAGCATAAGTAGTGGTAAACATGTTTTGCACTACACATTGGGTACTTTGCACCCGCAAAAGTTTTATACAGGATAAACCCTTGCCTTTCAGAGAGACTAGAGTGCTAGTGTAGCTATGCAATGCATGAATACATTAACAAGATTCGCTTAAGGCCGATCTGCTGGACTGAGAGAGGAGCTGTTGTTTCCTCATATGTTGTGCTTATTTGTGTTCTTTAATGTAAATCCTCAACTCTAATGACATGCAACCTTTTGATTCAGCAGCTAACGCATATATATATCTTGCACAATAAATGGTATTCTGAATAATTGCAGATATAGAAATATGTCTTTTTGTATTGTATTTGGGTTCTGTTTATGTTTCTCTCAACTTTCCACTAGTTACTATATTGAATTCTCTCTCTCTCTCTCTCTCTTCTGTGGACAGCACCATGTCGTGCTGGTTGGGTATCTGACCCTGATAAAAGTAAATGCTTTGGTTATATGAGAAGTCCCAAGTCATGGAATGAGTCAGAGGCCCTCTGTAACAGATATGGTGGGCATTTGGCAGCATTAACATCATTTCAAGAACTGAACTTTGCTCTTAAGCTATGTGGTGAAGTCATTAATGGCTGTTGGGTTGGAGGAAGAGGCATCAACTCTACTGTTGGCTTTGGTTGGAAATGGTCAGATAATACTTCATATTGGAACGAGTCCATCTTTCTTAGGGCACCAGTTCCATCCAGTTGCACCAATTCGTCCTGCCATACCAGCAATTCGTTTGATCTATGTACATTGGTAACTAATGGATCAACATCTCTCATTAGTGAGAGATGCAACATCTCTCATGCTTTTATATGCATGCATGATATAGGTATGCACATTTTATCTCTCTTAATTCGCTTGCTTGTTTCATTATTGTTCTTATCAGTTATGATTTGTTATTTTCTATGTATACATGCTAACTACGTGGACCTAATTTTCCATTTCTTACAGGGAGCATATGCCACCACATGCATTGCCACAAGGAATATCTTATCATCCTTGCAGTTGTAAGTGCATTGATCCTCTGTACTATGTTGGCTGTAGTAGTTTGGCTTCTTGCATACAAGCGGAGCAAGAAGCGCAGGCGGTCTCGCAAGCTATCAAATCCAGCAGCCTCTGCATTAGTGCCTCCGTCATGGAAAGTCTTCACCAAAGAGGAACTGAAGTCAATTACAAAGAACTTTAGTGAAGGGAACCGTCTAGTCGGAGATGCCAAGACAGGTGGAACATTTAGCGGCCTTCAACCTGATGGCTCAAGAGTGGCAGTTAAAAGGTTGAAGAGATCTAGCTTTCAGAGGAAAAAGGAGTTCTATTCTGAAATTGGAAGGGTTGCAAGGCTTCACCATCCAAACTTGGTGGCTGTGAAAGGATGCTGCTATGATCATGGTGACCGCTACATTGTTTATGAGTTCATAGTTAATGGGCCCTTGGATAGATGGCTACACCACATACCAAGGGGTGGTCGGAGCTTAGATTGGGCTATGAGAATGAAAATTGCCACGACTCTTGCTCAAGGAATTGCGTAAGTATACATTCTTAGTTCTTTCTTTAGTAAAAAAAGAACTTCTTGCTTTGTAATTCTAGTTTTATCCATATTAGTTATGGGTAGTTGACACTATATAGTCACTCAAGTCTCTAGGCATGATATTCTTGTACAGAACTTGACTTGGTGCCTTTGTCACATGTTTTATCTGTAAGAATCGGGTATGGTGCATCTTGTTTTCAAACTTTGACAACTGATGGATGCTTCTAACGTGTTACGGTTTCCCACGTTGCAATCTTTAGCCATAATAAATTCTAGAGCTAAAAGTGATCGCGTCTAGCTGCTTAATAATGACAGTAGCAACAAATTAACAATTACACTACGGATAATAGTAACCATAGTGACAAGAACAACATTGAGATTGATGGGTAAACCATATATTATATTTCCTTGCTTTGAAGTTCCTTCTTATGTAGTTGTTCAAATATGACCAAATAATTTTCTTTTGGTGTGGTGGTATAGTTGATACATAATGTGGTTTAAATTGTAGTCTCACTTTTTTATTCAAAACAGGTTTCTGCATGACAAGGTTAAGCCACATGTTGTGCATCGAGATATACGTGCCAGTAATGTACTACTCGATGAAGACTTCGGAGCACATTTAATGGGGGTTGGCCTCTCAAAGTTTGTCCCATATGAAGTGATGCAAGAGCGGACTGTGATGGCTGGTGGCACATACGGATACCTAGCCCCTGAATTTGTGTACAGAAATGAGCTTACAACAAAGAGTGACGTGTATAGTTTTGGTGTACTGCTGCTTGAAATTGTGAGTGGCCGCAGGCCTGCACAGGCAGTTGATTCAGTTGGTTGGCAGAGTATATTTGAATGGGCCACACCTCTGGTTCAGGCTCATCGGTACCCAGACCTCTTGGATCCTCACATATCTTCTTCATCCTCCTTGGATATTCCCGAGGCTGGTGTTATTCAGAAGGTGGTAGATCTTGTTTATGCTTGTACACAGCATGTTCCATCTATGCGTCCCAGAATGTCTCATGTTGTTCATCAGCTGCAACAGTTGGCCCAGACACCTATTGTAAAGTAAGTACTAAGTTCAACGACTCTTTAGGATTCCATACCTAACTATGAATTGGGGATTCTTTTCCCTCCAATATTTTTCTGAGCTAAGTTGTTTTTGCAGAACCATGTTAACAACTATGGTTCAGCACTAGTGTAGTTCTGTAAGACGAGTAGTAACAGCTATGTATTTTTTTTTTTTTTAAATGACATCCATTTAATTAGAAACTGGATACAATCTTCAGTCATTAGAAACAAAAGTGCCCCATGTTACTCTTTACCCCAATTCAGATCCACAGTGGCACCGTAGCTCTGAATCATGGCAATGAAAGTCATCCGAGCTCCTACCGTTTACTCTGCGAACTAGTTGAAGTTGAGTACGAAAAGTATATGAATATGGTTAAAGTCTTTTCCAATATCTAAAGAAATAACTCTGGCGGAAGATCAAAGCTAAAAAAGACGGAATTCACGGAATTCCTTTTTAGGTCATTCGGTTATTGATTAGAGACATCTTCCATCAGTATCTTTGAATTTTTTTAATATATTTTTTGTCTGCTTTTCTTGTCTGGACCAGTCCACCTAACTCTTGAAAATGCCTGTGAAGTTGTTAGAGCATTCTCGATGCATTTATTTAGCTAACAGGACTTGAAAATACTCACTAGATTATTCAAAATTATTGACTTTTAGCTACAGTAAAATTAAGATTTCAATCAAATTTAATTGTTACTATTTCACATCTAAATGAATAAAAAATAATATCTTTATACACTCTCTATCTTTCCTCTATTCTCCTTCCTCATTCTCATTCTTTCTCCTACATTATTTTTCCATATTATTTAATAAAAAATAATAATATATTTTCATATAAGCTCTTAATTTAGAAAACAAATTAATAGAAAAGAATTTTAAAAAAAATATTAAATTTATAATATTTTATTATTATTTTGACTAATAAATAAATAATTCAATGTGGAAATAAGTTTTGAATGAAATAGTCAAATGTAAAATTATGTCATAGTCAATTATATATTCACATGGTAGAAAGTAGAAACAACTTGAAATAGAGCCACGGATATTGAAGACAGAGAGAGAGTGGGGTGGGGGGCGGCAGAAAAAGAAAAGACAAGTCATTCAACTAGTGAGGCTGTAATACATCATTCAGGACCCATTGGTAGTCGGCAAAAGAAAAAAACCACATAAAAAATAAAAGAAAATTTATTAAAAGTACACGCACGCAGTCGAGGAAGTTGAACAAGGCAAATCAGGAAGTGGTGATCGTGAGAACAAGTTGATAGAAATCAGTGGGTAATAGCAAAGGAGTCAAATCTCCTGTAGCTTGAAATTGGCTATTTAGGTAAGATTTGGTGGCCTTCTATAAATTTGAATGAATTTAATCTTCTGTTGTAAACAGACAAAACGGTTGCACCCACAAAACTCTTGAGAAGAAGAGACGTGGCTACTATTCCACCTCCGCCCTTCACGTTCACCAGCACCCATTAAAATCAACCATTACTATTCCCTGCGCAAAATGCCAAAAACAAGGGGCGCTAGTAAATGCATAAGCTAGACTAGCCAACCATTTGCTTACGTGTTTTGTGTTTTACCTAAAAAAATTGCTTGTGAGAGGCAATCCACCCACTCAAGACCATAAACTCATCTTGTCTGGTTGACAAAAATGTGCTTTCGTAAAAGCATCGTCTTCACCCACGCACCCCCCCTTTCTTTTAAGAAAAACACTTCCTAATCCTAGAGCAATTCCGCCCACATCCCAATGCCATGAATGCTCAAATGCCAACAAAATGCATATTTTTTTTTTTTACGTTATTATCACCATAGGGAATTCATACTCTCGTCAAATTTACCGAGCTCTCCTTACATTCATTTTATAGTTTTCTCTACCAAATAATCTTCCTCGCCTCGTTTAGAAATAACATTAGACACTCGAGAAAAAATAAGAGTTATTCCAAAGAGCAAATAACTTCTTTTTTTTTATAAGTAAAGAGCAAATAACTTGACAGAAAGATATATGCAAAGACAAGATCCTTTTCCGCCGAAACGGCAGAATGGACAAAGATACAGATCTTCGAACCGGTGGAGTTTGTTTAATGTCACATACCAGATAACAGAACATTCTTAGCTTTAAATTGGTATAAAACTCCAAGCAAGTCACTAACCACATCTTATAAAAGAGTTGAACGCATAATTTAAGCATCATGACAGAGAGGAAGAAAACAATGTGCACCGAAAGAAATAAAAAGTAGTCTGCACTTGTACACGATTTGATCCGCAAGTCTCGATGACTTCAGAGATCAAACATGAAGGGAAAGTTGGTTCACACTATCTCACACAAACCCACATATAAATCTTATATACCATCTTGGTAGACACTGCGTTATTTTCCTAAACTATTATACAAGAATTTATCTCAAACTCATTGCAGGCCACGGAGTCACGCCAGGGGCTGCCAGCGGAGGTCGTATAATTGGGACCCGCCTCACCACAGAAAACGCTTCATTAAGACGTGCAGCACGGCTCATGAACTGCGACACCTTCTGCATAAAATATTCAGTAAAATATGCAAGGTTGACAATCTACCTTTCATCAAGTCTGACAAGACTATTTTGAACAGAAAGTAATCGCAAAAAGTGTAGCTTGTGCCACGTAACAATTGAATCACTAATCTGCAATAAAAATCAGATCCAGCAACACCCACACCCACACGAAATACAAAACAAACCACATTTCCTGGGATGACTGACAACACATTTTGATGCCATGATGCTCTCAGCATTAATGTCAAATCCAAGATGAGATAAGAATGTACTAAGAAAAGCACTCGGTGAAATAGAGGAAAACAGTACCTAATAATTATCAAACAGCTTCCAAATCAAAGGAAAATGTATCTGAAGTAATTTCTGATATCATATGCCATGATCCAAAAAGTTTCCAGGAAAATATGAGCCTAGTTTCACTAAAATAGGTGTAGAACTACTGTCCAAAACATGAAGACAATGAAAAAATAAAAAGGAGATACTCACCCCCTTCAAAAGCCAACAAAAGAGAAGAACAATTAGAAAAAAGAATTAAAAAAAAAAGCAAGGAAAGAGAAGAAAAAGAATGATTAAATCAGCAACTTACTTGCACTTAACATGGATTCTAAGAACCTGAATACAACTACTACTCCACATAAACTCAAAATTCCCCTTTCTTGCCAACTGGCTTTGCTTCAAGTCCCCAATTCAAGGACCACTAGGATATCTCCTAATAATCAATATATAAAGATTACTAGAAGAGACCCACTCTGTTTGGATTTCCAACGGTCAAAGCTTCCACCATTCATAATTTTCAATTTACAAATGTCAAGCGGAAAACATGAGCCTTCAGCAACATACCAAGTCGGATTTAAGACATATTTTAGGCATCAGACATCAAACGGCCATAACAAGTAAAGTCTGAAGTATTCTAGCAGTCCTCGTAAAACTCATTCCACCACATGTATCTTTTTTCTCAAGTCTAATTTTGTATCTTTCATCTTCCTGCTCATGTCAACACATTAGCTTCTAAAAAAGAGCAGGCTCTAGTCGACTAACAAATACATCGCTACAAGTACAAAGAACTGCTTATGAGAACATAAAACATCGTGTTTAGCAATACACTAACGTACTTCCTCGATTACCTCAATAGCAGAATGTGATCTAGAAAACACGTGACACGCCATGTAATAAACAAAGCCACCTAAAATAACAATAAAAAGTCAAGGAAATGCAAAAACTGACCTTATCATCAACAGTGACCTTCAGCTGCAAGCTGTGGCTCTTCCTCTTCATCTTATACAGTCTCCTTCCCAAGATAACGAACCCCATGACAGCAGCAACCACGGAGAACGACCAAACCGGGCTCACTCTAAAAACACAATACTTCAAGATTTCAAGAGGAACCTTCCACCAAACACCCCTCACCTTCTCTCCCTCGCCGCCCGATGCTGCATCAGATTTCAATTCTGTAATTGCATCAGCTTTGTTCTCGATCGAATTATTTCCATCGTCCAAATCACCCGAAATCTCCGACAAGTCTCGTTGTTTCTCGTAATTTTCCCCAAATTTCATCGAAACCAAAGCGTCTCCGCCAGAATCAGACCAGAAGTTGCTCGAAGGCTTATCCTCGATCTGAATTTCTCTGAATTCTTCAAAACCAACTTGGATTTTCGCGTTTTTCGCGGAACCCAATTCCCGTATCACATCAAAGTCGCTAAATTTAGTCTCATCGGTGGCCAACTTAGCCAAATTTCCATTCTCAGCTTTTATTTCCACAAATCCTTCAAAAGCCATTTCGCTTTTCGCAGTTGCTGCAAAACCTTGTTCGTGTTTAGAGTCAAAATCACCAAGTTTACGATCGTCGGAACGATCGCTGCTCGAATCGGACCAGAACTCACCCGATTTATTCCTCGCATACCGTGTCTCAGAGCCGGGATCGATCCAACTCGGATTGTCAGAGTCGACTTCGCTCACATCACCCTCTGTAGCAGTCTTGGCATACCTCTCCTTATTCTCAAGCGAGAAGTAATCGGACCTGATCATGCCCTCCGAATCACCATCGATTCCCTCAAAATTTCTGGGTGTTTCATCCGACTCGGACGGGTCAACAATAGCAGCACCGTCCGACTTAACCAATACGGTATCGGATTTGTGAAGCACCTCCCAGTCTTGGAACTCGCCAGCCTCTCCTTCCATCCTGTTTGTCGGTTTGTTTGTTTCAGAAGATCAAACCGAATAAACAAAGGAAGAAACCCCTAATCCTTAACCCTAACAACTAGGTATAGAAGCGCTTCTTATAATGGTAGGAAAAGATAAAGTAGTTGATGCTTTTCAAGCCAACTCCACATTCTCCCTAGATTTTACTCTATAGATTCTCCATCACTTCACAGAAGGTCAAACATAATTACCTTTTTTTTGGATATAGACCAATAACTGGAAGACACGTGACGAGGACGAATGAATGGTGGAATTTTACAGTGGAAAGACTCGGAGATCCTTTTCTTGACAGACAGGAATCTCGAAGAGGTCGAGGAACAAGGCTACCGACGAAGTATAATGCGGATAAATACAAACGTTTCTTCCTTTTTTTAATTTTGATCTTTTTGTTGTCTGGTCTGATAAGATGACACCGCTATCGGGTAATAGCTGGACTGCCCAATTTAAAACGGTTTTGCCGCTGGCCCTCCCGCATCAATATCTTCTTGTATATAAAAGAGTCAATTTAAAAAGTATTAGTATTTTGTAGGTTGATTTTTTTACACAATTTTAATCCTTATTTTCTTAGCAAATTTTCATCTTCGTTCACTACTTTTTGTATTTCTGTCTCATTGTCGGCCCTCTTCCTCCCGAGTTCTCGTTCTCAACTCAGACTCTCTCTCTTTTCTCTCTCTATGCCTCGCGTCCCTTGCCACCATCAGCAGCTGCGGCCGAAGAGCAGCTCTCTCTCTCGATCTCTCCTATGTTTTCCACTCGTTGCCGCCGTGCACTCGCGTAAGGAAGACCCATCTAGCTGACCACCATTTGGAGCAAATTTAGCCTCCAGTTCAGTCTTGGACCACCATAGACAGTGCCGACGTCTCCCATGAAAGTTACTGGATGGGTCAACGTGCAAGACTTTTCCTCCCATGAAAGACTTTTCCTCAACCTAATAACCTAAGTATACAACTTAGTTATTGGCCGTAAAAGTTGGTCCAGGAATTTTTTGATATGCATTCTGTTTTAGTTCAAATCAGGCCAATTTCATTTCTATCTTCCATGATGAACTACTGAAATTCAAGGGTAAAACCAGACATCAAGTCAGCCTTAGTTCTTCAAACTTTTTGGTTCCAACAAAGTTACCGAAAGCTGTCAAACATCCCACGTTGTGCCCTTAATATATATATATGCGTGTACAAAACTCCAGAACCTGGTCGAGCTTCGTCTTTGCTGTTCACAAACACAGCAATCAGCGTGAGATTATGAGAATGGTATATTCTCATGTACAACGGCTGCGTTATGTAGGCCAGGTTTTGCCTGAGAGATGTTTGTGAATGGAAGAAGTTCGTGAAGCTCATCAGTTATAGTTTAGATTCATGAGGTCTCTCTCATCCCAAATAAATAAAATAAACAGTGTTTATCTATAAACCATATAACAAAAAACATACGCCACTTAATGATAATGGGTAAAGAATAACGTGTACATACCCTCCAAAAGCATTGTCTTAATACAGAGAACAAAAGTCTGGCTTTGGAGTTGTCAGTTGGCCAAATATTATTTTTCATTGGTCCAACCGCCGTTTGAGTTCCTCCACAAGTTTGCTCCGAGGAATTTCTTCTTCTTTAGCAGCCTCAACGTCTTTTAGCTTCACAATCCCTTCATTCAGTTCCCGCTCACCCACAATTACCATATATGGTATCCTCGACTCTCTAGCACGGTCAATGTGCTTCATCACTCTTTTATTGACCAGATATTCTGCTTTCAGTCTGGCATTCCACAGTTCGGTTGCCAGCTCTGCAGCTTGAGTCAGGTCATCCCCAAGTATACTCACTAGAACTTCTGTCTTTGTAGCTCGTGTTGTCTGCCAAAATACCCAAACAAGAATTGGAAGATATAACGCATCAGCCTCAACCACAGGTTGCTGGAATGGTTTATTATCTTGCTAAAAATATATAAACAAACAAATAAGAGACTTGCCAAAAGGGCAAACGCAACTGTTGCTAGAATGATTTCCAAAAAGAGCAATTGCAAGATTCTTGGCATGAGTAAATTTCATTATGTAATTATTATTTTTTATGACTTGTAATTATGTATGTTCATTCATGTATATGTCTCTTATTGTGCACCTATCGCCCAGGAAACCACATACCTATAACTCATGATATCAACCTCCACCCCTTCTTAGAAAGAAGAAAATAACATATCTTTGAAAACCAGTCCAGAAATATACTCTCCAATGTTTTTTTTTTTTTTGGCATTACTATATATCTGAAAGTGTGAGAAGTTCAACCAACAGGTTTAGCAATCACATGCACGTATTATGAAAGGCACACCAAATATTATTATCACCTGGTTCTGGTCTTTCTGAAGCTGCTCCATTATAGCAAATACACGTTCAATCCCAAGGCTGACACCAACTGCTGGAACCTGCTTTGTACCAAACATACCTATAAGGTTGTCATAGCGTCCACCGGCAGCAATTGAACCAACCTGAGGACATGCAAAAATCAATGACATCCGTAGAAATACATACAAGCCAATGCAAGTAGTGATATGACATTAAAAGTTATAAATTGTAATTTGAGTAACATGTTGATGTGGCACATGTCCAGTGGTTGTTTCTATCAATCACTTAAAATGTGCCACATGGCAAGTGTGATTGGGGGATAACAAAATTTAGGATGATGAAGGGTACTGCTGAACCAACTAACCCTGTGAGCATTTCGTTCCCTAGATCGAAACACTCTTTCATATGCATAACGCCATAGGCATTTTCCTACGAGAGCTCGATCAATTTTGAGACTTGTCAGACTGAAAATGATCCATTCCATTTGAGTTATCAGATGGTTGCCCATCCACCATCATGCTTGCATTGCACTGCAATTTTTTTTTAATTGCACTACAAATTACGGACAATAAATCTCGAAAAATCTACTACAGCACAAAGTCCTTTAAATGCAACAACCATAAATGGGCATACAAGATTGTTGTCATTTTAACTTTGTTGTGCAAGTTCCTATTATCAAGAAAATGTAAAATAATTGAGAAAAGCTATGCTAGAGGAATACCATTAACCTATTACTTTTTTCTGAAAAGTGAATGCAGATTACATACTGTACGATGTTTGAACATATAAATGAAACATAACACACCAATTATACATTCCCATAGAAATCAAAATGAAGGCAATTAATAATTCTGATTTTTCCTACAACTAACCTGTGTACCCCCTTTAAAAACAGCCTCAAATATAACTCCGGTGTAATAATCAAGACCTCTGGCAAGACTCAAGTCAAAAACGACTTTGTCAATACACTTCGATCTTTCAAGAGCTTTGAATAAAATATCCAGTTCATTCAGTGCATCAACTGATCCACTGTGTCCTAAAAACTTGCTTCCCTCCAGCTTAAGTTTAGATAATAATCTCAAGGGGGATCCCCTTTCTTTCACAAAAGTGCCAATTGCATCTGCTGTCTCAACAGTTAAACCCTTTTCCTCCACCTAACAACAATTAACAAGAACTACATATGAATAAAACAAAAAAACTTCATGCAAAGATACATATAATAAAAAATATTAAATCAACATATTATAAAAAGAGTTATTCTATTATCAAGCCTGTGTGTAGAACACACTATCCACTTCACTTAAATGGTAAGATTTGATTTGTAAGATTCAAAATTTTAAATTTATTTTCTAAATCAAATTATGCCATATAAGCATTTTGAATGATATGCTCTACACACCGACTTATAAATACAAATTTTCTTATAAAAAATATATTAACAGAACTATCCTTATACAAGTAAAAATGGAAAATAACTAGATCCATTACTATTGCTCTTGATAAATATATTCAAAACAGTTCAGAAAAGCGAACATAGTGTAATCATTATCAAACAAAATGAAATCACTATATAAAAAAATCCTTATTAAATCAAATCAATATTTATTGATAGGTCATTAGAATGTCATGGTCTCTACCCCCTCCCTCTAAGCAGCAGCGAGGCATAGTCACATATATACAGACAACAACACCATATGCATGTAAGTGCTCTTACCATCTCTTTCTTTATCTGCTCAAAAGATTGCTTATCTAACTTGTCGACACTTGAACATATGGTTCTGAATTTTTCGGATGGCACTCCACATATTTCCAGCATTCCATCGAGTAACTTTCGATGGTTCAATTTTATCTGCGGAAGAATACAAAAGAAAGCAATTATTAAAAAAGTGGTCAGGAAAGCACTTTCGGTAAGATTTTAAACCCAGATATGCAAGGAAAAACGTCAAATAAGCATATTTGATGAGGTGGGTTCCAAGATAAGCTCTGGATTTGGGGCAATCGCCACATTGCAGCTGTATGGAATATGGTGCCTCTATGTTTAATGTGGTGCACATGGAACAAAAGAAATGGCCGATGTTTCGACAATAGGGAATGCTCTCCGGATGGTTTTAGAACTTTTTTCTTTCATACATTGTTGCTTTGGGCCTCTTACGAGTTTTAATAACTTTTTACGCTACTTTCCATAGTGTGTAGCTTCTATAATTAGGCTCTTTCTTGTATACTTCCTGTGTACTCAGACTTTCCCTATTTACGTGGATTAATAAATTCTCTTTTTCCCTATCAAAAAAAAAAAAGATAAGGTCTGGTTCCAAATTGCTTTATATCAGGATTGCAAGAATGAAAAGACTAAGGCCTCGTTTGGAAACCCATCTCATCTCCTTCCCAAACATCACTCAAACACAAACACTTTTCAATTTCAAATCTTCAACTTTTTCATCTAATCATTACAACTTTCCCAAACTTCCAAACAAAACACAAAAAATCATTCAAATTTTTCAAATTCCAAAACAAAAATAATATTAAAAAATAATATTCTAACAATATTTTAACTTTATAATATTTTATTCAACTTTTTCTCTCATTTTCCAAAACTCAATAAAGCATCTTAAATCAAACTCTTTCACTACTATTTACAGATTTCTAGATTTCTCATCTCATCTCATTCCTCAAACGTAGGCCTCAACGCTATTGTTGTATCACACAGTACTAAAGGAATCTATGAATACAGGAAGCATCTTGGTTTCAATTTCTATTCATTGAAAACAAAGGAAATTCTAACTTCCAAAAGACTTAAATATCAGAACTACTTCTACTTACAACTCATTACTTTAAAGTTATTCTTTGATGCTTTAATACTTTAAATTTATTCATGTTTAAAATTCCACTGTACGGCTAAATGATAGATGTATCATATATGTCCTGCAACAAGCCAGTATCAATATAAAAGAGAAAATAAAGTATAATATGTGACCCGTAATAAAATTCCATGTATTACAATTTTGATAAGTAGTTACAAATTTTAATAAAATATTGTTGAAAAGCACAAAAGGTACAACCCTAGTGCCCAGAATATAAATAAGAGGGAACCTATCTAGGAAGAGAAAAAGATACAAGAAAATCATGAAAGTTAAGCCCATTAAAGTCTATAGAAGCTGTTGAAAGGAAGAAGCGTGTTAAAAATGAAATTCTGTACTAACGTGGACAGGAGGAAAACTGAGGTTACCTCATAGTCTCCAATGTTAAGTTCATCGAGAAGTTCAGTCAAAATTTTAACAACCTCAAAATCTGGCCCCATCTTTTCATATTGGCCAGCAATATCAAAATCACATTGATAAAATTCACGATATCTTCCCTTAGATGGGTTGTCCCTCCGGTAAACCTTAGCTATCTGGTACCTTTTAAATGATGTTAGACCATTCATAGCCACAAATCTCGCAAATGGTACAGTCAAGTCATATCGCAAAGAACAAAGCTCTCCACCCTGCCAACAAGCTTAACATAAAATTACATTTATGTGCCAAAAGATGAATTGGAATGACTTAATTCACCTTTTCTCATCATAGGAAACAAAACCAACTCATAGATAGAATGAAAAAAGAAATGTTTTACTTGAACCAACTGAATATTAAATATATACCTGGTCAGCAAGATCATAAATCAACTTTGAATCTTCCCCATATTTTCCCATGAGAGTTTCTCTCAACTCAAAAGCTGGAGTATCCAAAGCCGTAGCACCGTGCCTCTCGAAGACCTCCTCAATAATTGAAAAAGCTTTCTTTCTTATTGTCATCTGTTCTTTCGCAAAATCACGAGTACCCTAATTTGTAACATAATATGCTCACAAGTCAGCATGCTAGTTAGTGATGCATTGCAAGAGAAAAAACTAATACAGATATAAATTCTTTTAAAAAAATGTCTCAAGTAAAAAAAATCAACACAACAGAATCTTTGTAAAAACTTTTTTTTGATAAGTAAAACAAAAGGCACTTCAAAAGTTAAAGTACAGATTTTTTTTTTTTAAAATTTATTGGAGATTTTATTTAAAAACACAACTAGCTTAAACCTATGTACACGAGAGGTATACAAGAAGAATGTCTTAACTGTAAATATTGTAAATAATAATAAAAGAAGAGACAAGAAAGTCACGGAAACTCCACCCAATAAAATCTGTAAAAGCTACCCAAAGATATAGTATTTTAAGCACCTCCATCGTTGCAATTTTCAAAACTTCTCAATAGAGTTGAGAATTAATAACAGCTCTTTGCCATAGTTTCAATGAATTCGAAGTTTATTAACCAAAAATCAGACATGATACCACCAACAGCTCCAAAGAGCACCTATATCAGCAACAACGCCGAAGGGTCACACAACATAATTAAAGAAAAAAGACGCTAAGCTTTCGATATGCCCAAACAAATCCCCACTTTTAGCTCAAACTCGAGACTTTTTCTAAGCGACATTCTCAATTATTTGAAGAAACATAAATGCAGTAGTTGTTTCCAATAAAAAAGGAAAAAAAATTAAAACCTCACCGTTCTGATTTGATAAGAGTAATGTTTTCAGTATTCTATTTATCCCATTAGCTACATAGCATGTACAATATAAACCATGCACACCAATTCCAAAAAAGTGAATGAAACAATTTCAGCAACATTGTCACCTTTGGAAGCTTGGGCAGTCTTCTACTTTCATTGCTTTCCACAATCTCCTTCATTCTCAGCAACAACCTGCCAAAATCCTGGTCCTTTGGGTCCAAAAACAACAAAAGATCCTCTACCCATTTCTCCAACAACTCCGAACCCCCAATCCCACCCCCTCCCTTACTTTGCAACCTATCCTTAATCATTTGCACAATCACAATAGTCCCTTTCCCCAAAACCACCTTCTTCTTCTTCTTCTCGCTCTTCTTCTCCACCTTGACATTCCCTACTCCGTTCGCGTCAACACCCTTTTCACTCTTTCCAAACCATTCCACACCCTCAAGAGCAAAGAAACCCGTTATCGACTCCCACGCAACAATCTTCCACACCATTCCCAACAACACGTTCACCTCGTGCACAAATTTTTCATGATCCTCTTCTAATCCCAATTCCAAGACCAACTTAAAACCATCTGTCAAACTCTCGCTACTCGGGCATTTCCCGTAAAACAAGTCCCCCAGAGTCGTCTGCAAATCACCATTATCTGTCGACTCCAAATTCGATTTAGCGCGGTTCAAGCTACACTTCCCCAAGTCATATAGCGGCAATAACACTGACCGCACTGCCGAACATTCCGTATTCGCCAACTTCATGCCCGAATTCAACTCGATTCGCACCTTGGAGTGCACCAACTTCACTATCTCCCTCCAACTCCCGTGAACTTTGGGGATTTTTGAGAACCACACTCTCTCAACCTTACCCACCAACTTAGACCCATTGAGTAAAATCTTCATATCACTGGCAACCCCAACTTCCTCCTTGGACGAAAACCCGTCCCCCGAATCCATCGAATTGAATGCTGCCACGTCGGCTCTGGCTGCCTCGCACGATATCGCGGCAACGGCATCGACAATGGACGATAACGCCGTGAATTCATGGTCCAAAATGGCAGAAATGCCGTGCAAAGCTGCGTATGATCTCTCCAGCACAAAGATCTCGTCCTCGGTACAATCAAGGGGTTCGAATACGAGGGTTTTAGAGTTGTAATTCAGGACTTCGGAGATCCTAACTGGAAGGACCGTACGAACGTTTGAGGAACAATAGAGGAGGAGCTTGTTAATGGCGACGGTGAGGAAAGCGCGGGATTCAAATAGGGTCAGGTTTTCGGAGAGTTTGATTCGGTAATTGATAGATGGCGGGGAGCATTTAGAGGAGGCGGCGGCGAGCCTATCGAGCGCAGACGAGTCTATGCGCACCCGAGCGAGGCCGGTGGCGATGCCGTATAGTGAGGATGATGAGAGATTAGAACCCTTGCCTCCTAAGATTATCACAGGGGCTTCGGCTCTTTCCGCCATTGCTTTACGAAGCTGAAAGATAAATGGGAGTGTTTTGGTGCAGGCGTTAGGGTTTATTGTCTATCGCTTGGCTTGGGCTTCACGCCGTCTTTAGTCCGTGGCTCGTGCGTTTCACTGTCTTTTGATTCAGGTGGGAACCAAAACTACATCAGGGTAATATTAGCGAGATGACTCATCTTATTTTATTTTTATTTATTAAATAAGTTGTAATATATTTATTATTATTAAATTATAAAAAATATAATAAATTATCATTCAATAATAATAAATATACAACATCTTACTTAATATAATAAAAATGAAATGATAATACAGTAACATAGTATATAAAATTTTCCTAACCGAGTGGATGCAAAAGTTGCTCACCTTGAATCATTTAATTATTATATATATATATATTTTTTAAAATAAAATATGATAAATAATTTAATTTTTAAAATAATAATAATATTAAAAATTAATATTATAATAATATTTTATTTAACTTCTATCTAAATTCATCTCATCTCACTATCTAAACCTTCAATTAATTGATAAGATTAAGTTCTTACAAATTAAATTATTTCTATTAAAAAAAGTATATATCCATAGAAAATACGTGCCCGAAGTGATTAGTTAATACCAACCATAAAATGGTTTATAAAGGAAGACAAAATGAAGCATTTAGTAACGTTCATCCAAATCATCATCGTTCATTGTGTTATCAAATAGACTGTTGATAAACACTAATCATGCATGCATGTGTATGCATCTAGAGGTTGGCAGATTGGTATTGTTTATTGAGATTTTTATAAATTTATCTGTGGGTGGAAAATAAAAAAGTGGAATTTTTAGCCCTTTTGATCGCACTAGGAATTTAGTATTTTTATTTTAATACTGCAAGTTTATCAAAATAATTAACAGATAATCTCCAAATATAAGGGATTCATAATCTAGCTAGGCATTCCAACCTTTTGACAGCATCCTCTTTTGAGTTTGAGCGGTGCTACAGTCTCCGCATAAAATTTTTTTTGCTTTTTTATTTTTTTTTTCAAATCATTTTTTAATACTTTTAAATATTTTAAAAAAATATAAAAAATTTATAATAATATTAAACAATTTTTTCTTAATCATTAAGTAAAAAAAAAAAAATTTTTTTGGCCAGCGGTGGCCTTAGCATTTTTCTTTGAGTTTAGCGGTCTTCTAGACTTCTAGGCCCTAATATAATTTTAATATTTATCTTGATTAATAGACAATACTTTATTATTATTTACAGAACATTTGAGATGACGTCACGCAATCTAATTTTTACAAGAGTGAATTAGCTTGAGATTTTTTGCATGCAACTTCCAAGCTCACACAGTTATAAAAAGTACGTCTATTATATATGCTAAAACTGTCGGTATATTAAGAAAATTAGGATATCATTTTCTTTATGCACACTCTTTTGGGGATTGGCAAATTATAATTTTGAGTTTCTAATTTGTAAAAGAGCTTCATATAATATGTAATAGAGGAATGATAATTTCTAGTTTATTGTCTCCCGTAACAAGTGAATCAAAGAATTAATTTGACATAATTAGGAGATCATCAATATATAAAAAGAAAACAAAAGCTTATTTAAAAGAAATACAAACGTGAATTCTATAAAAAAATAATATTTGTAATTATGAATGCAAGCGCCATACAATCATTTTGAAAAAATGAATACATACAAGATTTATGTGAAAAGAAAATTAATTTTTTAATAACGAACTATAATTTTTTTTAAAGTAACTGTACAGTATTTGTTCATTTTATATCTGTAACTAATATTATTCTTCTATTAGGCCTATTTTTCACTATTTTTGTTTTAAATTTGTTGGCATGTTGTCCGGCCGTACGGTGCAAAACCATCTACATGATGCAGCATTGTTCCATCAGTTTCCTTCTCCCGTACGTAAGACTGTAAGCTGAGATGCATGCGTACTGATCAAGAGCCGGATACGGCAAAATATTGAAGATTGATCAGCATAACAGTTATGTCATCCATATTGCCTCGGCTACAAGACATATCTACAAGCTTTTTGCAAGACTTTAGCAGATTCTTCTCTTTCGAAACCACATCAACTGCCTCCTGATCATTTACCTGATCATCAATCACAGACGCAAGATAGGCTAATTAATTCGACCAGCTAGGGAACTATATATATAGTCTATTTCATGCTTTCGCTAATTAAGTAGTTTGCCCTAACAGGTATTGGTACTGTACCTTATCCCACAATCCATCAGAAGCCATTATCAAGAAGTCGCAGTCCGAAGTTAAACGAAGGCTTTCAATCTCGGGTTCGGATATGACCCAGTCTTTCAAATGCAAGTCCCCGATGGATCTAGATACTGCGAGCGATCCTTGAACTCTCCACACTCCATTCCTGCAATGCACGAAACCACCCTGCAACAGTAGTACGTGTCATACATATGTACAATATAATATAGCTTCAGTATGTACTCTTTTTAACTTAATTACCAGAGGGTGGAAAAGAAAAAGTTGTAGCTAAGAACTGAAGAACAAAAGGAGACAATATTTGATCAGCAATACTTACGGAGTTTTGGATTCGAAGACGCTCATCTTCCCTACTTGGACGGTGGTCATTTGTCAAAACAGTAGCTAATCCTTTTCGACTCAAAACTACTCTGCAGTCACCCGCACTTGCTACATGCAACTCTCCGTCCTTCAATAGCACGCTAACTACACATGCTCCACTACTTATCTCCTGCATGAGGATAAATAATTTAAAGATCATTTCATGCTAGTAAATTTACGTGTATTAATGTCGACAAATCATGTAAATTAATTCATGGATGATTCAATGTACGTAAATCCATAAATATTATTTATGATGATCATCGAGTGGTATATATTACATGATACGTGTTGTAATCATGCATGATGACTGATGTTTTAGGCATGCATGCACTTTTTTAATTAGGCGATCCAGACTTTTTCAAGAGGGAAAATTAAGGAGGTGGTCAACTCTCTCCGGCCAATTCTTTCGAATATTGAATGTGCCGGTACCGTAAATCCAATATAAAATTGAATGCTGTGGAATGCCAGCGCGCCCAGAAGCGTACTGCATCTTCTAGTTCATAAAGACCGAGTCAAGTTAATTATTACTTATTAAATACTTTCATATATACCATTATGTACGCATAATATTGGGGTTGAAAAGCTCAATGTACTGCATGTTAAATTTGTACGTACCTGACTGAGAAATGCCTCGTCGGTGACCGAGTAGCCTTTGCGAATAGCTTTTTCCAACCGATCATCTTCTTCGCCGACATTATCAAGGGCTTCTACAATGTTCCTTCCTAAGTTTTCGGCAACATAATCGGCGGCAGCATGACCTCCATGCCCATCAATCACGGCAAAAAGTGCCTGCAGATGAAATATATGTACGATATTCATTAACATTAATTTGTTGATTATATATATATGAAAAGATAGACTAAGTTCCAAAACCAAATTGCCTGAAAAACCAAACGAATTAAGCTGAAAAAAGGAGAGGTTTTACAGTTATCGAGATCGATACTGAGCAAGTGATTGCACGTTTGGAATTCATTGATATTATTAAGGGCAATAATTAGTATATATTTAACGAAAATATTACTCCAAAAATAAGGAATTATATATATGCGTAGTAATTATATACATAAAGCTTTCCAAGACTGATAATCACCATGCTTTTGATTAACTTATGAGATATAGAAGAGTTCAAGATCACATTCTTCTGAAATTATAAGCACATGATATACGATTACCTACCTGCTTAGGATTGCCCAGAATATCAAGCATAACCCCATACCCATCTTCCATGACCATTCTTCTTCCTTTCCTGCTTGCCAATACGAAGTTTCTCCCTTCGACCTCAAATTCCTTGTTCTCCAACTTCCTACCCATTTCACCAGATTCCATCTCAGGACAGTATGCCGGCACAACCAGCTTGGCCGGCCTCTTCCGCGACTTGAGAGCCCCATTAACCCCTCCAAACTTCGTCGTTTCAAAAGAATCCGATCCTTGATCATTCACCAAAGCGCTGAAGTTCTCTTTCGTGTGCGTATCAGGCATTGTAATGCCCTTCTGATATATTTTACGATGTTTATTTTCTTGCATGATTTTCTCTTCATGGAATGGTATATCAATCATCAAAATACCAGATTTTTCTTGAGCTCTTTCTCCGTAAAAACGTGTTGCTTCCACTTGATGATCACCACGGCCACCTATATATTCTTGCAGGGGATTCTCTTGTTGGCCTGTAACACGTGGAAGTTTCTCTCCTCGATGGCTTTCTTCATGTGTAAGGTTTGAGCTTTTTGAAATCTCAGGATTCAAACTTTCAAATATCAAAGATCCTTCTTTTCGTCCGACACAAATCTTGCCGACGCTAGAAAGAGGAGTCATGAGAGGATAATGTGAAGGGGAAGTAAGGGTGAGAGCCATAAAAATGGCCTTTCCGAGGGCTTCAAGAAGGTATAAAGCAATAAAGATGACGGATAACGGTAAACCCCAAAGAAATTAAATTCTATCACATGCGTAAAAATAAGTGTGCTAACTTTTTAAGTAGATCCCAGAAAAATCGCAGGTGATGGGATTCGCAGACGAAAAGGGCTTTCGTGTTCATAAAATGAAATGGGTGTAAACAAGGGTCCGTATAGATTGGGGGGCAGCTGGCAAGGACTAAGGAGTGAGAGAGAAACAGAAAACAACGATCATTGACGGGTCAGAGGGGAAGACCCTATCCAATTGTAATACAAAACATGTTTTATAAGGAAACCCAAATCGGGTGCTTTTGAAAGTTTCAATGCCAAGGAAGAAGTCAAGCCAAAACTTATGTTTGGAAAATTCCAAATTTATTTCATTAATTTCATTACATATTTCGGTCCCATTTGGATATAAGAAATATTTCATTTCATTATTATAATTTTTTTAAATTTTTATATAAAATATAATAAATAATTCAATTTTTTCAAATTTTAAAACAATAATAATATCAAAAAATAATATTCTAATAATATTTTATTCAACTTTCATCTTTTATCTCAATTCATTTAATCTCAATTCATTATCCAAACAGTACCAAAATGTTTGACCAAGCTATCAATAGTACTTAAGCCCAACCCATTAAAACCAAAATAAAACAAAACAATCTTTACTCTCTCTTGTGAATTTAGCATTGTCCTTAAGACTAATAGACTTTGTATTATTGCAGCTAAATCATTTAAAAAATAAAGTAAAAGAAGATCAGCCGCTAGCTACTGTATTCAATTTCATACTAGTCAATTAGTTGTTGGTTAATATTTTTATCCTTTTTTTTCACTATAAAACAGAGAGACAAACATGTTTTATGCAAGAAAAAATTATTCCGGAACACGTGTACTTCAAAGCATAAAGAGTAACAGTCTCTCGATCAAGGTCATATATTGAAAGTTTCTCATAGTCATCATGCAATGAACAAACACTAGTGAAGGATGAAGAATCAAATCGATCTTTTGTTACGTTCCATTTAGCCAATTGAATTAGTTGAAATCAGCTGCCAATTGTCTTTGACAAAGCTTCCCCCATCAAATAAGAAATGGTCTCAAATGCCGATGGTTGCAACAACTACAACTTTACGTAATTGCCTCGTGGCTCTCGCTGTGGCAAAACAACGTCATTCTTTACCTTAATGTTTTCCCAAATCGCATTCCACGGTCAGTGCGGCATTCATGTCCACGGATTCATGATTGAAGACATGACGATGGATAGGTTTAAGAGATAAAGATAAAATTTTTTTTATCTAGTATCATTCTATCATTATAATATTTTTAAATTTTAACATAAAATATAATAAATAATTTAATTTTTTTAAATTCTAATTCATTTTTTTAAAATTTTAAAATAATAATAATATTAAAAAATAATATTTTATTCAACTTTTAAATTTTTTTTTTAAATTAAAAACTAAATTCTCATAAATTAGTTTATTATTATTATTTAATATTACATATATGGAGGGATGAAAAAGGGACAATAAGTGTATATCATTGCCAATTTATAAGAGAAACTCTCGATTTTAATTTCCTGGACATAAGCAAAAGGTAAAGTCAAAACTTAACCCAATTTTATTTTGTAGTTGTGTTACTAAACTTTTTAGGTGGATTTGATGTCATATTTTGTTTGTTTATTATTAATAAAAGTCTATCTATGGTCTTTGAAATATTGTGAGAGTCCTTTTACTCTTCTTTTATTTATTTTTTCTTTCTAAATTACATTTTTTTCTTAGATATATTTAAGATAAAAAAGCGTACTCTACGGTGAATGGCTTTACAATTGCAGGTATTTAGTAAAATTGTTGAAAATTTTATTTATATAATCAATTACAACGCATATACAGGTGACACTATTTTTATTTTTTACAGTTAAATATAAAGGAAAATTTTATAGACTCTATGACCATCTTACTTTTAATTATTATAAAAAATATAATAAAATTATCACTATTAGATAATTATTATCTAATAGTGATAAATATGTTACATATTATATAGTAAAATAAAAATAAAATAATAATGTGATATATTGCATTCTTAAAAAAAATTCAAATGAAATCTTTATTCTCTTAACAAAAATGAGTTCTTTAATATATATATTTTTTAAAGTGGAGTCTTTCAAACGGGACCACGCGCGCAGAGAGGCAGAGCAGTTCACCTGATCTGAGCCACCAAAGTGCGGAACTGATCACTGAAGCACTGATGACTGAGCTCCGAATCTAACGTGGCATGATTCTATTCGTCCATATATAGGAAAATGATAGACATTACTATGAGATTTTGTTTACTAATTAAAGTGAAATTATAATTTTAATTAACCTTTTGGTTATAGATCAAATGAAATTAGATGAGTTATTTTGTTAAAAATTAAATAAAATATTATTATAATATAATTTTTTAATATTAATTTTTTTTAAAATTAAAAAAATTAAATTATTTATTATATTTTATGTAAAAATTTATAAAAATTGTATAAAATAAAATAAAATAAAATAGTTTAGATATGGATACCTGAATTAAGATTAAGCACAAAAAATCAGAAATTATGAAAGGAAAAAGAATGAAAGATTATAAATATTTAGGAATTATAAATTATAAATTAATGTATCACGTATCACCAACGTCAGCAAAATTCATAACGAAAGGCCGCCAGTCAGACTCCCCACTAGCCAGAAGCCAAAACCAAGTTACCAACCCCCCCCTCCCCCCCCTCCTCCTCTTCTCGTGACGCAGCCATGCCTTCGCTCTCAGTTGCTATCTCTCACTCTCCGCACATTCTGTCACCGAACTCATTGGCTCGCGACACGAAGACGAAGAAGATCTGCCAATCGCAATACCGTTCATTCCCCCTTCCTCTCCGTTCTTCTATTTTCCGGTATGCTCGCTTTGTTTTTACTTTCCCTTATTATCTCCCAACTTTAGATTCTGCTTGGCTCCAGAGAAACTAAAGAAAACGAATGAACGGATTTTCAAACAGTTCTCAGGTATTTATGGAAAACACACGAATGTATAAGATCTCGAGTTTTGGTTTGGTTTATTTTCCTGCAGTTTCTCCGAAAGCAAACGGGGTTTTGGTGTAATTTTGAATATAATCTTTAGTATTGGACGGACTGGCTGCATTTTTTTTTGTAGTTATTTGGCTATACCTCTTGCAGTCACCTCATCAAAGCGTAGAATCGGACCCTAGCTACAGCTGAACTAATTTAGGAGATGGATTGGAAATAGGTGTCATTTGCCTGATGCAAGGTAGCGCAATTCTTGAAAGTGGCTTTACCGTACAAAATGAGAGTAATTTAGGTCAGTTGAAGGAGTGAAAAGAGGTAGAGAGTCCTAAAACAACATGGATTGATGGAGCGAAGAATGATATAATAAATAGGAAGGTGAGGCAGATTATAAAGCTAGTTGGGATAGAATGGAAGTTTGACCCCTAAGAATTGAATTGGATTTTAAAATAATGACTTTCTCTACTTTTGTCCCTGAACTAATATGGAGTAATGACATTAGATGGGATCATAATTTATCTTAAGTTCTTCAATTTGATTTTTTTTTTTTTTTTNGGGGGGGGGGGGGGGGGGTGTGAGGGGAGAGAGGGAGGTCTGTCAGGGAGAAACTAATCAAAGTCTGTTTGTGAGATTTCTTTTCTTTACTTGAACTGTATTTAATTAGTAGAACAAATTCCGAAATTGTAATTTCATGTTGTATGTTTGTGATACTATCATGCTTAGGGTCACCTTGTAAGATTTCATGCGTATGCTTGATGATTGTACTTGTTTTGTTCAATTATTCATATTAGGTTGCTGCAATTTCTTAATTGAACAATATCTTGCCGTTCAGATGGGAAATCCAATATCATACGTAAATTATATGAAGACATCTTCATATTTTCCTTTCTTTTAAAGAAGCTATCCAGTCCTATGTTTTCTGCAAATATTGAGTTTCTATCGTTTTGTGGTTTATATATTTATGAAGCCATATTCTTTACTTGAATTTTTCAGAATGGGTTTTGTTTCTTGTCGGGGAAGCAAAGAGACTTCAAATACTCGTATCTTTACTTCAGTTACAGGTTCTTTATCTACCTCTGTGTCACAAGATATTTGAACTCATGCTTATGATTTTGTGGACTATAATTCTAATGTTGTCTATTTACTAGCAGATGTTTTACTGGATGAATCAGCAGAAAAAGTTCAGCTTCCCAAAGGTGACACGTGGTCTGTTCATAAATTTGGTGGTACCTGTGTTGCAAGCTCAGAAAGAATTAAGAATGTTGCGGATATCATTGTTGAGGATGATTCAGAAAGGAAGTTGGTGGTTGTCTCTGCAATGTCAAAGGTCACAGATATGATGTATGACCTCATCGAAAAAGCTCAATCACGAGATGACTCCTACGTATCTGCATTGGATGCTGTTTTAGAAAAACATAGATCAACTGCACTTGACCTACTAGATGGGGATGAGCTTGGCAGTTTCTTATCACAGTTGCATCATGACATCGGTAACCTCAAAGCAATGCTTCGTGCAATATCTATAGGTATTGGACCATTTTCAATCTCCCTTTTGCTGCACACGCATACACACGTGCACATCTGTGCTTGTGTATCTCCATCCTTTTACTATATGCCAAACCCATGCCTATTTTTTTTTCTTTGGCTTAAGATAAAAAAAAAAAAACCCTAGCCTGCTTCATGATCTTTTACTTGCAACTTTTAGCTGCTTGTGAATGATTCCTTCTTATATTTTGTTATCCAATTTCATCTACTGACACAGACACATTATATTTATTGATATTTTGGTTCATTTTGAGGAGATTAGAGTTTCCACAAATGATATTGACTTACATGCTTCGTGGCTTACAGCTGGTCATGTAACAGAATCTTTTATGGATTTTGTTGTTGGACACGGAGAGCTATGGTCTGCTCAGATGTTGTCGTCTGTTATTAGAAAGGTTGGGTGATTATTCGCCCATTTTTCAAAGAATCTGCTAGATGTCATTTTTCTAACTATCTTATTCATACCCATTTATTTTTGTGTTGGCTCCTGCAGATGGGAATGGACAGCAAATGGATGGATACAAGAGAAGTCCTTATAGTAAATCCTACTAGTGCTAACCAAGTTGATCCTGATTACTTGGAATCAGAAAAAAGACTTGAGAAATGGTATCACCAAAATCCATCTAAGATAATCATTGCGACAGGTTTTATTGCCAGCACACCACAAAATATTCCTACTACCTTAAAGAGAGATGGGAGTGATTTCTCTGCCGCCATCATGGGTGCTCTGTTCAGAGCCCGTCAAGTCACAATTTGGACAGATGTTGATGGTGTGTACAGTGCAGACCCCAGAAAAGGTTTGTAATGGCCCTCATATTGACGCTTTTCTGCTGTATTACCAATCACATTAAGATTTGAATCCATGCCTGAAAAATTTATTAGTTCTAAGGATCTACCTTTCCATATGTTGCATCCAAAATCATTCAAATATTGAGTTAATGCCTTTCTGGGATGTTCAGAAACAAGATTAATGTCATTTTAATTTAATGCTGATAATCATCTCATCTGCAGTCAGCGAGGCAGTAATTCTCCAGACGCTGTCTTATCAAGAGGCATGGGAAATGGTGAGCTTGACCACACGCCTCTCCCTCAAAGTTGAGAATTTCTATACACATTTTAACAAAAACTTCAAAAAATGTGCAGTCATATTTTGGGGCGAATGTGTTACACCCCCGTACCATAATTCCAGTGATGCAATATAACATTCCAATTAAAATAAGGAATATTTTCAACCTCTCCGCTCCTGGAACAAAGATTTGCCAGCCTATGGTCAATGAAGAAGATGGCCAAAATGGGGAGTCTCTTGTCAAAGGATTTGCAACAATAGACAATTTAGCCCTTGTAAATGTTGAGGGGTGAGCCTCTGATTGTAGTGATTTTTGCTGCCTATTTTTTGAATTGATAAATTTATAAAAAGTGTTTGAGGTTTTTTTTTTTTACCTCCACTTGTTACATTCCTACTAACTATTTGCTTTTCTTTTCAGAACTGGAATGGCTGGTGTTCCAGGTACAGCTCATGCTATTTTTGGTGCTGTAAAAGATGTGGGAGCTAATGTTATTATGATATCTCAGGTTACTCTATCTTCACTTTTTACCAACAAAAAAAACCTTTATCTTCCCTTTTAATTTTATGGTATTTGTGATGGTACAACATTGATGATGCTCTTTAATTTGTGTTGTAGGCTAGTAGTGAGCATTCTGTGTGTTTTGCTGTGCCCGAGAAGGAAGTAAATGCCGTTGCTGAGGCATTGAAGTCTAGATTTCGTCAAGCTTTGGATGCTGGGCGTCTATCTCAGGTGGATACTTTGATTTATTCAACTTGTCAACCTAATTTCAAGAGATTAACTAATAAGACTTCAATGGGTTTAATGGGCTTAACCTTCTTTCATGTATCTTTATGTACATTTTGATGAGTATTTCTCGTGTACATCCTATGTACCTAGGTTATGCCTTTGCACTTTTTAATGAAATTTTTACTTATAACGATAATAATAGTAAGAAAACGAGTTCAATTTACTGGAAATGCTCTATCATAGGACAATTCTTTCTCAGCTTTGAAGTCCTTTTAGAATACGAGTCTCGAAGCCATATAATTTTTCCTCACTTTTTGTTCACTTGCTTATATTGTATTTTTTAATCAATAAATTAGGATTTTATTAATGAGAACTAGGCGTAGCCTAGTTACACGGGACACATACAAGAGCAGCACCTGCCTATATTGTTAATTGTACTTGTTTCTAAATTTCTGATTTCCTATTTTTCTACTTCAATTGCCTTGCTCAGGTTGCAGTTATTCCAAACTGTAGCATTTTAGCGGCTGTTGGCCAGAAAATGGCAAGTACTCCTGGTGTTAGTGCCAGTCTTTTCAATGCACTGGCAAAGGTGAGGGTATTATCTATTTTTGCATTAATCAATATGCAGTGTCTTGATTTATAAAGTTGTGTTCTTGTTATCTAACTTGAAGCTTATTTGATCTGTGCATGCTCAACTAATCATAGACGTAATGGACACTTTTGTGTTGGGATTTTCTGTTTTTCATTTTTTTGTTTACTTGATTTCATCAGTGACATGTCATACTCATTATTTCAATTTTCATATGATTTGGCCTTCTCATTGTCCATCTATTTCCTTAATGTAAACAATGCAGGCAAATATTAATGTTCGTGCTATAGCTCAAGGTTGTTCCGAGTACAATATTACTGTGGTGGTCAAGCGAGAAGATTGTGTAAAGGCCTTAAAAGCAGTCCACTCTAGATTTTATCTTTCAAGAACCACCATAGCAATGGGTATCATTGGACCTGGATTGATTGGTAGCACATTACTTGAGCAGCTAAGGGATCAGGTTCTTTCTTTCTTTTTGGGAGAAATTTTATCTTCTTTAATATTTAGTTCCATATTTTAATTATATGTCAGAATTCCTCGTACAATGTCATATTTTTTACATCAGATTACTTGAGAAAGATCCTACAGTGCTGATTAGGGGTCGATTCTTGTCATAATAATGTTTTCTTTTCTGTTCTTTATTGATCTCTTGAGTAGTAACTCAAGGTATATATTGCCGACAATTCTTAAGTGGTTTGGATTTTAAAGTTATAGACCTTAGGCTATTACGTTTTTGAACTTGTATAATTTTTTTTAAAGAGGACGATACCCCAATTTTATTAATTAACCCCAACCTTTTGAACTTATGTACATAATCTTGTTTATTTCTTTTATTTATTTCTTGCTTTTTTTCCTTTTACTTATACAAATTTTTCTCTCTTTCTTTTAATCCAGGCAGCTGTCCTTAAGGAAGAATTTAATATTGATCTGCGTGTGATGGGAATCACTGGCTCAAGGACAATGCTTTTGAGTGATGTGTAAGTTAAAATATTTCAATTGAATTAAACCTTTTTACTTTCTAAAGCTTGGCCTCATTTAAATTCGAAATTGGGATTTGATCACGGCGTGCCTCTTTTCCTTGATCTTGCTCTCTCTTGAAATCCCTGTTTGTGTCACTACATTCTCATGGCATTGCCCACCACAAAGGCAAAAGGAAATGACTTTGAAGCTAAACTAATGATTCATTAGTTGTCAAATAAGATTCATGGTGATTCAGGCATTTCTCATCCTATGATGATTAATCTTGAATTGTTATCATCTCTGGTTTTAGGGGCATTGAATTATCTAGATGGAGAGAACTTCAAAAGGAGAAAGGAGAAGTGGCTGATTTGAAAAAATTTGCACAACATGTGCATAGGAATCATTTAATTCCAAATACTGTTTTGGTAGACTGCACAGCTGACTCTATTGTTGCAAGCCATTACTATGATTGGTTGCGGAAAGGAATTCATGTAATTACCCCCAACAAAAAGGCAAATTCAGGACCACTTAATCAGGTAATATTAGTAGTTTGATGTCAGACTTTCAAGATTAATAGACTCATTTTTTGTATCAGCAATATAAACCTAAGAATTTGCAAATGGTGAACTATGTTTTAAGGAATCAACTATAAATGCTTAACAGAGATCCAGAAACATGGTAAAAAAACCAACTTTCAATTGACAATAGATAACAAGGGTAAATTTCTCCATCAAGTGTGGTGACTCAAAAGTTTGGAAAAGTATGACTAAACACAGAGATTTCCTGGCAACTAGCTTCTGTCATCAAATCAACAATGGAACAACTACAAATGCTTGGTATGACCCTTGGATCCCCACTCTTTCACAGGCCATTCCTATTCCCTCTTCAAGTGATATTTTCAAAGACCCAGATCTAAAAGTGTCTGAATTAATTTTAGAAGAGCCTAGAAGATGGAACACCATCTTGCTACAAGCTTTATTCTCAGCCCCCACTGTTAGAGAAATTTCCAAAATTCCTTTAAGTCAATATAATTTTCATAATCTGAGAGATAATATTAAATGGCTCCATCATTCTAGTGGAAATTTCTCTGTTAAATCAGCCTATGCAGCCATTATTTCTACTTCCCACAATTTTGAGACCGGTCACTCCTCTCATACTTGGAAAAAACTTTGGTCAATCCGTATTCAAGACCGTCTCAAACTTTTCCTTTGGAAAGTGTTAAATAATGTGCTACCAACTAGATCTAGGCTAAAACAATGCTTATCTCTTGAAAATGATCAAGCCCTTTGTCCCATTTGTCAATCTGTGGAGGAAACTACTTCCCATTTATTTCTAGAATGCCCATATTCTAGAATTCTTTGGAGACAGTCCCCTTGGCCTTTAAATATAGACATTGTTGGACAAGATATTACAACCTGGATCAAAGCTATTTTGGAACCAGAAATCCTACTCAATATTCATTCACAGGATGTCCACCATTTCCAATTGTTTGCAATAATAGCCATGGACTGTTTATGGTTCTATCGAAATCAACTTACTCATGGATCAGAATCATTTCACATTGATCAGTTTGTCAAAAATACTTTGAAAATTTTTCAGGATCATAAGAATGCATGGGTCAGTAAGATCACTCAAGATCACTTCTTCATTTGGGAACCCCCTGATATAGGTCAAATCTCAGTTGCTTCTAATGTAGCTGTTAGAAAATCTGGTAGTGTAGCAGCTGCTGTGTGTAGGGATCATTCAGGAAAAATATTGGGGTGTGTTACAAAATTTTCTCCTATTTGTAATCCAAATGGTGGGGAAGCATTGGCTGCTTATATTGGCATCAAAATGGCAGTGAACAAGAATTGGAAAAATATTAAAATAGAAGGTGACTCTCAGGTAGTAATCTCAGCACTTCAAAGTTCTCAAGATGTTTCAGATTGGTCCATTGAAAGCAGGACAAGTGATTCTCGTTTCTTACTCAATAGCTTCGATGTGTGGAAAGCTATTAAAATACACCGGGCTCAGAACTGGTGCGCGCACACCTTGGCGCAATGGGCTTCTTCAAATAATTTATTTGGAGATATACCTCTTATCAGTTTACCAGATTGCTTGCTGAACTTTCATAGTGGAAAAGACCCACCTTCTTCCTCTATGTAATTTTTGCTTTTGGTAGCTGTTGTTTTAGTCTGAACTTTGACTCTTTTACCTGTATTTCCTTTTATGTTGCTATCTATGAAAGATTCCTTCTTTCCAAGAAAAAAAAAAGATAACAAGGGTAAACCAATGCAACTAAAGGGGATTTTTAATACTACTGAAGAGGAAGTGATAATTACTTGAATTAAAAATGCTATCTTTTTCCTTGCAATTATTCATGTTGGGCATATTGCAATATTCTAGTATTTGAAGTTGAGAGCTCTTCAACGGCAATCCTATACGCATTACTTCTATGAAGCTACTGTTGGAGCTGGTCTTCCAATCATTAGCACTCTACGAGGTCTTCTCGAAACTGGGGACAAAATATTGCGGATTGAAGGCATCTTCAGGTTTTGTTATGTAGAACCCTTATTTCCTTTTTCCTTTTTTTTTTTTAGACTTTTTTTGTTTTGTTTCGTTTTTTGTTTTTGTGTTTGGGGGGGGGGGGGATTCAAATAATATTGAGCATTCCCGACCCTTCTTGTGGCCCAAGGTAAAAAAAAATATGGAGAAACCAGAACCTAGTTTGAGTCTAAACAAATAAAGATTTCATTCTTACATGCGTACCAATATACTTCTTATATTTTGCTACTGCAGTGGGACTTTGAGTTACATCTTCAACAACTTTATAGGTAAACGAGCTTTCAGTGAGGTGGTAGCTGAAGCAAAACAAGCCGGTTACACTGAGCCAGATCCTAGGGATGATCTATCTGGAACAGATGTTGCTAGAAAGGTACTATGTGCTTAATTTATTGTAGCTGCAATTTGAGTGGAGTGGAATGGTATAATTTTTTTTCTGTCAGCCACCACTTATTGCTAAATGTGAAAGGGGGACATTTGAAAGCAGGGTGATATGTGATGAAATACCTAAGAAAACGATTATGCTTACCTAACAACTCAATTTTAACATGTTTCTTTTCTGAGACAAAACTGTTTTAACTTGTGTTGACATATGCCTGCTGCTATTTCAATTTGTTTCCATTTCAGAGCTTGAGCTAGCCAGATGGCTGGCGTGTCCCCATTATGGTGAATACATGGTTATGGCTACTTATTGGATTGGTTGGGTGTCTGAATACATATGCTACTTTGGCCGCTTGATAAGACTTACTAAAATCCCGCACTTAACCCTCATTTTCTAATTTCTTTTCATGTTGTAGGTGATAATTCTTGCTCGGGAGTCTGGTCTAAGGCTAGAACTATCTGATATTCCCATTGAAAACCTTGTACCTGAGCCATTAAGAGTAAGAACTAATTTTGACGCTCATAGCGTTTATTTACTGAGAAAAATTTGCCTTTGATATGGATAATATCCCTATGATTGGCTGCAGGCTAGTGCTTCTGCTGAGGAATTTATGCAAAAACTACCTCAATTCGATCGGGATATGGCTAAAAACCAACAGGATGCTGAGGATGCGGGGGAAGTGAGTATCTTTCAGACACTATTTCTTGTTTTAACCTATTTGAAGAGCAGACTAGGTGAATTAATGGGTAGGTAAATATGTATCTTTGTTAGTGGGACGTGTGGAAGGTATGCCATAGATCTCTAGATTTACCATGGTTAATTGTGTGATTGTCTCTGTTAAGTTCATGAGAGTTCTTTGGGAGGGGTTTGTTCAGCGGGTTTTCTGTAGCAGCCTTGGTCAATTTATGGGAGACCTAAGGAATTTTTCTTTTGATTTTATCTTTTGAAATTGTGCTTCGGTATTGATCCTGTTTCTGACGAGCCTATATTATATTTGAAGGTATTGAGGTACGTCGGGGTTGTTGATGTGGTTAATGTGAAAGGTGTGGTGGAGTTGCGAAGATACAAGAAAGATCATCCATTTGCACAACTCTCTGGATCAGATAATATAATCGCCTTTACGACAACAAGATACAAAAACCAGCCTTTGATAGTCCGAGGACCAGGTGCTGGGGCTGAAGTCACTGCTGGTGGAGTATTCAGTGACATATTGCAACTCGCCTCTTACCTTGGTGCTCCATCCTAGTAACATCATTACACGCACGGTCCATCTGTAGCACCTGTGTCCTTCAGGCCTTTTTGCCTGCCGGGCAATGTGTTGGTAGCTAATAACTTGATAGTTAGTTTGTAGGGTTGCTGTCTTGTTATATGGTGCTAATAATAGATTCATCTACTAAGCGGCTTTAAGAGTCAAAAGACCAGAGAGGTTGTAACTGTACGAAGCATTTTCCGAATTGGAAAAAGTGTAGTTTTTTACTTTTAAGAATGTAGATTCAGTGAGTGCGGTTTTCAGTTCCTGATGATATGACATGCCGCGTGAACATCTTTTAGCCCAGCTGAGGATGTATTTGTAATTTCATGAGACTGTTTTCTATGAAAAACTTTGCGCCGGCAACGGGGAGAAATGAACATGTGATGGACTCATCTATCACGTGTTGCTTAGGCTGCAACATCGAGGTCGGCCTCGTCTCAATTTGTGGCGCTACCGCTAGTCTGGCCCAGCCTCAACGTCAATGGATCAAGTTTTTAAGTCGTGGTTTAGATGAAATAAAGAAAAAAGGATTTTTATTTCATCTCATTTTATTAATATAATTTTTTTAAATTTTTATATAAAATATTATAAATAATTTAATTTTATAAATTTTAAAATAATATAAAATAATATTTTAATAATATTTAAACTTTTGATTTTTATCTAAATTATCTTTCTCATTTCTATCCGAGCCACATTTTAACCCTTCCTCAAAAGGCCTACTTTCCGCACTTCAGGGAATGGTGGGCCTATTGAAATTACGAGTAATCATGCACAAAGAGTATTCGACAGAAGGTGAAAGAGAATTCTTCTGTTTTGTATTTCTCACTTGATGAAAATAACAATCTGTACAGTGCGTATATATAGAAGAAATTGTAACAAACTTTTATTGGCTCTTGGATCTTCTTTTCCATCTGTCCTTCCAGTCTATTTTCCGTGTATTTTGAATATGCCTTATTGCTCTACTGTAGTCTTCTAGACTTTTCTGAAATAGTTGTGGTCCTGCTGTGAGACGTTGTGGTGCCTTCATTCTCTTGTGGTGCAGCAGATTCTTTTGATGCTTTATTTTCCTTAACAGCCTAATAGATGGAGGACGACGCATGCTAATTATAAACTTTTTAAAATAATGTTGATAGACGAAAACGAATTAATATTTTAATAACTAATTTTCTATTAAATACTTCAGGACACTTTTAAAAATATTCTATAATTTTTTTTTTTAATAAAATTCTATGAAAAAAAATCTTGACTACCAACCATAGGTGGCTGGGAACTGGGAAGCATATTGCCATATGCGGAGTTCACGTGTCCTTATAAACGGTATCTTTTTTGAATACCGATGGCCTACATTACATTGCTTCGACCGTTAACCCATAATCAGACGCAAACACTACATGGCCCTCCCTCGACCACTGCTTCCAGCGTGCACTGCACCACACAAAGTGTGCAACTTTCCCCCTTTGCCCTTTTCTATTACGGTTCCACGTGGTGCCGAACGCTGTAAAAAGCATGAAAATCCGATGCCTCTCACAGTAACCAAAGCAATTTTCTTCTTATCGAACCCCAAAAACGAAGGAAAATTCTCTCATTCACCCCACCCCAAATCTAATCTAAACCAACCCATGGACGTAAAACTAAACACACGTTTCTCATCACTCATGGCACTACTTCTTCAATTCCTTCTACTGGACCGTTCATCTCATATCCTACGCCACACCCACTCCTTAAAATGCGCACCCTCCTCACTCTCAGGCCACCTCCACCGCCATGCCTCTTCAGCTTCTCTTCTCCTCCTTCTCCTCCTCCTCCTCCTCCTGCATCTTCTTCTTCTTCTTCCTCATTCCTCTTCAGCTTCAGACCAAACAAGCGCTTCCACTTCCTCACTCCATGCTCTTCTTTGAAACAGACCAAGAAGCAGAGGAGCAGCACTGCTCCAAGCACTGCCCCACAGAGCCTCAGGTGGTTCTTTAGCAATCCAAAGAGTGAAGAAGAAGGCGGCGGGGGTGGAGGTGGTGATAAGCGAGGAAGTGATGGCGATGAGGGTGGGTTGGAGATGGAGGGTGACACTGCTTTTAAGGGTACACTTTTGGCTGGTGTGTTGTTGGTGGGTTTTGTTGGTGGCTTTGCCGCTGTTGGGTATGTCTATAAGGACCAGATCAACGCTTTCTTGAGTCAATTCTCGACTTTTATTGACGGTAATTTTGCTAGAATTTTGTACCCTTTGAGAATTATTGTCAATTTAGGTTGGATTTTGTTAGTTTCTGGCGGAATCATCCATGTGATTTTGTCCAGATTCTGCCACTCTTTTGAGGTTTTGCGTGAGTTTGATGTGGATGCTGTTGATTGATTAAAGTTCCACGTCTTCTTAAGGCTTTATGTGAAATTGGCATTAATTTTATTGTTTAATGTTGGAGTTCTGGTTAAGCTATTGCAGTTTCGCAAGAATACTCTTCTGACTTTTTTTAATGTGAACTCGGGGCTTTTTTGTTGATCGCTATTGGTACGGATATATTGGAAGAACTTTGGACCCATTTTTCAGTTGGTGATAATTTTCTTGCCTCTTATTAGGATTTGGGTCTCAGTGATTAATATTTTGCAAGAATTCTTTGAGGATTTCTACGAAATTGGTATATTCTATTAGAATCTGCTTTGTTGGTTTTATTTTTGTCGAAATTCAAGACCCATTCGAGTCGCAGAAGGTCGAAGCAGTATGTAATCCCGCTGGTTATGATAATTACATCCTTAGTAGCTATATAAGTGCATCTTTCGAGATGGTTGGCATAAGTGCAGTCTTTCAGGATAGGTGTTACCTTTTGTATATCTTCTGTACTTGGGCTATGTCTATTCATATCAATATGATCGTTTACTTATAAAAAAAAGTGCAGTCTTTCGGGATGGTTGGCATACATGAAGTTTCACATTTCAAAGAATCCATATTAAAGGGATTCCCTTTGATATATCTGTCTAGATGTGCCTCCATCTAGGCACCCCCTCCCCGTAAGGTGATTATAGGTATAGTATAGAAAAAGAGAGAAAAAATAAGTGGAAAAAACTGGGATTTTGTGCATGTAATTGCTTTCCCCTTTCAATAAATTATAGTTCAAATGACACCCCCTTACCCTCGTAAGAATGGATTGGAAAGTAAGGTCATGAGTTGAAGACCGCTTGTGTATGCATGAATTATCCAAGAGAAAAGGAAAAGGAAATGGATTTTTGCATTCCCTTGAAAAGTTTCCCTCTTGTTTAATTCCCTCGTTCGCTTTTTTCTGGAAGATAGTTTGAGAAAAATTACCCATAGAAACAACTAGGGTGAAAAAAAAATTCATCTCGTCATAAAAGCACTCCTAAACCATGTTTCTTCTCATCCCTTGATATCAACATTTTCAGCAAGTATCTGGACAACAATATAACTATTAGCTCATCTTAAGAGAAGAATGCACTTTTTAATTTAATCTTATATAGTTCTTTCACTGAACAGGTTATGGTCCTGCTGGATATGCTTTATTTGTAGCGGTTTATGCAGGATTGGAAGTATGCACTCGAAACTCTTTCTTGAGTATGGCACATACAAACACACACCCACGCACGCACACAATATTATCTGATAAAACTGACTTTGAATAGTTTATGTCCCTAGATACTTGCGATTCCAGCCATTCCTCTGACCATGTCAGCTGGTCTTCTATTTGGTTCTGTTATTGGCACTATCATTGTCTCTATCAGTGGCACGGTGAGTCATTTTCTTTTGCAAATTAGAAAGAACAATCAATGATAACCATCTCTCTCTCTCTCTCTCTCTCTCTCTCTCTCTCTCTCATATCTTCAACCTGTTTCAGGTGGCAGCAAGTGTGGCCTTTTTAATTGCTAGATATTTTGCCCGTGAGCGAATTCTTAAACTTGTTGATGGAAACAAAAAGTTTCTAGCAATTGACAAAGCAATAGGGGAAAATGGCTTCAGAATTGTTACCCTCCTTCGTTTGAGCCCTTTACTTCCATTTTCTCTGGGGAATTATTTATATGGATTAACGTCTGTGAAGTTTGTACCATATGTGTTGGGAAGGTCTGCTTCTTGTTGATCCACTTATAGTGCTTCGCCTAATATTGTTTTTGGTTTACTCTAAATGTTGATTCTGGATTTTATAGTGACTGAAGTTAATTGCCATGCTTATGGACATTTGAATTCTTCAAGATGATTTCACTCTAGACCTTAGAAACAATTTCCTCTCTAGCTTGAAATTCATAGAGATGTTATATCGACTAATCTTTGCTAGCAAATAAAGAGCTAAACTGTGACTGCGTTATGCATCGGCTAGCTGGTCATTGTTTGCTGAATCATGGCTCCAGTCATCATTTCTTTTTCTTTCAAATATTATATATTTATATATTTTGGAGGAAGAATACACACATGAACACACACACAAGGGGGATGTTTGATTTTGTCTATTCATTAAACTTTGTCTGTTAAAGTACAATGCGATTCAGAATTAGGAGACTGTGGTTCTCTTATTACTTATAAAAAAAAAAGAAAAAAAAAGGAGGCTGTGGTGATGCGAAAATGAGGAAATTTGGTTTGTAAACTTACCAAAACTGGAGGATTGTGCTATATAAAGTAATCTATTGAATCACCAGGCATAACTTTCTTCCTATAAAAAAAAAACCAGGCATAACTTTCTTAACAATTCCCAACATGGATTCTTGCTATTTGGCAGATGCATGGTGAATAAATAAGAGAGAAACAGTATCAAACTAAGAGCACAATGTGATAGGATTCAGCATGATAAGTTATGATGTTATAGGTTTCATATGAGCTTGTAAAGTCCTTCCTATCTCTGTTTTTTATTTAAATTTAAACAATAATTGTTGTGCAGTTGGTTGGGGATGCTTCCAGGAACATGGGCTTATGTGAGTGCTGGTGCATTTGGGCGAGCTGTTATTGTGAGTTTTTAATTGGTTTCTCCTTTTGCTGAAAGTCCTGTATGCATGAATTCTAATCACAAAATACTAACAATAACGCGAACACACACTCACAGACAAATAGGGCTAAAGTATGATAAGACTGCACCTTGCAAGGCTGGTGCGGTCACCATTTTTCAAATGGTACATTGGTGGGCATTTGTCATAGCTTTAATACACAATAGGGCAAACATCTCTTAGAAGATGGATAGTTAGGAAAAATTATGGAGTCAAGACATTAGAAAATCAAGGTTATTTTTCTGGATCGTATACTCTTCACTGATTCAAGCGAGATTTGAAAAGAACAGTTTAAATCCATGAATGATATACTATTATATATACATATGGTATGATGTCATCAACCTTGAAGGATTGTTGCCTGTTATAATTTCTCCGATATTTATAGGCACACGAATGGTATGTTTGCCTAAGATGTAGTAGTGGTCTTCGTTACTTTAGATAGTCTACATAGGCTAGAGATATGATAATCACAGCAGTACTTTATCCAACTAATCGACACTCTTCACTTCTGTTGAAAAATTCTTCACTTCTGTTGAAAAATTCGCCCTAACTTCCCCACTTACTAGCATCATGGGTATAGGGTCTTTTTAACTATTAACATGGGTGGGCATAGTGTAAAGTAGATAAGAAATAGGTTGGTAAACTAGAAAGTGTACATTTAGTAGGCGTGAGTCTTTTACCTTGGCTAAATACAATTTCTTCCAACCTGCTAGATTTAATTAAATCATTCAGATGAGTTGATTACTTATCAAAAGAAAAAATAAAATTCTGCAAGTCCTCTCGTTTTTTCCAGATTTAGCAGTCATTTACCATTTCCCCTTTTAGTTCTCAAGTTTATTACCTGTTGGCACATTACAAATCAAATTCAAGTCTCTTCCCTTCTTTTGGATCAAGAACTTCCATGATGAGGATGATTGGTAGAGTCAGATTCAATCCGGTAGTATGCCTTTTCATTTTTTCTTGGGGTGATGTTTCAGCAAGAAGAATCTGAAGTTGGTTTACCGGGAGGAAACGGTCAGCTATTGACACTTGGACTGGGACTATTGGCCACAGCAGTGGCTGCAACTTATGTGACACGGCTTGCAAAGGTAATACCCCTATGGAGCAGTGTTTTATTTTTCACCAACACTCTATTATGTTTGTGGCTATTGTCCTGACTGCTCATTTGCCAACGTATATTATTGGTGTTGTTCATTCCGAAGCTATTCATAATTTCATAGTGCTTGCTCATCATTTTTCCACCATGCTGAGTCGTTCCATTTTGGCACTTACAATGCAGGATGCTATAAAAGACATTGAGTAGACGCAGATATGAGTGGCTTATGCCCAGTGAGTCGATAACAACTTCAAATGGCAACATGAGCGGCAGGTGCATCGGTCATGTGAATTGTGTAGTATGTGAAGCAAATCGAACAGGAACCCTTTGATTTTTTCAAGTGTATCATCCAATATATGGTGCATATTAAAAAGAAGCATGGTTATTATATTTCAATACTTGACTTGCGATGGCCTTGGAAAAAGCGAACGTCTGCACGAAGCCAAAAAACAAAGACCGGCAAAAAAAGATTTAGGAAAAGCTCTCAGTTTTAACTAAACCACCAGCTATGTTTTCTTTTCTTAATGAAGTGGTTTTGAAGCTCTCGGGCAAGTACTTCGGTTCGGCTGTATTACTCAATTAAGAAGCCCATGAGTCTCCACGTTTCACTTTGCGTGCCCGTATGGAGGTGCCAAGTGTCCCTTCTCAAATCGGAACAGCCTAGAAACAACCAACCTATTTCATTCCTTAGAATTTTAAGAAGCCAGATTGGTCCCATGAAACTACTCAAAATCTGCCACGACGTCACCTACTTGCAAATCAATATGCCTCATGTTCTTTTCGATCGGCCACTTGTCCTGATGTCATAGGATATGTGTCTGGCTGCCAAAACACGCTAATTGGTTGTAAGAAGCTTAAATTGGCTACACGAAACAATCTTCCAGATGCTATAAAATAAGCCACCCAGAAAAAGAAATTGTTCATATGCCCATCGCCTTTGTATGTCCCCAAGTCCTTGCTCAAAATCAGCTTTCAAGCGATCTTGGACTTGACCATTTTGATAGTCTTCTACATGTACTTGCATTTCCTTTGACAATGGATTGGTCTCCAGAAGATGCCATGAAAGCTTACCTACACACCATTCAGCTGGTAAATATCTTTTAACTTGTGAATAGGTGCATACATATCATATAATAATACACTCTCTGCCTTACGATCATATCAAAAAATAATTCAAATAGTTCTGTATTTTGTTGGTGAAAAGCACCTTTGCTTCTTGCAAATGCAAATCTAATTGGGTAACAAGATTATCGACCACATATGTTGATTGAATCCACGCAATTGTCTCCAGTGTAAGATCCACGACTCTACCCTTGGACTTGGAACCACAAGATTGATTGAACCCAACTATGTGGAGCTTATATCAGCTTTGGCAGCCGGAAACCGGGCCAAACTAATGGTGGAAATCACCTCAAATGACATATCTGCATTAACACTAGCACTAGCTGTTGCTGCCAAGCAAACGGGTGGGCGACTAATTGTTTGTATTATTCATGAAGATCATGATATCGAGAAAAGCAAGGCTTGGCTTGCAGAGAATGATCTTGAAGACACGATCGACTTTGTGCATGGGAATCCTTGTGAAGTGATAAGCAGATACAAGAATATTGATTTTGCAGTTATCGACTGCAAACTTGAAGATCACATCAAGTTATTCAAGACTATAAACCTTAATCCAAGTGGGTCGATAGTGGCAGTAAGCAATCTACAACATAGAAGAGATGGAATATCATTTGCTGAAGTTGTGAAGGGGAGGAATATCGGTGTAAAATCTGCCACTCTTCCTATAGGAGAAGGAATGGAGTTGACAAGAATCCGGTCAACCGGTAAACCCGAAACTTGGAGATCATACAAAAGATTTCTTGTAATATTTGAGAATTGAAAGAAATTTCACGACATGAGATTTCCAAGGTCAGAAAAGGAAAATGCAAAGATTGTTACGTTTCTGCAGTGATTTATATTACCCATGTATATATCACACAAGAAAATTAGTGTGAGATTTATGACGAATAATAAATATCCTATATAATTTAAATATATATATTTTATTTCAGTAGCTGATTTATAAAATTATTTCTAATTTATAATATCAAAATGGATTATGGGTATAAAATAATATATATAATTTATTATATCAATGCAACTTGTCCGTATCAAAATAAGATGTGATAGAGTTGGGTGTTAAAAAAAGAGATTATTAGTATATAACTTTTTGCATTTTCTTAGATAAATTAGGTAGCAAAGAAATTCGAGCGTCGAAGCTTGGAAAATTTGATAGTCACGTCACGTGTTGCCGAATGCCGGGTGAGAAGATGGCGTAGGAGACTCCTCCTCCACTTGGGTCCTTCACTCCACTACTGATAGGGCAGAGGAGGAGCGAGTAGTTTGACGAGAAGGAAAATTGAACGGTTAGTTGGTATGTGTCTGTGGCATTTTTGTTCATTCTTCTTGATCTTGCGTCAGATCGCTTAGACTCGGACATATGCACTGTGGAGAATAACTTCCTTTTCTAATGTTTTTTGAGAACATTTCAAATGTTTATTTTCCATCATGTTTCGAAGTGTCAATTTTTTTTTTCCGTTTAAGTTAGACGACCGTACCAATTCCTGGGATTTGTTTGATTGCTTGGAGTTTGTAATTTGTATTAGTTACCATTTTGGCATAAACGCATCGATTTGATGGATCTGACTGAATGCTATCTATACAGATACTCATGCACTGATCGATATCTACGTGGGTGGCTGGTTGGCTTCCGTAATATATTTGAGGAAAGTCCTCTATGAACGCTGTATGATTGAAAGAGATTAGAACGTGATAGTGGCTGATATGATTCAATACTTTCTGTGGACTTTTCGCTATCTGTCTTTGATGGATGCGCTTCCACGATCCTAAGATTGAATGTGGGTTGGAATTGTTTTGTTACAAGTACTTGTTGGTTAGAAGTTTGGAACATGTATCTGTTGCGACTATATTTGTTGATAAGTGCTTACGTTACAAACTTACATGTATAATTTGAGACTTATGATGAATTTTTGGTGATTGTGCACAAGCCCTAAAAAGGATCTTAGCCCACTCAAACAAAAAACATCATTATGAGAAACTTGATTCAATAATATACTACTTTTAACTTACATTGCTAATAAGACGTTTGAATGCTCAGTGCTCGCATTCTGAGCTTCTGGATTTGTTGTCTTAGTTTGGATAGGACATCTTCTGTCCTTTTGGTATTCATCAACTTTTCTCTGGTAACCATTCTAACTGTAAGAAGTAAGAGTTATCTTCTCTTTGCTTACAAATAGGCTTTGCTTTTAGTTTATTTTGAGAATTTCCTTAGTGATCGTTATAATTTGAAGTATACAAAACAAATCAACACTGTTTTGTATTGCTCTGCAGTGTGGGTGTTGATTGCTTTTTCTTTGTTTGTTCTGTTTGAAAAGCATATCCAGTTACAAACTTGGTGAGAAGATGCCATGGGAGCCTCCAGTGGTCCGAGGTTTTCTGGAATGCAGAAACAAGTACTCAGTCTATACAGAGGGTTTCTGCGAGCAGCTCGGTCAAAATCTGCCGAAGATCGACGAAAGATTGAATCCATTGTGTCAGTTGAGTTCCGTCATAATTCCAAGCAAGTAGATCGCAAAAACTTCCTCTACATCGAGTACTTACTTCGCCGAGGTAAGAAACAGCTCGATCAGCTCAAAAGCCCTGAAACTATTGGGTTATCATCTTTGAACATCAGAGTTTCTGAAACCAAATTTCCTAAGCCTTGAACGAACACAAATTTATATATATATTTTTTCAATTTCTATCATAATATCTTCAAGGACAACTTTTATGACGAACAAAGTTGCATATGCATGAAACGTATAGCTGATTTGATCGATTCTCTAGAGAAAAAGTATTGTGCACTTTATGTCTATGGTATCTTGCAGGAGAAAAAAGCCAAATCAATTTAACCCACTTTAGTTCATTGTTTTAAGGCATTCAACTAATCAAAACAGAATTTAGGAGGTTATTTATGCTCATTCTGTTTTCATGTACAGAAACCAGAGCTGGATTGAGAATTTCAAAATTCAGGACAATTTTGATTTCGGGTTTTGCTCTTAATTTTGTATGAACCCAATTCGAACGGAAAATTCTATAGTATTACATGAAAATTACGAAGTATGTTTATTTAATGGTAATCATAACTGAAAAAATTGATATATTCGGGTTACGCAAAGACCAAAATTGATGGGGTGATCACTATCCAAAGGCTAAACAATGCCGTGTTGGAAAAAATCTGTAGTAACGCACAAAAGTCATAATGTCGGTGAGGGCCACGCATGCATGTAAATATTAACTTTTGACTCTCAAATCTCGTACTAAAATTCTCACCTCCAATTATTGAATAAAGCAGAAAGACAGAAGTCAGCGCACCATTATAGACACATGTTACTGACCGAATCCTCATCTAGAATCTAATAAACGGAAGCCAGCGATTACATGATTTGTCGTCGGTGCAATTGGCCTGAACAAAGATCCTCAACTTTGACCCGCCAACATCACTTGTAAAGAAAAACTACACCCGGTACATTCTGTCTAATAGGATCTCTCTCTCCCTCTGGGGTCTGGAACTCCGGCTTTATCATGTCTCTTCATGGAATGAATTACAATTGAAGGTCAAGTGCTGTTAGCAAAATATCGTGGGGAAGAAAATAGCATAATATGGCCTTACTTCCAGTGGACTACGCCATTAGCAAAATAATTTTCATTCTTGAGAACGAGGTGTCCTTGGTGGCAGGGATTTCTTATGAGCTTCAAGAAATTAAGCACGAGTTAGCAAGCATGAGGTCCTTTCTAGAGGATGCAGATACAAAAGGAGCTTACACCGAAGGTGAAAAAGTTTGGGTGGCGAACGTGAGGGAAGTAGCATATGATGTCGAAGACATCATCGACGAGGTCATGTACCATATCAGTCGGCCCCAACAATCCCTCAAATTCACACGGTTCCTCCAGAAAACCATCGAGTTTCTGAAGAACATTTGGCTGAGGCATCGCCTTGCAATCAAATTACGAAAAATCAGTACTATCGCCAAGTCTATTCCGGAGAGACACCAGCGATATGCTGTTCATCATGTCGAAGGGTTAACCTTAACCCTCTATGATGAGTCAAACTGGGTTCGGAACCTTCGCGAGTCGGCTCTCTTCACTGACAACGAAGAGCTTGTTGGGATTCAGAATGACAAGGAAACATTGTTATGGTTATTGATGGATGAAGAACCACGTCGCGCTGTTATTTCAGTTGTTGGCATGGGTGGTTCAGGTAAGACAACTCTTGTTGCCAATGTTTACAATACTCCTATAGTGAAGCAACATTTTGATTGCCATGCGTGGATCTTGGTGTCCCCAACTTATGTCATTGAAGACTTGCTTGGGTATGATCCGGGAGTTGTACCAAGCTGCAAGGGAATTCTTACCGAAGGATCTCAACACCTTGAGGTTCAGACAGTTGGTAGAGACGCTTGCTAATTTCCTAAGGCCTTTAAGGTATGTTGTTGTTTTAGATGACGTATGGAATGTGAATCTTTGGAGTGAAATTGAAGTATCAATCCCAGATGGTGATTTTGGAAGTCGGGTGTTGCTTTCAACGAGGAATGAAAATATTGCTTCGTCTTCCTTTGGAGTACAAACCTACGTTCACCATATTCAACCATTGGGAAAGGATGAGGCTTGGGCCCTGTTTTGTCTGAAAGCATTCTCAAGCAATCCTGATAATTTCTGTCCCCTCGAGCTTGAATTGATAGCAAGGGACATCGTGGGCAAATGCCAGGGCCTTCCACTTGCAATTGTAGCTTTAGGAGGTCTGATGGCCTCCAAGAAGTTTGAAACGGAATGGAGAACAGTTTTGAATAGCATGAATTGGGAATTAAGCAACAATCCAATGTAGGAAGTAGTCAAGAGCGTGTTGTTGCTAAGCTTTGATGATTTGCCATACCGACTTAAGCATTGTTTCTTGTATTGTTGCATATTCCCGGAAGATTATCTGATACGGAGAAGGAGACTGATCAGGCTCTGGATGGCAGAAGGTTTTATAGAAGAAGTTAGAGGCCTGAGTCCAGAAGAAGTTGGTGAGAGCTACCTTATCGAACTTGGACGCCGAAACATGCTTCAAGTTGTAAAGAACTCAGCTGGTCGACCAAAATCATGTAAGATGCACGATCTTATGCGAGAACTTGCTCTCACGAAGTCAGAAAGAGAGAAACTTTGTTTCATACATGATGGCCACGAACCATTAAGAGAGAATGGGGCACGTCGATTGTCGACTAAAAAATGCGACAAGAAGTTTGAGTCATGGCCATGCATTTCTCGGCTTCGATCTTTCTTTGTTTTCCTCGATACAATTGACTCTTCATCATCTCTATATTCACTTCCATCTGGTTTTAGGCTTTTAAGGGTCATAGATGTGCAATATGTACCAATCCGCAAGTTGCCGAATGAAGTAGGGAATTTGTTCAACTTAACAAACATGAACTAGGCGGGAACTTGCATACAGGAGCTTCCAAAATCCATAGGGAGACTTCGCAACCTGCAGAGTTTAAATCTTTTTCAGACAAAAGTAAAGGCACTTCCCCGAGGAATATGGAATTTGCAAAACTTGAGGTATTTGATCGTGTGCCATTACAATCTTGAATTAGTTGATGATTTCAACTACATAAATGGGTCAACGGCACCATCAAATGTGGGAAATTTAAAGAACTTTCAAGTTCTGCATTTTGTCAAAGTGAATGATGCTATAGCGAGACATGTGGAGAAACTGACCCAACTCACTTGCATTGGCATTAGGAAAGAAAGAGAAGTGGACGAGAGGATCTTGTGCTCTTCAATTGAAAAGTTGAATCGCCTTTGCCACTTAACGTTAATGGCTTCAAGTGGGGATGAAGTCCTTCATTTGGATGCACTATCATCACCTCCTCCCAACCTTCGGAGACTAAATTTGATTGGGAAATTGGGCAAAGTTCCACCGTGGTTTTTCTCACTTCAGAGCCTTAAGGCTTTGTTCTTAAGTTGGTCACGACTGCCTGAAGATCCACTTCCTTACATCCAATCGCTACCTAACCTGCGTAGGCTTACTCTTGTCAATGCTTATGTGGGAAACTGGCTATGCTTTCGTACAGGTTTCTGTGGTCTAAAAAGTCTGATTTTGCGTAATTTTCCTCAGTTGATTGGCATAGTCATTGAGAAAGGGGCTATGCAAAGTCTTGAGAATCTATGGTTTAGCAAATGCATGGAGTTGAAGATGATGCCTCAAGGTATCGAGCATCTTACAAATGTCCAACAAATTAGTTTAACCAGTGTTCGGCAAGAACTCATTGAACGCATACGCAGAGAAGGAAGCGTGGATCGCCCAAGGATTCAGCACATCCCAAAAATTAACCATTATTACTGGTCATCATCTGGGTGGCATTATGAAAATTTATCCTAATACCTAAGAATGACAGTATTAGTTTACTACTATCTCTATTTCAGCGAACTCTCTGCTTTTGCATCATTTGTTTGGAAAGCTTGTGTGCATCTCAGTTTGCTTCTTTGAAAATGTTGTTTGATTTTCTAAGTTATACGACCTGCATATATAATAATGCATTGGCGTTTGCTCAATTTGTTTCACACTTACCCTAAATTCTCATATGAAACTTGGCATTATATAGTTAGGAGTCATTCTTTGTATAGCGAACCTCCTCTGCTCTGCATCATTTGATTCTGAGTGAAACCTTTTTTGTTGAAACCACCCAAGTATGACTCTAGACTCTCCACTGTTTCTTAGTTTGTTGTATTAGGCACCGTTTGGTGCATTAGATGCAAGACTTATGCATTAGATGCAAGACTTATGCAAGACTTATGCAAGACTTGGCCATAAATTGCTGCACCGAATTACCTACAGTGAGGTTCCCTCTCCTATAAAAGGAGAGCTCCCATTGTGTAAAACAGTGTGGGCATCAAGAGAGAACAAAGTGAGGGCAAATTCAGAGAGAAAAGAGGGACTACGTGAGAGTGTTTTGAGAGAGTTTTGTAAATTTTTACAAACTCAGTAAAAGAGGCTCCAGTGGACGTAGACAATTTGCTAAACCACTTAAATATTGTTTTGTGTGATTTTTGGACAGGTTTCAGGCGCAACAATTGGTATCAGAGCTTTGGTTCGAATTGTCCGAAAATTCAAGTTGTTCAAAATCAATTTTTGACCACTCCAGGGTGTTCCTCGCGTCGAGACGAATCCGTTGCCGCAAACGGAATCGAAAACGGAGGTCGGAAGATCCCACATGCGCCTCTAGAAGCTCGGCGCGTGCATCTGCTGCAACTCATGCTCCCCCACGCGCATCGGAGGTTGAGGACGATTGCGACCCACGCGCCCCCACGCACTCCAGAGGAGGAAGACGCGTGACGAACACGCTCCAGACGCGCCCCCATGCGCCCTAAGACGTTTCGCGCGTGTAAGCCACGCGCCTCACGCTCTCCCACGCGCCTCACAGGTCTGCAGCGCGTGTATCACACGCGCCCACCACTCGCACTGCTCCGCGCTTGTATATCACGCACCAGACGATCAGAACCGTCCGTTTTTCCAGATCCATTTCGGCTTGATCTAAGCCATTCGGAGTTCGATTTCAACAATCAAATAGTGCTTTCCTACTATTTGGATTGTTCCGGACTCATCCGTACGGTTAGAATTTTGAAATTTTGAGTCTAAATTTTCTAAATTCAAATGGAAGGATCTGGAAGAGATAGGAGCTCTGAAAATGCCAGTAGCTCATGACGTCGGTCCACAGTGTCAAATGCAAAATTTGAAGTTGAAAAGTTCGATGGAACCAGAAACTTCGGCATGTGGCAGTGTAAGGTTATGGATGTGTTGATCCAACAGGAGTTGGATATTGCCTTGGAGGAGAAGCCAGATGAGATGACTGAGAAGGATTGGAGGAAGCTTAATACCCAAGCTTGCAGTACAATCCGGTTATGCCTTACCAAAGAGCAGAAGTATTTTGTCATGAGGAGACAAATGCTAGGAAACTTTGGCAGAAATTGGAGGACAAGTTCATGAAGAAGAGCATTGAGAGTCGTCTGCACTTGAAGAAAAAGCTCTTCAGATTCCAATTTCGTGAAGGTATTTCCATGTCTGAACATCTAAATAGTTACAACCAAATTCTTGCTGATTTGTTAAACTTGGATATTGAAGTCCAAGATGAAGATAAGGCTTTACTGCTGTTAAATTCATTGCCTGATACATATGAGCATTTAGTTACTACTCTATTGTATGGGAAGGAAAAGATCAGTTTTGATGATGTATCCAGCTCTTTAATTAGCAATGAGTATCGCAAAAAGGATAAGCAGGTACATCAAGATACATCAAGTGAAGCGCTAACAGCAAGGGGGAGACCACAGTCAAGGAATTCTGGAAGGAGGAAAGGTTTTCATTCGAAAACCCGGGCCACATCACGTGGTTCATTAGTCGGCAGAAAACTCGCCAGAGACGAGTGTTCCTTTTATCACAACAAAGGACACTGGAAGAAAGATTGTCCCAAGCTGAAGGGACAACAACAGAATCAACCCACCACAGCCAATGTCGTGGACAGAGATGACGACTCAGATTTTGCCTTGGCAAGTTCATCATCTATTTGTCATTCCGATGAATGGATTATGGATTCCGGATGTACCTATCACATGTGTCCCAATCGGGACTGGTTTACTGACTTCACAAAAATTGATGGTGGAGCAGTACTTATGGGCAATGACAGTGCCTGTAAGACTCAAGGAATAGGTAGCATTCGGTTAAAGCTGCACGATGGCAGTGTCAAGACTCTGACAGAAGTTCGGTACGTTCCGGACTTGCAGAAGAATCTCATCTCACTGGGATCTCTGGATTCAAAGGGATTCAGAATCATCATTGAAGACGGAACTCTCAAAGTACTAATGGGAGTTCAGGTGGCAATGAAGGGTTTGAGGCGAGGAAATATGTACTTCTTGCAAGGAAGCACTGCTGATGGAAGAGCTTCCACATGCAGTGAGAAGCTAGATCAGACTGATGCTGACACCACCAGTCTTTGGCATATGCGTATGGGACACGCTGGAGAAAAAACTTTGCAAACACTGGTAAAGCAAGGCTTACTCAAAGGTGCCAAGACTGGTAAACTGTCCTTCTGTGAGCACTGTGTATTAGGGAAGTAGAAGCGGATCAAGTTCGGAACCGCTGTACACAATACACAGGGAATTCTTGACTATGTACACTCCGATGTCTGGGGACCTACCCAAAATGCATCTTTGGGAGGTAAGCATTGGTTTGTAACCTTTGTAGATGATTATTCTCGTCGTGTGTGGGTATATACGATGAAAAGTAAAGATGAAGTGCTGAAAATCTTCCTTGATTGGAAGAAAATGGTTGAAACTCAGACCGGCAGAAAGATCAAGCGACTCAGATCTGATAATGGAGGTGAGTACACTTCAGATCCCTTCATGGAAGTATGCCGGAGAGAGGGTATTTTCAGACACTTCACGGTTCGAGGTACACCACAGCAGAACGGTGTGGCAGAACGAATGAATCGTACTTTACTAGAAAAAGTGCGATGTATGTTGCTGGATGCTGGATTCAGTAAACAATTTTGGGCGGAAGCTGTGACATATGCCTGCCACCTCATCAACCGACTACCCGCAGCTGCCAATGACGGGAAGACGCCCATTGAAATGTGGAGAGGTAAACATGCTACTGATTATGATTTTTTACACATTTTCGGATGTCCTGCTTACTATCATGCTAAAGAAAGTAAGCTTGATCCTAGAGCTAAGAAAACAAAATTCTTAGGCTTCAGTACTGGTGTAAAAGGATATAGACTTTGGTGCATAGAGTCTAAAAAGGTAATAATCAGTAGAGATATTACATTCAATGAATCTGAGATGCTTAAGTCACATAAGCATAAAGATTCCAATGATGGCAGCAATGATGACGAAACATCAGATGATTCGCAGACTGTGAAGTTTATTACTTCAATGAATTCGAGAAAACATGGACAAGATGAAGTTGATAGTCCAGTCACAGTACCTCCATGTCAACCCGAATCAATAACAACCAACAGACCGAGACGAGAGAAACGTGTTCCGTCACGTTATACAGACTATGTGACATATGCATTACCAGTTGAAGGGGGTGAGATCCCAACCACTTACAGGGAAGCCATACAGTCCAGTGAACAAGTTGAATGGACAAAGGCTATGAATGAAGAGATGCAGTCTCTTCACCAGAATCAGACTTGGGAGCTTGTGTCGCTTCCCAAAGGAAAGAAGACAATTGGCTGTAAGTGGATCTTCAATCAGAAAGATGATCAAGGTGCTAAAAATGGAGTGCGATACAAAGCAAGGTTGGTAGCCAAGGGCTACGCTCAGACAGAGGGAATTGACTACAGTGAAGTATTCTCTCCTGTTGTGAAGCATTCATCCATTCGGATATTGCTAGCTTTGGTTGCACAATATGATCTTGGGTTAGCACAGCTTGATGTGAAGACAGCTTTCTTACATGGTGATCTGGAAGAGGAGATTTATCTGTCTCAACCAGAAGGTTTTAAAGAAGCTGGAAAAGAAAATTGGGTATGCAGTCTGAAGAAGTCTCTCTATGGCTTGAAGCAGTCACCTCGGCAATAGTATAAACGGTTTGACCGTTTTATGATGGACCTGAAATACACTCGTTGCCAATACGATCACTGTGTATATTTCAGAAAACTTGCAAATGGATCTTTCATTTATTTGCTTTTATATGTAGATGATATGTTAATAGCATGTAAAAGCAAGGGGGAGATAGATCGCTTAAAAACTCAGTTAAGTAATGAGTTTGAAATGAAAGATCTGGGAGAAGCACGAAGAATACTGGGGATGGAGATCAATAGAGATAGGGTGAAAGACACAGTTCACCTTACTCAGAAGTAGTATCTGAAGAAAGTACTACAACGCTTCAACATCGACTCGAAGACGAAGCCGGTGAGTACTCCTATGGCCCCATATTTCAAGCTCAGTGCATTGCAATCTCCTAAAGATGATGAAGAGCGGGACTACATGAGGAATGTCCCATATGCAAGTGTTGTTGGAAGCTTAATGTATGACATGGTGTGTACACGACCTGATATCTCCCAGGCTGTTAGCTTAGTTAGTCGCTATATGCATAATCCTGGAAAGGTTCATTGGCATGCGGCTAAGTGGATTCTATGGTATATTTCAGGGACCGTAGATGTTGGTTTGAAATTTGAGAAGAGTAAAAATAATCTAGTAACTGGATATGTTGACTCAGACTATGCAGGTGATCTTGACAAACGCCGATCGACAACTGGATATGTGTTCACTATGGGTGGAGGACCAGTTAGTTGGCGATCAACTTTGCAGGCAACAATTGCGCTATCATCAACTAAGGCTGAATACATGGCTGTAACAGAAGCCATGAAAGAAGCTATTTGGTTACAGGGATTGGTAACAGAATTGGGTTTTAAGCAGCACGAGGTTACCGTTCACTGTGACAGTCAAAGTGCAATTCATTTGGCAAAAAATCAAGTGTATCACTCTCGAACAAAACACATAGATGTCCGTTTTCACTTTGTACGTGAAATATTAGAAGAAGGGGACATCAAACTTCAGAAGATTGGCACTGAAGATAATCCAGCAGATATGTTGATGAAAGTCATCACAGGGATCAAGTTTCAACATTGTTTGGACTTGATCAACATCATATACTGCTGAGCACCCTCGGGTGCATTGGAGCGCATTCGACAGCGGAAGTCTCTCATGTCAAAGAATGAGGTGCATTCATTTTTGTAAGCAGCCTCATATGGCACACTTGGGTGGAGGGGGTGATTGCTGAAACCACCCAAGTATGACTCTAGACTCTCCACCGTTTCTTAGTTTGTTGTATTAGGCACCGTTTGGTGCATTAGATGCAAGACTTCTGCAGCACCGAATTACCTACAGTGAGGTTCCCTCTCCTATAAAAGGAGAGCTCCCCTTGTGTAAAACGGTGTGGGCATCAAGAGAGAACAAAGTGAGGGTAAATTCAGAGAGAAAAGAGGGAGTACGTGAGAGTGTTTTGAGAGAGTTTTGTAAATTTTTACAAACTCAGTAAAAGAGGCTCCAGTGGACGTAGGCAATTTGCTGAACCACTTAAATATTATTTTGTGTGATTTTTGGACAGGTTTCAGGCGCAACACTTTTTTGGTAGCTTAGACAAAAGGGATAGCCTTTATTTGTACTATTGGCTGTAAGATTGTATGCTGTAGCTCAATTTGCTTCTTTGACAATGTTACTTGCTTGTCTGAATTGTGTAACCCACATTGCCATTTATTCCATTTTTGTGTTACGGATCGACTGGAGACAAACAGAAAGAAGGCTGAGCTAAACTCATGTGAAGAAAATCAAACGGCAGAGCTAAGTTCTCTACATGTTGTCAGAAATTAAGTAGAGCTACATTAATCTTGGGTAGATTCTGGCAAAAAAATTGTCAAGGATGTAGCACTTTGCTGTCTATTTTTACTATCTGTCTACTCCCTCAAATGGCTGCTTTTCCCCGTCTGGGACAACTTGTTAATCCCTGTGACTATAGTCCTTGTAATTAATACAGCTATATATGTTTTAGTGCAGTCTTCGCCAAGCTTAAACGACAATCATTAATATTTCAGTTTCCTAATATTAATATTGTCTTAATCCCCGGAAGTGTGTTTATATATTTATATATATATATATATATATTATAATTTGTGGTTTCTTTTATTATTTTTCCAATCAAATTCTGTGCCAGAATCAAGCAGCAAAACATTTGGATTGAACCCAATTTGTTTCAGGGAGTTTAGTTTCTGTTATTCAGAACTAGCTCTATCTATTAAGCGGTGTGCTTCGTTTATCTCTTCATCCGTTCAATGAATTGATACCTAATACTTAATTCAAAAGTTGCATTTGACAAAGTTAATTAAAAGAGATAAACGATGTTTATAGTTTTAAGGTGTATAAGTGCATACTCTTTTTGAAAAAAAAAAGTTAATAAATGCAGGATTATGCATAAGCAGCTCAATATAAATTGAGGCAGCCTAAGGTAAAATTGATGTGAGCCATTCGTAATTATAATATAATAAAATATAACTTATTATAAGAAATATTTTCAAGATTTTTAATAAAATGAGATTTTATTTAAAATTCTTTAAATAAAGTTTTTTAATTTGAGTTTATATTTAATACAACAACTTAAAGACATCAATGTCGATATTGTATGTCGATTAGCAAGATCTTAAAAAAATTATTTAAGAATATAAATAATTCATTATATTAAATATTAAATTTAGTATTATGGGGCCTTACTAACACTGAAAAATATAAAAATCATTTAAATTTTCTTAATGAAACAGAATTTAAAAACATACCTCACTGAATTTATAGTTTTATTTTTGGAGGCCTTGCATAGGGTGGATGTGGCGCCACCAAAATCCCCACGTACGGATACGGAGAATTCGAGGCGCCCGGATGGTGACATCACGGGTCACCATCCTAACGACGAGTGCCAAGTGTGTGCAAGCGACAAATGTGCACAAGAAGATACGCAGCGGATAGCAAAGACAAATACTAAGTACCAGAATTTTTTCTTAAATAAAATACAAACGGTTCAAAGGCACATAATAAAATATTACATGATATAAATATTGCTTCAAACCATACATAAAACATGAACTCCAACTCAAAACTCCGGCGGAGCCGCATCCTCGGGCTCAGCCTCCTCCTCCTCCTCAAACGCTGCATCAAAATCTACGGTACCAAAAATGGTGCCGCAGGTAAGTAAAACCCAAACACCACTAGATAAAAGCATATTAAACTCAAACAACAAGTATGAATGAATGTCAATGCTCCAAAACTCATAAATCATATTTTCCACGCACGCCAAAAACCCATTTGGCTTAAAAACATAACCTTAAAAACCAAGCCTCGCCATTATCCCAGATAATGGCCCAAACCACCATTTTCCCCGAAAATGGATCACAAGACCATCGCCATTTTCCCAGAAAATGGCCCATATCCGAAAACCATGAAAACCAACCAATTATGCATGCACCATGATCTCCCCTAGGGATCATCCGCACACTCTGGCTCTGTGCCACACCGCAGGTAACGTCTACGCGTGTGACACCTACACGAGCGATGCCCAGACTCGCGCCTCCAACTCGCGCGTACCTGGCCAGGCCATCCTCTAGTCCCCGCCACTAAAAGGACCACGGAGTCGACACGACAGCGTTACCGTATCGTGCGATCCGGTCGTCGCCCGGCGACAACCCAGGGGATGTCACTCAGTATTATCCACTCCCGAGTGACCAGAGGAGCTCCACCGAGATAATAACCCATCCCGGCTTGGGCTCGTGATACGCACACTCCCAAAAATCATTTACGCCAATAAAACATGATTTTTCCAATAAAATAAAATACAAGTGCATGCATCATGTAAATGCCAATTTCAATGCTCGACAAATAAATTCAACCATAGCACAACAAATCAAGCAACTCCGTCCTCCATCCATCCGACCCCCGAACTCCTCGGACTCAGTCCGGAATCAGCGAACCAACCAAATAATTTATTGAAAGAGTAAAATACATTTAAATCTAAAAGTAGCGTTTGGAAAATACTTACAGCGCTATATAGGATTTTTAGAAGGTTCGGCGCGAAGCGAACGGCGATGCGAAAGCAACGTAACAGTGCAAATGCACTGTTCCCGTGGGTCGCAAAATACCCACTTTTGACCGGGGACAAACCAAGACACCAAATTGATAGGGAATGGTCTAGAGATGTTTATGAAGCTAGTGGAAGTGAGTTTTGGCCGTGGGTGGCGGCGAAAACGCCGGTAGGGGCGGAAAAAGGGCAAATCGGAGTTGAGCTCGTGGGAGCCGCTCCGGTGACCGTTTGAGGCCGGGGATGGGTGGGTTAGGTCGGCAAGGAGTAGGGGAAGAAGTGGTGAAGAGGTGGTGGCCGGAGGTGGAGCGACGGCGGCGGATCGGGCCTCAAGCCGTGCGGCTTGTTGGGCTTTTTCCGGCCAAACGGCCGGCCGGTTGGGGCTGGGAGTCGGAGGGGATGATCACCGGCCGGAGGGGAGTCGACCGGCAGGGGTGGCGTCGGGCACGACGCCGGCGAACGGCGGGCCTGGGCGGGAAGGCTTTCCGGCGTGGGTGAGGAGAGAGAGAGAAAGAGAGGGACGCGGGGAGAGAGAGAGAGAGCCGAACGGGAGAGGGAAAAAAAGGAAAAAGAAAAAAGAAAAAAGGAAAAAAGAAAAAGAAGAGGAAAAGAAAAGATGAAGGAAATTAATGAGGTCCAGTCCTCACGTCGGAAGTCCAAAAACTGATCAGCCGAAAACGGTAAAAACATAAAACGATTAAAATAAATTAACACTACATCAAATAAATAAATAAACACCAATAAAATATTTTAAACACATCAATAAGCTAAAATAAAATAAATAACTAGTAAAAACCAATTATTTAAATTTTTAAAACCAAAAACAAGCCAAAATAAATTAAATCACAATTTAAATCCAACAGCCAATAAAATCCATTTAAAACTCGATAATTTAAAATAAAAGCACTATAAAATATTTAATTAAATTAAAATATCCCTTCAGTGAAAATACACAAAAAAGCGGGTCATCACATCCTCCCCCCCTTAAAACAAATTTCGTCCTCGAAATTTGCAGGTCCGAACACCAACTTGAAACAAGCCATACAATTCCACATAAAACCGACTGCAACCAAGATTAAAAAAAACGTACCGTCATCACTCGAACAAGTAGGGGTACTGCTCCCTCATGTCCACTACTCGCTCCCAGGAGAAATCTTGAGCTAACGGATCTCCCCAGGCCACCTTAACCAGATATATCGTTTTAGACCTTAACTGTTGCTCCTTCCAATCCATGATCTGCGATGGAACAACCTCATAAGTAAGGTCCGGTTGCAACTGAATATTCTCTGGGTCGACAAAACGTGGCTCTTGTTGTCCAAAACTCTTCTTTAAAGACGATACATGGAAGACATTGTATATATCCCCAAAATATTCTGGCAAAGCAACTCTGTAAGCGACGGACCCTACCTTCTCCAAAATCTGAAAAGGTCCAACATATCTTGGATCCAGCTTTCTCTTCTTCCCAAAACGCTTAACTCCTTTCATGGGAGAGACCTTAAGATAAACCCAATCGCCTTGTTCGAAAGACAATTCTCTCCTCCTGGTATCCGCGTAACTCTTTTGACGACTTTGCGCTGCAGCCATGTTATCTCTTATAATCTGAATCTGATTTTGCATATCCTGTATTATCTCGGGTCCAATTATTTTCTTCTCCCCGACTTCATCCCAACATAAGGGTGATCTGCATTTTCTACCATACAGAGCTTCATAAGGAGCCATTTGGATGGATGCATGGAAGCTGTTATTATACGCGAATTCTATGAGTGGCACGTGATTCTCCCAACTTCCTTGAAAATCTAAAGCACACGCTCGCAACATATCTTCAAGAGTTTGAATCGTGCGCTCTGACTGGCCGTCTGTCTGGGGGTGATAAGCAGTACTAAACTTTAATTTAGTACCTAAAGCCGCCTGCAAACTCTTCCAAAAATGGGAGGTGAACCTTGGATCTCTGTCCGACACTATGCTCTTGGGTATCCCATGTAGTCTCACTATTTCCTTTACATACAAGCGGGTCAATTTTCCCAGAGAATCCGCATTATTGACCGGTAAGAAATGAGCACACTTAGTCAGTCGATCAACAATTACCCAAACTGAGTTCTTTCCACTGGGAGTCCTCGGTAAGCCCACTACAAAATCCATAGAGACGTCATCCCATTTCCATTCAGGAACAGGTAGAGGCTGGAGCAAACCTGCTGGTCTTTGATGCTCGGCCTTGACTTGACGGCAAGTGCCACATCTCTCAATATACAAGGCAATATCCCTCTTCATTCCTTCCCACCAATAATTTTTCCTTAAGTCCCGATACATTTTGGTGCTACCCGGATGAACGGAATAGGGAGCCGCGTGAGCCTCCGTCATAATTCGCTCCTTAAATTCCGAGTCCTTAGGAATTACTCTACGATCTCGGAATCGAAGAATCCCATCTTTATCCAAACTGTAGTGCAACGGCCCTCTAGATTTTCTGACCCTTTTTCTAATGTCCAACAGCTTCGGATCTTTTCTCTGAAGAGTCTTCAATTCTTCAAAATCAATTACCCGAATATCAAGAATTGAAGATATCACTTCCTCTTGCTGCGAACTTCCAATAAGGAGCCTTCTCAACCCGCAAAGTAAAGAATCCACTCCAGAAGATTCAGCTTCATCCTCTAAATGTGACTTCCGGCTCAAGGCATCTGCAACTACATTTGCTTTTCCTGGGTGGTATTTAATCTCGCACTGATAGTCGCTTATTAGCTCTAACCATCTCCTTTGCCTCATGTTGAGATTCTTCTGAGAAAATAAATGCTTCAGACTCTTGTGATCGGTGTAGATCTCGCAAACTGCTCCATATAAAAAGTGTCGCCAAATCTTAAGGGCAAACACTATTGCGGCCAATTCCAAATCATGTGTCGGGTAATTCTTCTCGTGGTCTTTCAGTTGACGAGACGCATAAGCCACGACCCGTCCTCCTTGCATGAGAACACACCCCAAACCAAATTTAGATGCATCACTAAAAACAACAAACGGCTCAAGCGGTTTTGGAAGTGCTAAAACTGGCGCAGTTGTCAATCTGTTCTTCAATTCTTGGAAACTCCTCTCGCACTTGTCTGACCAAACAAACTCTGCATTCTTTCTAGTCAAAGCGGTGAGAGGACCGGATAATCGGGAAAATCCCTCCACGAATCTTCTATAGTATCCAGCAAGTCCCAAGAAACTTCGGATCTCGCGCACAGTCGATGGACGCTGCCATGATAAAATAGCTTCCACCTTACTGGGATCAACTGCCACACCGTCCTGGGAAATTACATGCCCGAGAAATCTGACTTCTTCCAGCCAAAATTCACATTTGCTAAGCTTCGCGTACAACTGGTGCTCTCGTAACTTCCCAAGCACTAAGCGAAGGTGATAAGCATGCTCGTCAACATTCTGGGAATAAACTAAAATATCATCAATAAAAACCACTACGAAAGAATCCAGATAAGGTCGAAAAACCCGGTTCATCAGATCCATGAAAGCTGCAGGAGCGTTAGCCAACCCAAAAGGCATCACTTTGAACTCGTAATGCCCATATCTTGATCTAAAAGCAGTCTTGGGGACATCTCTATCTCTTATTCGCAGCTGATAATATCCCGATCTCAAGTCAATCTTCGAGAAGATAGCCGCTCCTTGAAGCTGATCAAATAAGTCGTCAATTCTTGGAAGAGGGTACTTATTCTTTATTGTCACTTTATTAAGCTCTCGATAATCAATACACATTCTAAGAGTGCCATCTTTCTTTTTAACAAATAAAACTGGTGCACCCCATGGCGAAGTACTTGGCTGGATAAACCCCTTGTCGACCAACTCTTGCAACTGGGCTTTCAACTCTTTCAACTCGGCTGGTGCCATACGGTAAGGGGCTTTATGCACAGGAGCCGCCCCGGGTTCTAGATCGATAGCGAACTCCAACTCGCGGACTGGAGGTAACCCCGGCAAATCATCTACGAACACATCGGGAAATTCTCCTACCACTGGAAAATCTGCCAAGGACTTGTTCCCAATTGGCGTAGACGCCACTTGAACCAAAAAGGCATCCGCCCCACAAGCAATATCTTTCTTCGCTTGAATTGCCGATATAACCATCGGCTTCTCTTTTAATTTACTTCCCATAAACTCTAAACAACCACCATCTGGGAGTTGAAAACTGATTACCCGACTTCTGCAATTTATACTTGCACAATACCGATATAACCAATCCATGCCGAGAATAATATCAAATCCCAACAACTTGAACACCACCAAGTCGGCATCAAGGGTCCTACCACCAAAATCCAAGGGACAACCCAACGCAACTTTAGAACAACAAACCATTTCACCATTCGGAAGACTCACCACTAACGATCCTGGTAGGGGTCCCGTAACCAAATTACATATCCGAGCGAACGTAGAAGACACAAATGATTGAGATGCACCCGAATCAAACAATGTGCAAGCATAAAAGTCATATAACCGAACTCTTCCTGAACCAAACACATACACCCACAAAATCCGAAACAAACAAACATCAAACCACACCAAACATCAAATCCAAAAATTAGTTAATTTAGAACCATACCTGTAATCACTCCAGCATCGTGGGTCGCTGGTGCCTCATCATCCACCTCTCCAGGGGTAAGAGCATACACTCGAGCCTGTGCTACTTGTCTCTGATTAGCTCTTCCACCACGTCGACCTCCACGGCTTCCTTGAACTGTATTAGGACACTCACGGGCAAAGTGTCCCTGCTGGCCACAATTATAGCATCGAGCTCCACCCAAAGTGCACTCACCCGTATGAGCTCTATTACACCTCATGCAAACGGGCATCCGACCTCCTATACGCACTCCTGAGGCAGCTTGTGGTCGAGTTCCAGACCGCTGAACAATTTTCTGAGGCGATCCAGAGCTACTTCCTTCTCCAGTAAAACTTCGCCTTTTATGTCCCGGAGGGGAACCCATACTCAAATTATTCTCCCGCTCCACGAGGGTGGCCACATCCACTAAATCCTGAAAGGTGGATATCCGGTGGCTGACTACCAACCGGCGTATATCGGGGCGTAGACCCTCCTGGAAACGCTCAGCTTGCATCTCCTCTGTGGCGATGAGGTGGGGAGCAAATTTCCCAAGTTCTACAAACCTTCGGGAGTACTGTTCCACGGTCATGCTCCCTTGGACCAAGTGTGAGAACTCTCTTGCTTTTTGCCGCCTTACAGAAGCGGGAAAGAAGCGGTTATTAAATTCCTTCTTGAAGCGCTGCCAAGTCACCGCGGCAAAAGACCCCAATTCTGACTCCAGCATTATTCTTTTGGTATCCCACCAATCAAAAGCAGTGCCTTGTAACAGATAGCTGGCGTAGAGAACTTGTTGCGCCTCGGTGCAACCACATACCTCAAAAGTCCTCTCCAAGTCCTTGATCCACTTTCCAGCTTGTAGTGGATCCTCGTCTCCAGTGAAGTGGGGAGTCCTATGCGCCAGAAAGCGCTCATACGTGCACCCCGCTTGCACTCCTCCACTGGACCCTCCTGGTAGCAGCCATGGCCCTCCTTGTTGCCAAGGCCCTCCTTGTTGCCAAGCCCCTCCTTGCTGCCAAGGTCCTCCTTGTTGCGGCCAAGGACCTCCAGGTTGTGGGCTAGGCACTCCTTGCTGAGGCCTAAAATTTTGCTGCATAAATTCTGTCATTTGCCGTATAGCTTGGGCAATGGAGTCATCTCTCTGTGTATCATCCCGTGGCCCTTGTGTAGATTTCCTCGGTCTCACCATTTTACCTGCCACCACAACCTTTGACCCCCTTTTAAAAAAAAAAAATAAAACCAATAACATAAAACCAAACCAAAACCAATCCACATAACAAGAAAACAAAAACAAATCAGCAGCAATAACATAACTAATTAAATAAAACAACCAAACAAGCTCAAATAAATTCAAAACAACTAAACCACGTCAAAAAGCAATATTACTTAAAATAAATTTTAAAACACAACTAAAAAAAAACATTCTGGTACCTCTCCTATGGGACATGTGGTTTTACCCAGAGCCAAACCGCTCTGATACCACCTGTGGCGCCCCCAAAATCCCCACGTACGGAAAACGGGGAATTCGAGGCGCCCGGATGGTGACATCACGGGTCACCACCCTATCGAAGAGTGCCAAGTGTGTGCAAGCGACAAATGTGCACAAGAAGATACGCAGCGGATAGCAAAGTCAAATACTAAGTACCAGAATTTTTTTTTTAAATAAAATACAAACGGTTCAAAGGCACATAATAAAATATTACATGATATAAATATTGTTTTAAAACTAAGTACAAAGCATAACTTCAAATCAGAACTCCGGCGGAGCCGTATCCTCGGGCTCAGCCTCCTCCTCCTCCTCGAACGCTGCATCAAAATCTACGGTACCAAAAATGGTGCCGCAGGTAAGTAAAATCCAAACACCACTAGATAAAAGCATATTAAACTCAAACAACAAGTATGAATGAATGTCAATGCTCCAAAACTCATAAATCATATTTTCCACGCACGCCAAAAACCCAACTGGCTTAAAAACATAACCTTTAAAACCAAGCCTCGCCATTATCCCAGATAATGGCCCAAACCACCATTTTCCCCGAAAATGGATCACAAGACCATCGCCATTTTCCCAGAAAATGGCCCATATCCGAAAACCATGAAAACCAACCAATTATGCATGCACCATGATCTCCCCTAGGGATCATCCGCACACTCTGGCTCTGTGCCACACCGCAGGTAACGTCTACGCGTGTGACACCTACACGAGCGATGCCCAGACTCGCGCCTCCAACTCGCGCGTACCTGGCCAGGCCATCCTCTAGTCCCCGCCACTAAAAGGACCACGGAGTCGACACGACAGCGTTACCGTATCGTGCGATCCGGTCGTCGCCCGGCGACAACCCAGGGGATGTCACTCAGTATTATCCACTCCCGAGTGACCAGAGGAGCTCCACCGAGATAATAACCCATCCCGGCTTGGGCTCGTGATACGCACACTCCCAAAAATCATTTACGCCAATAAAACATGATTTTTCCAATAAAATAAAATACAAGTGCATGCATCATGTAAATGCCAATTTCAATGCTCGACAAATAAATTCAACCATAGCACAACAAATCAAGCAACTCCGTCCTCCATCCATCCGACCCCCGAACTCCTCGGACTCAGTCCGGAATCAGCGAACCAACCAAATAATTTATTGAAAGAGTAAAATACATTTAAATCTAAAAGTAGCGTTTGGAAAATACTTACAGCGCTATATAGGATTTTTAGAAGGTTCGGCGCGAAGCGAACGGCGATGCGAAAGCAACGTAACAGTGCAAATGCACTGTTCCCGTGGGTCGCAAAATACCCACTTTTGACCGGGGACAAACCAAGACACCAAATTGATAGGGAATGGTCTAGAGATGTTTATGAAGCTAGTGGAAGTGAGTTTTGGCCGTGGGTGGCGGCGAAAACGCCGGTAGGGGCGGAAAAAGGGCAAATCGGAGTTGAGCTCGTGGGAGCCGCTCCGGTGACCGTTTGAGGCCGGGGATGGGTGGGTTAGGTCGGCAAGGAGTAGGGGAAGAAGTGGTGAAGAGGTGGTGGCCGGAGGTGGAGCGACGGCGGCGGATCGGGCCTCAAGCCGTGCGGCTTGTTGGGCTTTTTCCGGCCAAACGGCCGGCCGGTTGGGGCTGGGAGTCGGAGGGGATGATCACCGGCCGGAGGGGAGTCGACCGGCAGGGGTGGCGTCGGGCACGACGCCGGCGAACGGCGGGCCTGGGCGGGAAGGCTTTCCGGCGTGGGTGAGGAGAGAGAGAGAAAGAGAGGGACGCGGGGAGAGAGAGAGAGAGCCGAACGGGAGAGGGAAAAAAAGGAAAAAGAAAAAAGAAAAAAGGAAAAAAGAAAAAGAAGAGGAAAAGAAAAGATGAAGGAAATTAATGAGGTCCAGTCCTCACGTCGGAAGTCCAAAGACTGATCAGCCGAAAAAGGTATAAAAACATAAAACGATTAAAATAAATTAACACTACATCAAATAAATAAATAAACACCAATAAAATATTTTAAATACATCAACAAGCTAAAATAAAATAAATAACTAGTAAAAACCAACTATTTAAATTTTTAAAACCAAAAACAAGCCAAAATAAATTAAATCACAATTTAAATCCAACAGCCAACAAAAATCCATTTAAAACTCGATAAATAAAAATAAAAGCACTATAAAATATTTAATTAAATTAAAATATTCCCTTCAGTGAAAATACACATAAAAGCAGGTCATCACAGTGGAGGTCTTAGACAATATGAGATTCATATAAAAAAATAATTTTTTAATAATAGATTCCATCAATTTTTTTTAATAAAATATACGAGACTTGCATACTACATGACTGTATCTAATATTATTAGTTAAAATATGCATTATATATAATGCAATAATGTAGCTTGAAAAAGGAGTACCTGAATAGAAAATGTGTAAATACTTCAAAAATTCTGAGAAGATGTTATTCGGTAATGAACGGTAAAAAGATGCATGGTTTGTTCATGATATTTTTTTAGTCCTCAAGTAGGGACTGCATGTGCAGACCTTTTATTAAAAGAGAAAAAATATCATTTTAAGAGGAATATTTTAATAATTTTAAAAAATCTTAAAGATAAAATTACCTATACCTGCATTGCAGTCTCCAAATAAAGACTGTACGTAGCATTGCTCTTACAGTTTTCTTTCGTTATAAGTGAGGGCTATCAATAAAATTGAAGTATTGTCTTCTTTAAAAAAAAAATGCATGGTTTTATTTAGGAAAAGAATGATTTTAAAAGCTGTAAATTAAACTCCTCCCAACTCTATATTACACCTGACATAACGACCCCAAATCATTGAGACCAATTGAATGTCGAAATCTTGATCAGATTTTAATGACTTATATTTTTCAAAAAAAAAAAAAAAAAAAGAACAAGAAGAAGAAGAAGAAACCGGAAAAAGATATTTAATTGAGGCGCAATACTTTAGTTTGTTGCTTCGGCTTCAAGCTTGTTATAAATTAAAACACAGGCCTCTCAGAGATTCGTCTCTCTCTCTCTCTCTCAGAGATCTGAGAATCCTTGAGGGGAAAGGAATTATGAGGAAAAGAAAGTTAAGTGAATGAGTTAATGGCAAAGACGTATGATCAGAGAGGTTGCCTAATTAATTTCTATCATAACCCGTTTCAAAACAACATGTAGCCTGAGAAAGACAATATAAAAAGGCAATAGATCAGTATGATCTTGATTCAAACGTGCATATTAATTGAAAATATCATTCCGAAACAAAGGATTCAAATCATAAGTACTTTATTTGTATATGCTCATCATGATATCCCCAACAAATTAAAGGTGTTGTCCATGAATACATTGCTGTTACCATTAATTAATACAATCATCGTACTCTCTCTCTCTCTCTCTCTCTCTCTCTCTCTCTCTCTCTATGTATGTATTGTCATCGGTCATGATCATGATGATCTATCTCCCAATCAAATTCACCAAAAATTAATCATTATAACTACTCAAAATGGACTATATCTCCATTTAATATCATGATCAACCCGCATTAATACATTATAATAAATCCTGAAAAATACGGGAATTATTTGAATTTTTCTCTTTCGAACTTTTGAAAGGAGAGATTGATCAAGGAGATATTGCAATCACATCATGGAGTAGTAGTACGTACGTAGTAGATCACTGCGGTCGATTTTGATTATAATATCACCCTTATTGATTTTTTTTTTACCACCCTTATTGATTTTAATTAATTGCTGGTATTAATTATGATACCACTCGTATTAATTATTCTGATCAGTTTGGTTAATTAATACTCTGATCTTTAATTAATTCCTAATTGACTTCATAAAGTTCTGAAAACAATAAGTATATATTCTCAAAATCAAAATCAAGAACCGAAAAGTAGAATCTTGTATATATGTACGTAATAGAAACTGATCATAACATTCATAGAAATTGATTCATATATATATCATCGATCCCAAAATTGTATCATACATATGGACATGATGACGTGATTGCCTGACACGAAAGACTTTACTGCGTATATACCATAATACCAACAACCTAAATAAGGCAATCAACGTAATGACAAGTGACAACCTTCAAACGTACGTACTAACACGAAAAACTTCTAGCCAGTTAACCAGCAGCTGCTAATTAATTAGGCAACCTCTCTGATCGATCTCTCTGAACTATTAACCAAAACCGAGAGATCATATATTGTTTGTTAGTGACTCAGAATCATGAAGCTCGAGATCCCATAACTTCCATCTCAATCCATTGCTCAATTAATTATCATTTGTACGTGGTCCTCTCTTTAAGAGCCTGAACACCGGCATTCTTCTCAAAGAGAAGACAAAGCAAAGTTCTCCCGTCCGAACATGGCGGAACATCCACACCGTAACGAAATCTTCATACTTACGCAGCTCATGTTCTTTGCAAAACTTATTCCAACCTTCCGTAAGAACATGAAACTTGGAAGCCCAGCGCTTGAACGTCATCGAACACTCTTTACCATTCATGTCATGCACAGTGACCGGAGTTCCCCGAACAAGATCGTCGCTTTTGTTCAGCAGTGGCAAAAGGAAGTTCTCGACGTCTGCTTTGTTGAAAGACAGTCTGCATTGGTCAGTCCTCACGTCGGTGGGTGTCAACTGCTTCTCAAAAGGCTTAGAGCACGCTCCTATGAGGCCGCTGAGGCTCCGCACCGGGGGACAGTCTGGGGGACTGTAGGGGCCGAAATGTTCGTATGTTGGCGAATGCGAACGTTGAATAGATTTTGGCTTGGTTTTTGCATGTTTCTCGGTAAATCTTGATCTTTCTGCACTTTCAAGCAAAGCCATGGATAGCTTTTCGTCTGGTTTTGTATGCTTCATCGCTAGAAGAATCATAGCAGCTCTGAACTCCTCTTTAATTTCCTCAAGGTTAATACCTTTGCTATTAACCCATTCACTAGATTTTCTTTTCCCCATAATTTCTTTTCCCGCAAGTATTCTCAGAGAGAGAGAGAGGGAGAGATAGAGAGAGCGAGAGAGCCAGTTGTGCTATAGTAGAGTTGCTGTTAGTTAAATTGCAGAACGATTTCTCTCTGTACCTTAAAAGGAAATATTTTCCACCGTTGATAGGGGAAAAGTAACGTAATATGTGGGCGGCTGCGATTGCTTGTTGATTTTTCTTTCCTTGGCGTCACGAGAGAGGCTGAAGGGAAATTTGAGTGGACCCACAGGCGAAAAGGAATAATCTCAGAATACGTCACGAGAGAGGCTGAAGTGAAATTTGAGTGGACCCACAGGCGAAAAGGAATAATCTCAGAATATGCGGTAAAATTATATTGGAAAAATAAAAAATCTAAGCCCCGTTTTGTTACATAATATGAGAAATGTATTAAATAATAATAAATAAAATATTATTATAATATAATTTTTTAATATTAATTTTATATTAAGGTTAGAAAAAATTAAATTATTTATTATATTTTATATAAAAATTTAAAAAAATTATAATAACAAATTGAGATGAAATTTTTAATATTATATAACCAATTCGAATCAAGTATACTTACGCATTAATCAAGTATATTTCCTTTAAGGTACAGAGAGAAATCGTTCTGCAATTTAACTAACAGCAACTCTACTATAGCACAACTGGCTCTCTCGCTCTCTCTCTCTCCCTCTCTCTCTATGAGAATACTTGCGGGAAAAGAAATTATGGGGAAAAGAAAATCTAGTGAATGGGTTAATAGCAAAGGTGTTAACCTTGAGGAAATTAGGGAGGAGTTCAGAGCTGCTATGATTCTTCTAGCGATGAAGCATGCAAAACCAGACGAAAAGCTAGCCATGGCTTTGCTTGAACGTGCAGAAAGATAAAGATTTACCGAGAAACATGCAAAAACCAAGCCAAAATCCATTCAACGTTCGCATTCGCCAACATACGAACGTTTCGGCCCCTACAGTCCCCCAGACTGTCCCCCGGTGCGGAGCCTCAGCGGCCTCATAGGAGCGTGCTCTAAGCCTTTTGAGAAGCAGTTGACACCCACCGACGTGAGGACTGACCAATGCAGACTGTCTTTCAACAAAGCAGACGTCGAGAACTTCCTCTTGCCACTGCTGAACAAAAGCGACGATCTTGTTCGGGGAACTCCGGTCACTGTGCATGACATGAATGGTAAAGAGTGTTCGATGACGTTCAAGCGCTGGGCTTCCAAGTTTCATGTTCTTACGGAAGGTTGGAATAAGTTTTGCAAAGAACATGAGCTGCGTAAGTATGAAGATTTCGTTACGGTGTGGATGTTCCGCCATGTTCGGACGGGAGAACTTTGCTTTGTCTTCTCTTTGAGAAGAATGCCGGTGTTCAGGCTCTTAAAGAGAGGACCACGTACAAATGATAATTAATTGAGCAATGGATTGAGATGGAAGTTATGGGATCTCGAGCTTCATGATTCTGAGTCACTAACAAACAATATATGATCTCTCGGTTTTGGTTAATAGTTCAGAGAGATCGATCAGAGAGGTTGCCTAATTAATTAGCAGCTGCTGGTTAACTGGCTAGAAGTTTTTCGTGTTAGTACGTACGTTTGAAGGTTGTCACTTGTCATTACGTTGATTGCCTTATTTAGGTTGTTGGTATTATGGTATATACGCAGTAAAGTCTTTCGTGTCAGGCAATCACGTCATCATGTCCATATGTATGATACAATTTTGGGATCGATGATATATATATGAATCAATTTCTATGAATGTTATGATCAGTTTCTATTACGTACATATATACAAGATTCTACTTTTCGGTTCTTGATTTTGATTTTGAGAATATATACAATTATTTGGATTTAACAGTTCGATACATTTATCTCTGTCACCATCTGTATAGAATTATTTCCATACACGAAGCTAGCAGCTTGAATTTAAGGTAAAACATGCAGATCGGGATTTCTGGTATATATGGACACATTGCCTGACACGAAAGAGTACTTCTACCTAATTTTACTACATATATACCATAATGCCGAGAACCTAATTAAGGCAATCAACCTGAAAAACTTCTAACAGGTATACTAACATCACACACTTCTAACGTACGTACTAACACGGAAAATCTGTACTATTAACCAAAACCGAGAGATCTTGTTTATTAGTACTGACTGACTCAGAATGAGACTCGAGATCCCACAACTTCCATCTCTATTCATTGCTCAATTATCATTTGTGGTCCTCTCTTTAAGGGCTTGAACACGGGCATTCTTCTCAAGGAGAAGACAAAGCAAAGTTCTCCCGTCTGAACATGGCGGAACATCCACATGATTCTGTGTTTTGATTTAGCAAGATCTTAAAAAAATTATTTAAAATATAAATAATTCATTATATTAAATATTAAATTTAGACGTATTATGGGGCTTACAAACTGTTGGGAATGGACCGAACAAACAAAAGGCTAAGTTGAAGTAAATAATAGCGGAAGTAACAAAAAAAACAGCAAGCACACAAGAACACCAAGATTTAAGTGGTTCAGCTCAATGTGAGCATACGTCTACTGTCGGGGTCGGTTTCAACAAATTTCACTATGAACAAAGATGGAGTACAAGAGTATTGAACACAAAAATCCTTAATCCTAAAGCCCCAATACACCCAATGGACTCTTAGGATTGTATACAAAAGGATTCTCAAAACTCTCTCTAACTTGGCTGCTGAAGAGCTCTTCAAAATGAAGAGAAAATGATGTATTTATAGCTGAGGCGCTGATTCAGAACATTCGCTCGAGCGGACGTCGAGCGAACTGTCGAGCGCACGTTAGGGTTACATTATTCGCTCGAGCGGACGGTCGAGCGGAACTCTCTGGAAGAATTCGCTCGAGCGGACAGTCGAGCGGAAGTCGAGCGGAACTCTCGGGAAGAGTTAGCTCGAGCGAACTGTCGAGCGGAACTCTCTGGATGAGTTCGCTCGAGCGGATTGTCGAGCGGAGGGTCGAGCCAACCTTAGCTTGAGCCAGGGTTGAGCCAGCGTCAAGCCAGGGTCAAGCAACAGTCAAGCCAAGCTCCAAAAAATACATTTTCAGCAGGAAATCAAGCCAAACTCAACAAATCTCCACCTTGGCTTAAATTCCGTCAAGCCTTAACAAAAAACCTTTAACCAAAGAATCGATTCCCACCAACAAAGCACCAAAGGGGAATCACCAAACCCGAACACAACGTCTATCCTTGAAGAACTCAATTTCCACCCAAAAGTCTTCAACACCATAGACAATTTGACCAAATCACAAGCTTGGTCCTAATGAAGAATCAACCTCTTCACACAAAAGGCAACGCACCACTGAACAGACTGTTTACTTGAACAACGGCTTCTGAATACACACGGAGGCTAACAACAAATATTCTCTGCCAAAGTAAGAACACCTCGAAGTCTGCATGAGCATATCCCAAAGGTGACTAAACTGTCTCCTCTATCTACCAGATGAAACTGTAGACTTGCTCTCACTGTACGCCAATGCCAAAATCAAAATCATACTTAAGTTCAATAGCATGATCTAGAGTACCACCTGCACTCTGTTGTGAAGCTCTCCCAGCAACTCCACCTTCTTGCTATAACCATGCTCTCCTTTCCTGTGGAAACAACAACTGAAAAGCAAATTGTAAAGAAGAGAAGGTTCACCCAATAGCAAGCTGTGTTGACCGCTTCACCCAAATCTGTAGACAAGCCTGGCAAATCCAAAAGCATACTACGGGCTCTCACACAAGAGTCCGTCTCATTCCATTCAACTACTCCATTTCTGTGGAGTGGACCCAACTGTATGGTATGAACAACGCTCTACCTTCTTGTCTGTAAATCACTAGCCTTCACAAATACTTGAACACATCAAACACATCACAAAACAGATAAACAAATCCAGACTCTTCCTCAAATGGTCATCAACAAATATGAGTACAAACACAAAGCAAAAATTGCCTACTCATACATGACCATACTCATTCACCAATATGGCACAATCACATGCGCCATAAATGAGTAATACCTGAATCTGGAACCTCTGAAGATGCTCCACCAATCACTGTACTGCCCTGAAGAAAATAAAGACCATCTGTCTTCTTCCCTGTCATTACCACCGAAGAGCCCTTGTAGACTCGAATGACTCCACCTCCAGCTGAATACTGGTAACCAAAGGAGTCAAGAATGTCCAAAGATATAAGATTTTTCTTCAAAGATGGAATATGCCGAACGTTAGACAATGTTCTAACGGTTTCATCATACATCTTAATCTCAACTGAACCAATCCCAACAATATCACAAGCCATATCATTTCCAACCAAAACGGAATCACCGTTGATTGATTCATAGGTAGTGAACCAATCTATCCTGGAACACATATGGAATGTACAAGCTGAATCCATGACCCACTTGTTACCAAAGTGACCACTAGAGTCGCTGACTGCTAGGACAATATCAGAGTTGTTAGATTGTTCAACGCTAACAACATTGGAGGAACTTTTACTTTCCTCCTTCAATCTAGGACACTCATTCTTGTAATGACCAAACCTATGACAGTAGTGACATTTAACATTTTTCTTGTTAAATTTAGAGCTACTACTGGAATTACTCCCACCATAATCCGAACCTCTTCTATTAGATCTACCACCAGAGGAATATTTCACAAACAAACCATTGGCTTGATTGTTCGTGCCTTGTACGCCCAATTTTATTCTCAACTCCTTAGAGTTTAAAGCAGATTTTACATCTACCAAAGAGATGGTATCTCTACCATACAACATTGAGTTCACAAAACTTTCAAATGATACCGGCAACGAACACAACAAAATTAATGCTTGATCCTCATCATCAAGCTTAATATCAATATTCCTTAGATCCATAATAGTTTTATTAAATTCATCTAGATGATCGGAAATAGGAGTACCTTCCCTCATCTTGAGAGTGTATAGTCGCTGCTTCAAATACAAACGGTTGGTGAGCGACTTCTTCATATACAAGCTCTCAAGCTTGGACCAAAGACCGGAAGCGGTCTCCTCATCAGCAACCTCCCTCAAAACTCCATCTGATAGTGACAACAAAATGACACTATGTGCCTTCTCATCTTCTTCTCTTGACGGTGCAAGAGAATCCTCGGATACCTTCCCTTCCAAAACTTTCGACAAGCCTTGTTGTCGTAACAAAGCCTTCATCTTGATGCGCCATAAGCTAAAGCTGTTTTGACCGTCGAATTTCTCCACTTCAAACTTTGCCATAGCCATTCCTCAAGATTTTGCAAAGAGCTTAACGCTCTGATACCAGTTTGTTGGGAATGGACCGAACAAACAAAGGCTAAGTTGAAGTAAATAATAGCGGAAGCAACAAAAAAAACAGCAAGCACACAAAGAACACCAAGATTTAAGTGGTTCAGCTCAATGTGAGCCTACGTCCACTGTCGGGGTCGGTTTCAACAAATTTCACTATGAACAAAGATGGAGTACAAGAGTATTGAACACAAAAAATCCTTAATCCTAAAGCCCCAATACACCCAATGGACTCTTAGGATTGTATACAAAAGGATTCTCAAAACTCTCTCAAACTTGGCTGCTGAAGGGCTCTTCAAAATGAAGAGAAAATGATGTATTTATAGCTGAGGCGCTGATTCAGAACATTCGCTCGAGCGGACGTCGAGCGAACTGTCGAGCGCACGTTAGGGTTGCATTATTCACTCGAGCGGACAGTCGAGTGGAACTCTCGGGAAGAATTCGCTCGAGCGGACTGTCGAGCGGAGGTCGAGCGGAACTCTCTGGATGAGTTTGCTCGAGCGGACTGTCGAGCGGAGGGTCGAGCCAACCTTAGCTTGAGCCAGGGTTGAGCCACAGTCGAGCCAGCGTCAAGCCAAGGTCAAGCAACAGTTAAGCCAAGCTCCAAAAAATACATTTTCAGCAGGAAATCAAGCCAAACTCAACACAAACATTGAAAAATATAAAAATCATTTAAATATATTCTCAAAATCAAAATCAAGAACCGAAAAGTAGAATCTTGTATATATGTACGTAATAGAAACTGATCATAACATTCATAGAAATTGATTCATATATATCATCGATCCCAAAATTGTATCATACATATGGACATGATGACATGATTGCCTGACACGAAAGACTTTACTACGTATAAACCATAATACCAACAACCTAAATAAGGCAATCAACGTAATGACAAGTGACAACCTTCAAACGTACGTACTAACACGAAAAACTGCTAGCCAGTTAACCAGCAGCTGCTAATTAATTAGGCAACCTCTCTGATCTGATCTCTCTGTACTATTAACCAAAGCCGAGAGATCATATATTGTTTGTTAGTGACTCAGAATCATGAAGCTCGAGATCCCATAACTTCCATCTCAATCCATTGCTCAATTAATTATCATTTGTACGTGGTCCTCTCTTTAAGAGCTCGAACACCGGCATTCTTCTCAAAGAGAAGACAAAGCAAAGTTCTCCCGTCCGAACATGGCGGAACATCCACACCGTTACGAAATCTTCATATTTACGCAGCTCATGTTCTTTGCAAAACTTATTCCAACCTTCCGTAAGAACATGAAACTTGGAAGCCCAGCGCTTGAACGTCATCGAACACTCTTTACCATTCATGTCATGCACAGTGACCGGAGTTCCCCGAACAAGATCGTCGCTTTTGTTCAGCAGTGGCAAGAGGAAGTTCTCGACGTCTGCTTTGTTGAAAGACAGTCTGCATTGGTCAGTCCTCACGTCGGTGGGTGTCAACTGCTTCTCAAAAGGCTTAGAGCACGCTCCTATGAGGCCGCTGAGGCTCCGCACCGGGGGACAGTCTGGGGGACTGTAGGGGCCGAAATGTTGGTATGTCTGCGAATGGGAACTTTGAATGGACTTTGGCTTGGTTTTTGCATGTTCCTCGGTAAATCTTGATCTTTCTGCACGTTCAAGCAAAGCCGTGGCTAGCTTTTCGTCTGGTTTTGCATGCTTCATCGTTAGAATAATCATAGCAGCTCTGAACTCCTCGCTAATTTCCTCAAGGTTAACGCCTTTGCCATTAACCCATTCACCTAATTTTCTTTTCTCCATAATTCCTTTCCCCGCAAGGATTCTCACAGAGAGAGAGAGAGGCGAATCTGATCTTGGATTAATGATCGGTTTAATTAATGTTTTTTTGAGAAAATTTCCTTTTACGTGCTATAACTAATGTGGGTTTAATTATGGGAAACACCAATCCTAGATAACAACCAACACCTGCAAAACAGAGCACACATGCAAGATTCTACTTTTCGGTTCTTGATTTTGATTTTGATTTTGAGAATATATTTATTGTTTTCAGAACTTTATGAAGTCAATTAGGAATTAATTAAAGATCAGAGTATTAATTAACCAAACTGATCAGAATAATTAATACGGGTGGTATTATAATTAATACCAGCAATTAATTAGAATCAATAAAGGTGGTATTATAATCAAAATCGACCGCAGTGATCTACTACGTACGTACTACTACTCCATGATGTGATTGCAATATCTCCTTGATCAATCTCTCCTTTCAAAAGTTCGAAAGAGAAAAATTCAAATAATTCCCGTATTTTTCAGGATTTATTATAATGTATTAATGCGGGTTGATCATGATATTAAATGGAGATATAGTCCATTTTGAGTAGTTATAATGATTGATTTTTGGTGAATTTGATTGGGAGATAGATCATCATGATCATGACCGATGACAATACATACATGGAGAGAGAGAGAGAGAGAGAGAGAGAGAGTATGATGATTGTATTAATTAATGGTAACAGGAACGGACAACACGTTTAATTTGTTGGGGATATCATGATGAGCATATACAAATACGTACAGTACTCATGATTTGAATCCTAGCATATACAAATACAGTACTCATGATTTGAATCATTTGTTTCGAAATGATATTTTCAATTAATACGTGCGTTTGAATCAAGATCATACTGATCTATTGCCATTTTATAGTCTTTCTTGGGCTACTTGTTGCTTTGAAACGGGTTATGATAGAAATTAATTAGCCAACCTCTCTGATCATACGTCTTTGCCATTAACACATTCACTTAACTTTCTTTTTGCCATAATTTCTTTTCCCTCAAGGATTCTCAGATCAGAGAGAGAGAGAGAGGCGAATCTCTAAGAAGCCTGTGTTCTAATTTATAACAAGCTTGAAGCCGAAGTAACAAACTAAAGTATTGCGCCTCAATTAAATATCTTTTTCTGGCTTCTTCTTCTTCTTTCTTTTTTTTTTTTTTGAAAAATGTAAGTCATTAAAATCTGATCAAGAGTTCGACATTCAATTGGTCTGAATGATTTGGGGTCGTTATGCAGGTGTAATATAGAGTTGGGAAGAGTTAAATTTACAGCTTTTAACAATTGAATGCAATCATTCTTTTCCTAAACAAAACCATGCTTTTTTTTTTAATAGAGTAATGATCTTCTTCACTTTAGAGTTTATTACCTTAATTTGTCAGGACTCACACTTACCGTAAATGTGATAAATTTTAAGAAAATGTCGTTTAAATAGATGATATAAGCAACCTATTAAAATGTGCCATATCAACATGTATAATGCGAGAAACCATTAAAGCAAATCAAAATCGAAGTAAAAGAAAAATATTAATCTCAGGTTTATAAAAGAGAGAGGGATAGAGATATCTAAATTAACACCCCTCTAGATCATTTAAATGATCTGTCCATATAAATATTGATTGAAAAACACCACATGACTCGTTATATACTTCCATGTCAATTCACATAAATCCCACAGGGAGTGTGCCACCATATTTACTTTAAGGTACAGAGAGAAATCGTTCTGCAATTTAACTAACAGTAACTCTACTACATAGCACAACTGGCCCTCTCTCTCTCACTCTCTCTCCCCCTTCCTTCCTTGGGAGAGCCTTATGTACCTCCGCGCGTCCATATTCACAGCCATATATCCTTTCCAATGTACGCGCCTCTGACTGATTATTGCATTCCCATCACCATATGGCATATAATAAATTTGAACTTCATGCAATGCGAAGTATATGAAATAATTTGTTATTTGGCCTAGAATGCAGTGATAAGACAATAGCAAAAATGGCTTCGACTTCCACTAGTTGCACTTGCATTTATAGGCACGTGGCGAGAAGTATGCATGCCGCTATCATCGTTGCTTTTTAAAAATCTTCTTGGCTTTCCTTGAGAAATTTCTAACCATAACATTGTCGGAGAATGTCAACGGAAGCTCTTCATCAACAGTCTCTCGCTGATCAGACCAGCCTGTGGAACCACTTTCTTCTTTTGAGTTGGTTGCACTGGATTCCTCTGATGAGTTAGGGTCTTCAGGTATATCTCGATACAAGTGTTTTAATATGAAAAGAGCAGTATCAGAATCCCTCCAATAGTTACTGTATACCAAAATTCACAAATTAAAAGAAGAGCCAATAAACAAAAGCAATAAAACATGCAGGCTGAAGTTAATCACTGAGGTTATCATTCACAAGCATAGCAATGGGTAAAACATGTTTGCCAGTTTTCAGGCCCCAGACTACCCATTGATTGTGGATATACAGAAGCACTTCAACTAGCATGAAGTCATGCATCCCATTCGCAAGCAAAAGGGATACCGGACCTTCAAGAGTTGCTGCAAAGGAACATTCCAAAGTAGAGCTTCTTTATGAGGTAGCCCAAATGATAGTTATACGTGGCATTTCCCAAAGAAAGCTCAACAATTACTCAAGGTATTCCTTTGAGACATTACATGCTTTCCATTTGACAAAATATGATTGATATGCGTCCAGAAAAATAAAAGTATATCACAAATTTAATCAAAATCACTTTCAGAGTTGAAATGTAACAATGGGTTTGTTGTCTTAATATTAATAAAACTAACCTATGCTCATTTCTCGATAGCACAGTAGTAATGCCATTAGGCATCTCAATACAAGATACTTACGTATGTGATCCAAGGGCTTGTAAGTATGGATGCTCAAATGTTTTATCCTGCAGGATCAACATCAAAACTCTGATTTGAAACTCAACATAAATAGCTAGTACTCATAATTTATCATGGATGTTTCAAATTAAGAGGAAGTTAGAAATAAGGCATAACTTATCATGCTGGGAACTGTTAACAGAATAAGATAGTTACTACTAAGAATTCCTTACCGTGATAAATGTGTCAAACATTTGCACACAATTCAATCCAACATAAGTCATCATTGAAAATAAGCATATAACTTTTGGGTCCATTTAACCCTTTAAATTTCTTTGAATTGTATTAACTCATGTTGTTACCCTAGCGCATCTGTAGATCTTCAATGCATATGTATGAACCATCTTAGGTAACTCACCACATGTTTCTCTTGTATACACAGTGTAATTGGCCACACCTATTAATAAAGTTACTTATAAAAAAAAACTCTCCCACATCTTATCCTTGATTAGTGCAGCCCACACATCTGTTAAAATATGAACATGGCTCATTTTATCTTTCCTTTTGTTGCAAGTCATCCATCTCATCTCAAGTCTCTCCACATTCACATCATGATGGCATTTATCATGAGGCTGCCATGTCAAAGATCTACATGTGCTAGGTTCCATAACCTTTGCTTTAGAAGATGAATGCAACAAGGTGGGAACGCATGAGCAGTATGGCAAGAATGCTGCTCCTAGATCAAATTAGGTCCTTGTACAAACAATTAGTATATCATCAATTTTACAATTTGTTATGCGACCAATAGATATATACATGCAGTTATTAGTGTGTGCATGAGCATATTGGAGTGTGTTTGTGAAGTTAAACAAAAATGGACATGAAATGTATGGTTCTAAGGATTGGTATCAAATTGGTAAACAACGTACTTGAAGCATGTGATCAATATGTCCTTCTTCACTTCTAGTTAATCTCTCCATCATAAGAGAACCGTATGATCTCTCTTCGTTTTCTTGGGAATCCCCTCCCGACTCTGCAATAGAAAGAAAAAATTGAAGGAACGTATTAACAAATGCAGAAAAGGAATATAAGTTTGCAGCCCCTGATATGCTTAAATAGAAAAATAAGGGCTTATGCAACATATACCAACTAATTTTTTTTTTTGATAAGTCATATACCAACTAATTTAAATTAGGACTCTGCTGTACCGGGTTATATTATTAAATTTAATTTTCTGTTTTAAGGTATGGTATGCTTTTTTTTTCCCTCCTTTTTGATAATGTGCATGTGTGGGACACGATGGGGAAGAGAGGAGAAAGAAAGAAGAGAGGGGGGGGGGGGGGGGGGGGTGTGGGTTTGCGGGGAAGAAGGCTTCTTTGCTAACATAATATTCTGATTACTTCCTACTTTGATGAGCAGGATGAGGACAATATGAAGGTGGAAAGGGGGGAGAAATAAAACAAAGCAAACCAGAAGGATGAAATATCATGTTACCTTCTGCGCTATCCGCATTTCTGGATTGGCAAACCGTGAGCACTTTGACCTGTTTAAACAGTAAACAGCCCCAAACTGTAACATCTTGAGCATGACTAAAAAGCAAAGACCACAAACATTCAATGTGGCAAACGTTAACCAAGCACTGATAGATCCAACCATAACTCAAGTTCACAGGGTAAAGTAATAATCAATACTTGGCTATCAATCCTTAAAAGCCTATATAGATGCATATACATTTACATGATTACTTTATGAGCTAATGAGGAGAATATTTAATTTCAACTGTCAAGCAAAGCAACCAACACTAGTTTTGAAGCGCTATAAATAGGTATATTATATATAAAGGAGACTGAAAAAACTTAAGGGCTTCTCGCTTCTGGAACATGATTTAGACTTCCAAATTTAAATTAATAACATGGTGTGCAAATGTACTTGAAACCACTCACAACCTGAAACTCCATCTTTCAATTTTACCGAGTACAGCGTCCAAGACAACCTCCCTACCCCCTTCCACAGCTTATATGTAGACCACCTCTTTCTCAAACTTCTAAAAGCTTCTCACCGGGTAAAATAACAAAAATTATACAGATGGGGAACCAAATGCAAAGAAGTATTCTATGTTCCCTTGGTAAAAGCTTAAGAAACTCTCCCCACTCGAATCTGTCCATATCTAGATCCTTTTTTTGAAGTCCCCCTCATAAACGTGAACCATTCGTGCAGATAAGAAGTATCAAAGAAGACCAGGATTACAAAGAAACTAATCTGAATCGTGCATACAATAAACTCAAGAGACAACTTTTGAAGGTCTGATAGGGCTCACCCTTACGGAGTGCATGTGATCCATTAGTGCCTGGGTACGAGCTGCAAAATCTTCAGTAAATTCCTGCACCATATAGTGTGAGCATATTAAAACACACTTGGGGAGAGAGAGAGAGAGAGTTGAATCCACATTTATCATTGTCAAAAGGCATACCTGAAATCCAATATGCAACCGCCTTCCACCCTTGTGATAGGGTATAAGAGCAGGGCGCTTACCGATGTATTCTTTACAGACAAGTGGTTCTATTCTGTACGAAATTCAAGAAACTTTCTATCATATGTTGTAAAGCTGCCACATATGACCAGATTTCAATATAAACAATGGAAGCTAGAGATTGAGATTGAGAAAAACACAAATAGAGAGAAAACTCTGAGGTAAACTCTAGGATTAGGGTTTCTTTAAAAATAATTGAATATGTGTTTTCTGAAGCCCACAAGCTGGGCTTATATAGCTAAGGAAAAGAGGCAAAATTACAATAATGATCATATAATAAAATAAGGAATAAAATAGGTATCTTGCTAAAATCTAGCTGGAAAACCGGAATAAAATCATTCATCAAAATGAACATTACCATAAAAGAAAAATCCTTTTTTTGGATTAGTGCTATGAGATAAGTAGCATGATCATACCCTTCCATGTATGTACGGTAAACGACTTGTCTTTTATAAAAAGTAATATGTATGTATGCCTTGATTGAAAGCCCATTTTTTAAGTACCAAAATATGATATGATGAAAGTGAGTTTCAATGCATGTTAAGATATGTTTTATATGCATCATGATATATTTTCATTTATGATTACAATAAGCTATTATGTGTTCTACATGCATCACGGTAAGAAAGATAAAAGGCAAGTTATGAAAGAATGGCCATAAGAGATCCAAGGTACCAATGTAGTTAGGGGTGGATGCGCAAGTTACGGACCTAAGCGTGGTCCACCATAATATGTTATGATCATATTAGCGGTTCCCCTTGTGGCCACAAGATGTGGAACCCATGCACAACCTTGCATATGGGGTTAGGGTGTGTTGGCCAGTCAGATAAGTCAAGATAAGTTATGATAAGATTAAATGAAAGCAAGATACAAGTTTAATGAGTTATGCTTAGTACATGTTACATGTTTATGTTACTATAAGTATACGTAGTAAGTATGCATGCATTTCAAGAAACCTCTATGTTTATCATGTTTACTCTATGATGTACTATTGTATTCAACTCATTTTTGTATGTTTTTATCGTTTTAACCACCCAAAGTGAGGATATTTATAATGATGGAACTGCAAAATGGGACTTGGCACAGGGAGGCATGGCAGAGGCTTAGATCATTTACAAAGCTTTCAAGTTATGATTTTTTTTATATAGTACAAAGTTTGAGAAATTTAAGAAGTGCTTCCATGTACTCTCTTTTAGAATTTAATGAAGTTGTCTTATTTTAAATCATGGAATCTTTTATACTTGGTGCTTCATTAATTTTTTTTTTTTTAGGCAAGGTTAGTAGCACTCCGCTTTCCCAAATAAATGACATTGTTCTTAACCCTGTGGGAGCGGGGTGTTACATATGAAGTCTACTAACCAAATGAAAACAGAAAAAAGATGTACCACTGCAATGAAAAAGAGTTGATTTAACAGACCTGTATGCCACAGGATCAAATGGGTGAAAAATATTAAACATTTGCCTACATGCAGGCATCTCTTCACTTATATTTTCTTCTTCCCAATAGTTCTTTCCTTTTCCTAGAACCAAAAAGACAAATCAACTCATCAGATCTAGATTTTGTTAGTTTAAAAAACTGCCACATATCTGAAACCCCTTTTTCGTGAATCAATAATTTTATAGATGACCGAAATAACACGCAAGTCAATATTCTATATTATGGTTAAACTAACCATTTTATATCACAGCTTAAACAATATTCATGCACCCATATAAAAGCATCTTAAGTCCATAGATGTATTGAATCTCACCAATCCCAATACGAATATTACGAAGTGCAAGGAATACTCCAAGAGGTGATCCAACTGCAAAGAATGTGTCAACCTGATGTAGAAAGATTGAAGCAAAATCAGAAAAATATCCCTTCCAAAATAAATCTGGATCTGATTTGCAACTAAACTTCATAAAGAACAAGTTTCACTCTCCTTCAAAGGTACGAACATTTTTTTAGAAATTTACATGCAGTAAATAGAAATATAGACCAAAAATAATATACCATGCAAAAAAAGGAAACAAATAAATAACATAATCAAAGAATCAGAAATCCCCCCTGCTTTACCTCAAATTCAAGCTTCGTGTACTTAATGTATGGAGTATAATTCCTGGGTGCATCATCTTGCCCAGGCAGCTGCTTCTCATGTATGGGTGGCTTTGCAATAGTTGCAGGAACCTCCATATTTCCTGTATCTAGAAATATTAACACAAACAGAGTTCCACATATAGATAAAAAGAAAAAAGATTTTGTGATGATTGGTAATTACCTTGATGCAAACTCGTATCTCCACCTCCACACTGCTTTTCCAATTTTACTATCTTGGTCTTTAGGGAATCAATCTAAAGCAGCAAATATTAGATGTTAAACAAATGATGCACAGAGAAAGACACGAAGAAAATTATCCTTTTTATAAATTCCAACCTCTTGCCTCAGCAATTTGATTGTTTTCTCTTCATTACTTATTTCTTCACACAATTCCACAGCCTTTTTCTCCAAGCCATCAATCAGGAGTTCAGAACTCATGTCTGTAGTTTCACTGAAGCCTTCCCTTTTTAGAGAAAGTATGTCACTAGAATCACAGGGCAGTTCATCGAAGTCTTTCTGACCACTTGGTTGGTTGGAGTCCGTAGCCTTTGTACATTCATCTAAATTTGAAGTGATAGGACCCACAATTGTGGAAGATTCTTCAGAATCTCCTTCCTCTTTTACCAAAAGAGCTGTTTGTGCGCTCAACTTGTCCTGAGTTCCATTAATTACTGTGAAGTTTTTATCCTCCTGCTTAGTCAAATAGTCGCATGGAGAAGACTGGTTGTTCATATCAGGAGATGATTCTTCATTTCTATTGTGTTCTTTGTACATCCAATCCATCGGAAATGGGGAAGATAAGTTCTCCTGATGGCAGAGAATATCATAGGAGAGGACACTTCCCAAAGAATGTGCGTATATGGAAACCTATAAAAATGGTAACAGAGATAAATGTATCGAACTTTTAAGGCCATATAATTCTTTTAGAAAAAGAAAACAATGGATGTTCTTCAGCTTCAAACCTTTCCATCGTAACCCGGATTCCTCTTCAGAAATTTCAAATACAACCGATTTAATTGGTTGGACACCTGGAGGAGAAGTATTTTTTATCAATTCAACGTTTAATAATGTTGTTACCTCCAATACCCTTAACAGCTTGAGTTGGTAACTTCTAAATAAAAATCTTTATTTTTCAAAGCAACAGCTCAAGTTGCTGAGAAAGACAGTATAAATGGCAATAGAACATCTTGATGCAAACACATCTGAAAATATCATTTTGAAACAAAGGATACAAATCACTGTATTTGCATATGCTCAAGATATCTCCGACAAAGGTGTTATCCATGAACACTTCCTTATTTAATCATTAACTACTCTCAGTAACAGTAACTCCTTAACAACTGTTGGATGACTATATACCTGTAGAATACCCCCTAAGGTACACCAGAGAGTTCCTCCAATAATCTTGCTTTTCACCATCTGAGGTACCTTAAAAGTACAATTAAACTTTTTAATTGATTGATCAGAAAACTTTAATTATTTTCAAAAAACTTTTTAGTCACATTTTATGGAATAAAAATCTTTTTTTTATTTTTTTATTTATTTTTTATCAGGGATGGAAACTCCAAAGCCCGGCAGGCTCCCTTGGGACTAGCCACCACTTCACTATGACTTTGATTTTGGGAAATATTTATAATCATGGTCTTCTGAAAGGTAATGTAGGCTGTGACTTGCAAATATACTGGAACAGTCAGGCAAGGCCAATATTGGTCTAGGTATAATACTCTTTTCAGAATATTGTAAAAAGTTCTTAGTCACTGGGCTCTAGAGACACGAAATTCTTCAAGTCTCAAATTTTGGATATCAGTTAAAATCTCCAAGCTTCAACTTCAAATCTTTCACTATATTCTGGTATAATTTATTGCTTTATTGTTCATCTACCACTTTACAACTGCTATTATATTAGTTGAACAAGTGACGCCTTTTTTACAACAACAACCATACATGACCTTTTTCATCATTTTGACTATATTTTTCATATTTATCGAGTTTCTCTAAATCCCAATCATATTTAGTGCAAGACACTATACTATCTAGATAGGAGCAGCTAAAGAATGCAATCCTATTAAAAAGAAATGCTAGTCCATGCCAATCAAGAATTTTACATAACATAAACCTCGTTTAACTGGGTGGTATACCACAATCAACACTAATTTAGCATTTGAATGTTAGAAAGTCATTAATACTGTCATATTAGTTCCTCTGAATGGTAATCTTACCATATATTGCCAAGAGATCACTGTGCTACTACCAAAAGCAATTTTTTTTGTCCTAGTAAATAAGAATTTTATTAAAATAGGCGAAGCCAAGTACACGGGACATATACAAGAGCAACACCTATGCATGAATGCCTAAAGATACAAGGAAATCATGTATGTTCATGCCATTAAAGTCTATTACAATCAACCAATGGAATAAGTTATGAAGAAATAAAGTTTTTTTTTTTTTTATAGGTAATCAAAACTGTATTAATCAAAGAAAAGGCCTAGCCCAGTATGTACATGAAACTGCCCCTTTAAGCGGGTGCAAGAGAGACAAGAAAATCATGGAGGATCATTCCATTGAAATCAACAGCAATGGCCCATTTACAAAGCGTACTAAAAAGTAAAGCCAGCAGCTCCTCTAATGTTCGCTCCATGTCTTCGAAAGTCCTTGCATTCCTCTCCTGCCATAAAGACCACATGATACAAAGTGGTATCATCCTCCAAACCGCTGAAATCTGGGGCTGGCCTCCTATGTTGGGCCAGCAGGCCAAGGCTGCCACCACTGTACCCGGCATCGCCCAGCCCAACTCAACTCTACTTGGCACCTCGTCCCACAAAACCCTTGCAATCTTGCAATGTAGTAAAAGATGATCTACTGACTCGCCCCCTCCCTTACACATACAGCACCAATCTGCCACGATAATCCTCATTTTCCTCAAGTTATCAATTGTGAGGATCTTACCTAAAGTAGTAGTCCACACAAAGAAGGCCACCTTAAGGGGCGCCTTGTGTTTCCATATCCTTCTCCAAGGGATCTAACAATTGGGATTTTGCGCGAGAGCAACATAGAAGGAGCGAACTGAGAACTTACCTTTCCTGTGAGGGACCCACCACAACCAGTCTTCTTGTTGATTGCTCGGCTTCACAGAGTACGGGAGACTATAAAAATCCACAAAGCTATTCACCTCCCATTCTTGCGCAGCCCTGCTAAAATTTATGTTCCAATGAAAATGTCCCCCCGATAAACCCATAACCTCCGCCACTGAAGCCTCTTTAATGCTGGCAATTTGATAAAGAGATGGAAACAACTCATGTAACGTCATATCACCACACCAAATATCTTCCTAGAATTTGATCCTAGTACCATTCCCCATCTGAATACGGGCGTGTCGAAGAAAGACCGTCCAGCCTTTCCTGATATGTTTCCACAACCCCACTCCATTAACTCCTCTAACTTCTTTCGTACACCATCCCCTTATATATCTCCATATTTGCACCCAATCACCCATCGCCACAAAGCATCCGGTTCCCGACTATATTTCCACAACCATTTACCCAAAAGTGCCCGATTGAAAGTCTTCACATTTTTTATACCCAGACCACCCTTGGATAAAGGACAACACACCATTCCCCACTTAACCAGATGGTACTTGAACTCTTCCCCCAAACCGCCCCACAAAAAGTCTCATTGTAATTTCTCAATACGGCTAGCTACTCTTGCTGGAATAGGAAAAAGAGATAGGAAGTAGGTAGGCAAATTAGAGAGAGTACTCTTAATCAAAGTGAGCCTTCCTCCTTTCAATAAATACATTCTCTTCTAGCTTGCCAACCTTCTCTCTATTTTCTCAATCACTGGTTCCCACACGAGGGGCGATCTTGCCCCTATCCCCAATGGAAGACCCAAATATGTCAGTGGGAATGAAGCTATTTTACAACCTAACGATCGAGCCAGTTGCCGTAAATTTGGCACCACTCCAATTGGTACTATCTCGGACTTGTCAAAATTCACTTTTAATCCAGACATTGCTTCAAAACACAGAAGCATCGCCTTCAAAGTCCGCACCTGACTCTGATATGCATTACAAAGGATAAGGGTATCATCTGCAAAGAGTATATGAGATATATTAGTAATGCCCCTCTCCTGGGTTCCAACCGAAAAACTGCCCACCATGCCATTTCAACTTACAGCCGACATCATCCTGCCTAGTCCCTCCATCACAACAACAAACAGTAATGGCGACAACGGATCACCTTGTCTCGGGCCTCGTGACCTATGAAAGAAACCAGCTGGACTAACATTTAACAACACAGAGAACTTAGCCGTTGACACACACCATCGGATCCATGATCTCCACTTCTCCCCAAAACCACATCTCCCAAGAATATATAGTAAAAAATCCCAGTTTACATGATTATAGGCCTTCTCCATATCCAGCTTGCAAATGATTCCATTACCACCATTCTTATCCACACACTCATTTGCAATAAGGGCCGCATCAAGGATTTGTCTACCTTTAACAAAGGCATTTTGAGGCTTAAAGATAAGCTTCCCTACCACCTCACTAAGCCGGTTTGCTAACACTTTAGAAATGATCTTGTAAACACCACTGACTAGGCTGATGGGACGATATGCATTTACCTCATTAGCCCCCACCTTCTTCGGGATTAATGCTATGAAAGTTGTATTTAGACTTTTTTCGAATTTTCCAGCCACGTGGAGTTCTTGGAAAACCTTCATAATGTTTTCCTTAACCACATCCCAGCATTCTTGGAAAAAACCCATAGAGAACCCATCCGGCCCTGGAGCCTTATCCTTAGCCAATTTTCGCACAACCTCCGCCACTTCCTCTTCCTCAAAAGCCCGTTCTATTCAGAAAACATCACTCTCCCAAATGGAGTCAAAGACCAAACCATCAGGAAATGGCCGCTAACTCATCGGTTTGGTAAGGAGTTGCTCATAAAAGCCAACTATATGGGCCTTAATAACATGTTCTTCCCTGCACTCCGTACCATCAATTTTCAGCATCTCAATATTATTGTTTCTCCTATGAGAATTTGTGACCAAATGAAAAAACTTGGTGCAACGATCTCCTTCCCTAAGCCACAAAGCTCTTGATTTTTGCCGCCATGAAATCTCTTCCATCAGGATAATTCTCTCTAGCTCCTCACCCAACAATTCCCTCCGCTCAACTTCTACTTGGGTAAGGGATCTAACCTCTTGAATCTGCTCAATTTCCTGAATCTCCCTCATCTTTCCTTCTTTGTTTTCCCTAAGATCACTGAAAGAATGTGTATTCCAAAACTTCAAATCTCTTTTTAATGCTTTCAATTTGCCCGCAAGGATAAAACTAGGAGTACCCTGAAATTGATACGACACTGTCTTACTCGTTCCACAAAGCCTTCTGACTTTAACCACATGTTCTCGAATTTAAAATATCTCCGTCCACTTCGCAACCCACCACAATCAAGCAAGATAGGCCAGTGATCTGAACTAATACGAGGCAAGTGCCTTTGCCAGACATCAGGAAAATGGCTTTCCTACTCCGGGGATATGAGGAAACGGTCAAGACGGGACCACGTTTGGTTGTTAGCCCACGTGGCGGAGCCCCTGGCTAAGGGCAAGTCTACCAAATTCAAATCAGAGATGCATTCAGAAAATTTAATCATAGTTGGCCTCCCCCTTCTATTACCAAAAGATTCACTTGGGAATCTAGTAATGTTAAAATCTCCCCCAATACACCAAGGGAGATTCCACCAACTATGCAGACCGGCTAGCTCCTCCCACAATAGTACTCTGTTACTATCCAAATTTGGGCCATAGACACCTGCAAAAGCCCATAAAAAGTTATCTGACACGCTCTTAAACGAGCATGCTGCCATGTACCTCCCTATAAACTCCTCCATTTTTTCCACCACCCGCTTATCCCACATGACTACCACTCCATCTGACGCCCATTAGAGGCCAAGTAAACCCAGTCTACATGAACACCACTCCACAAGCTTCTCACAATTCGCCTATCAATCAGCTTCATCTTGGTCTCTTGCAAGCAAACAATGTCTACCTTCCACTCCCGAAGCAAGTTCCTTATCCGCAATCTTTTCGTAGCCTCATCTAGTCCACGGACATTCCATGATACTATTTTGGGTTTCATGGAGATGGGCTTGCCCCTTCCCTTTCGGCCTAATCCTACTAGAACTACCCTCAGTGTTCAAAGACCACGTCAACCGCTTATGCTCTCTCTGTTTTTTCTAGATGGATTTCCGTTGTTGTTGATGCCCTGCTTCTATAGCTGTCAGTAAGGCCATAAACTGTTCCTCATATCCCTCACACTCTAGTCCCACTACTTCTGAATCTCCTTCACCTTATCGAACACCCAGCCAGAAGCTCCTGAATGAATAGGAAACAGAAAATTCAGTGGTGTTGGATCCACCTCTCTAGTTTCCTCTACCCCAGAAAAAACAGTCAAATCTAAATGTTCCTTCAAAGCCAGCGCATACTCATCATCAGTGGACACCCCTTCTAGAGAATCATAAAGAGACCCCTCCACTTCCGACTCTTCCAAGCCCTCCTCATCCCTCACAACCACCTCAAAATCCCCCACATGTAATCCAAAAGGAGTCACCGGATCCCCACTAACCTCCAAGTTCTTCACCGACGCAAGTCTCTCTTCCTCTCGGCTCACGAAACAAGCCCAGGAGGGTTCGACAGAGCCCACAGGCTCAGTCACCTCGGGAACAAGCCTAGAAGGGTTTGATGAAGCCTCCGAGCTTCTCATCGGCGTTTTCTAGGTCTAAAAAGGTGCATTCGACCCTTCCTCTCGGTTCGCCATGTCCATTGCAGGTTCCACCTCCACATTCCGGTCATCCCACACCTGCGTGCTGTCGTCGAAAAGGTCCACCCTCCTCGCCGGCACATTCTGTTGCTCCTCCGACGTCTCCTCTACCGACAATAGCACGACCGGCGTTGGTGGCTGAACTTCGGATTTTTTAGAACCCGTGGGTTGCTGAACCCTACTTACAGGGTCCGCGGGCCGTGCCCCACCTGGGTTTGTCAAGATTGGGTCTGTCAACAATGGGCCTTTGTCCCGGCCCACACCTCCTACAACGATTTTAGGCCTTCGAATGGGGCCCAGCAGCCCACTTGTATTTCCAGCTACCCCACCCGACTGCTCTGCCCCCTTCATCAGTGGGCCCTTCTCCCAGCCCATCCTTTTCGGCCCACTCACTTCCTTCTAGACCTCTACTCTTCCTTTTTTCACATGGGCCTTGTCTTTAATCAAGCCCAGCCCTTCAAACTCAGCATCCCTACGGCTACAATTACAGCCTTCCTTATTTCGACAGACCATATTCTTCAGTCTCCATCTCCCTCTGCAACTTCCATGCTTGCTCCTGTAGCTCTTCCATCCTCCAACATGCTACCCAGTCCTCTTCCCTGCCACCTTCTGAGTAACGTACACCTTGTGAAGCTCGAGGCATGCGCTTGTCAGAGAACCTTTCTCCATCGCGTTGTCCCTGCCACCCTTTGTTTCCCAGCGCCTCCTTATACATCCGTTTCTTCTCAGCCGAAGGCCTTTCGCCGTGAGGTCCTCCCTATGTCCTCTCCCCCTTCAACAGCTCCCCCAAGGCCTCCTTCAGTCTCTTCCACCATTTCCCCCCATCTCCTTCAGGGAAAATGATAAGCCTTCTTCCTCCACCCTCTCTATATTCTACCACCTCCAGAAATCTACCCCTACTGTTGGAACATTTTTGAGCTAAATAACTGGAGTATCCCTCTCTAATGGAGCTGTAAAACTCATCCTTCTCCCTAATTGAGCAACTCTGTAACGCCTTAAACAGCCACTGTAAAATGTTTTGCTTCACTAGGAGTTCCTGTTGCCTCTTCCAACTTCTCTCTGTGATGCGGAACTAGACTCCCTCTTTTGCAAGAGTGAACAGCTTTGAATCTATTCCCACCTCTCTAAAAAATCCCATCGAAATCAACTAGACGAGTGAGGGAGTTTGAAGAAATAAAGTTCTAATCTCATCCATTGTCCGTTCAACATTCTCAAAACTTCGACCATTCCTCTCCATCCATATGCACCGCCATTAGACAGATCGGTATCATCTTCCACATAACTGCAATTTGAGTGGTACCTTGGATGCCTTGCCAATTGGCCAAAAAATCAACCATCCTTCATGGCATCACCCAATGGAGCCCCCGCTCTAGCAAATATATCGTTCCACAAACTCATACCTAAAGCAAAATAATTGTGCCTATAATCATTTTTTCCTAGAATCATGTTTTTTTCTTATGATTATAAAGCAAATTTACAGGCTAAATAGAAAGTTCAAAATCCAAAGCTCCAAGAGAGTCAACAACTCCAAATAGAGACAGGAATTGAAAAAGTGGAAATTGCAAATAGGACCATGACAGTTCCTCCATGGAGCATTCATTTCCTACTTGGGGCTAAGGGATTTAAGGAAGGGAAACTTTATACTTCCAAAAGTTCTGGAATATTAATATACTTAATGAGCTAGGTCTACAGTAACTGAATTCAAAGATGGGTTCCTAATTCTCTGGATGGCAGGAGAAAACCCAACTGATATAGATGTACTTGCTGATGTGATGAAGATGCTTAAGCATCACAAAACAGAAATACTGGCTCCAACAGAATATTTAATGGAATTAAATGCAGAGCCAGAAGTACCAAGATTAAATTAGACTTGTCCCATATGTGATGTTTTAAACCCAATTACACAGAAAGTACTGAAACAGATGCTTAGAAGAGAGAAACAAGAAAGTAAGAGAATATATAGAAGCAATACCGAGTTGATAATATCCTGACAATAGATGGGGCTCATGTAGTATAATACGTCATGAACAGTTGCGCTCAACGTGACACGCAGACCTCGTACTCCATCTAGAGTAATTTTTTCAACGGCAGTTTCACCACTAAGCTTCAAACCCTTTCTCCACTAGAATAAAAATACCATTACGTTAGTTACAGAATGTAATGATGATCCAAAAACTCCAACCCAAAAGGGTTCAGTGGTCAAAATACTCCAATCCTCACAAAAGGGGGTCAGTGGTTAAAATGTCCATGCAAAACATGAAAGAATAAAGCCAAAAAACTACAGGTCTTATCCTTTTACTGGTCCTGATATAGAATGCCACAACGCTCTGATTGCAGGATAGTGCTTCCAAATTTTCATGGCATATTGGGTTGAGGAAATAATTGGCACGCCTCACTCCATTCAACTCAAGCTACGTGAATGATTCAATGTAGTCTGCCTACACTAATATTATCTACTTAACATTCCTATCCAACACCCCCCCCCCCCCCCCCCCCCACCCACACACAAAAAAAAAAAAAAACACCCAAAAAAAAGAAGAAGAAAGGAAAAAGGGAAGGAGGATAACAAATTGCTTTGTCCAAGTTATAAATACCTTCATATTTTCCATTTCCTATTTTCTCATAGTAAACAAAGCCTGATCTTATCAAGATCACTTGCAACTAAATGCATTGTTTAACCATACCATATTGTACAGGAACCTCCACTCATTTGACAAAAGAATCAATTCTAGACAAGAAAAAAGTGTCACATGAGAATGTTACCTGGCATGGGATAAAAATGACTCTCTGAGTGCCACGTTGGTAAGAAGTAAGATGCCGTTCAGAGAGACTTTCTGTGATATTGCGAAAATTGCTAACATCATCAACCAAATTAGACTTCTCCAACCTTTGACCAATACCATGAACCATAAAAACTAGGTGTCGCACAGGTACCTAGACCAAAAATTTCAGTTAAACAGAAAGAAAAAAAAAAAAAAATATATATATATATATAGGAGCTTAATGTAATGAAAATACCAAAGAGTAAGCTGAGTTTTTGGGTCATATACGGGAAACCTAGTTATGCATCTGGACTTGTCAAAAGAACTTGTCTAAACAAAACATGGCATATATGATGTAAACATTTGTATGGTATGTCTTTCGAACATTGTTGTGCCGTGCCATGGATGCCAAAGAGGAAAGAAGAGGGAACATGAAAAAATCAGAAAAAGAAAAAAAAAATCCCCTTTTTCTATAGCATGGGTTATTAGAGTTCTGCCAGAGCCCACAAGAATAGGGCTACAACAAGGCAGGGCCATTTTTAAACAGATGAAGCTTAGGTTGGCCTCGTTCATCTAAGGAACACATGGATCCCCAGACTCAAATGCAAGCTCATATAAAAAGGTCAAACTAAATTTGGTTCTATTTAGATTACAGACCCACTTGTTTTGGACATAAGAGTCACAAACAAACCCAGATAAGAAAGTGACACCCAAAGCCCAAGGAAAGCCAGTGGCCCATCACAAGGTCCATTTAAACTGATCTAGTAAAGGCATAGTCTAGACCTGTTTTTTTTTAGTTTTTTGATCGGTAATAAGAGATTTTATTCCAAGTAAATAGGCATAGCCTAAGTACACAGAAAGTATACAAGAGAATACACCTAAGTACAAGCTAAAGCAAAATAGTCTAAACCTTTTCCGATGATTATGGATTTAAGTAAAGGTATTTGATGAGATTATCCCATGTAAAAAAGTGGGAGCTTGATTCTATGTAACACCTATTCCTGTAGGTACAGAATGTTACGTAACATTCGTAGTGTAATGCCCGGTAAAGAGATTCGACTTCATAAAAATACCTCATTACAAAACTATACTATGCTATATGTATGGCCGATTCAAGGTTAGCCCCTTTTTATGAACCCTCAGTGAATTATGATCATATGTTTATGATGCATTACGTATGCCATGCTGAATGGTATGTCTATTACATTATGTTATGGAATGCTTATGTTATGCTATGCCATGTAACGCTCACGTCATGTTATGTTATGTTATGTATTTTATGTTATGATTATGTAATGCTCATGTTAATATACCATGATCAATGCTATGCCATGCATCTAAGTAAGACCCTGTGAAAGTCATGAAGTCAACATGTTCATATGCATCATGATAAGATAAGGAAGAATTCATGTGAAAAATAAGTTAAGATTGGCTTTATGTTATGGGTGGATGTACAAGCCACGAACTTAAGTGTGGCCCACCATAAATATGCTATGATGTATTTGGTGACACAGACCTAACATGCTTTACCATATGCTATGCTATGATATATGTAGTGACACAAACCTAAGCGTGCTTCACCATATGCTATGTTATGATTTATACGGTGCCACAAACCTAAACGTGGTTCACCATATGTATGCCATGATGTATGAGGTGTCACGGACCTAAGCATGGTTCACCATATGTTATGCTACGATTTATACGGTCAACGACAATTGGACCGATGCACGTATGTTATGATGGCCACTAAGTAAGTGAAAGACAAGATGAATAAGTTATGTACGAATGATATGAAATGCGTGGAGTCAGTCATCCATGCATGCATGTTACATGTATGGCCATGATTATGATTAACTCCGCCTATGTTACTGATGAATTATCTATATGCTATGTGTATATGTATGACAATGCATGAAAGTTTTCTAAGTTAAGCCTAATGTCAAGCTAAGTTAAGTTTACAGTATGATGCTATTACCGAGTCTTTGACTTATTTGTTTGCTTCTCTGCTTTTATGTTTTAATGTCCCAGATGATGATTGCGTGGATACAAAGCAGGAGTGACAAGAGTAAATTATTCTTCTAAAGACTTAGACCTTGAATAAGTGTTAATACCACATGGGTTGGTTATGATTCGACAGTTGAATAAGCGATTTTGGCACATAGGATTAGTTCGTATTATTTTATTATGTTTTTAGTTTTTAAAATTATGAAACTATGTTATGCTAAGTTAATTTTATGATTATATAAATGAGGTATTTTTATGAAGTTGAATCTCTTTACCGGGCATTAAGTTACAAACGCTACGAATAATTGTAACATTCCGTACCTATGGGAAGGGGTGTTACATTCTAACATAGCCAACAAATTGGGGTAACACTCTCTATAGAAAAAAGGTGCTTTTCTAACTTATTGCTTGTATTGATGTGCTTACCAAATGAGTTTATTGAAGAATACAAGTTCCTCAAGTTATAGGAAGTTCAACCAAGTGCGGCACTTGGAAGTTCATTCTCACACATCTCGTTTGCAATATCAAAACTACTAAAGATTTTCTAGTCTTTGTAAAGAGAGACTTTTTGAACAAAAAAAGGACAACACCTCATTGTATATACGTACATTATGTAATGACTTCATTAAAAAAATAAAAATCAAATAAAAAATAAAAAAATCAAATATGAAAATGAGCAGCATGCTACGGTACAGACCTTTGAACAGTAATCATCCATTTCCTCCTCCTTTTGCTGACGTAATTCATCCTTAAAAAATAAAAAGGAAAAGGAAAGAAATAATTGTTACAAGGGGGATTACAGACTACTATTATATGAGTGGAAACAACAGTTCCCATAAATTCGTGTGCATAAACACTCACGCAGCCATTTGGAATTGAAAACTTGACTTCACCCTCCACCTTTTTATTCAGAGAGGAGGAGATTCGGTTTGGTCCCCAGTCCATTGGAATATTTTATGTACAATTATGCAACAGGAAATGAAAGAAAGGTAATGAAATTTCTGCCATGATAATGTTGGAGGGGAGAAAATATAGAAACCTGGCTGGGCTTTGGCGAGTGAGATGTGGAATAGCCGCGCCTTAACTTTATTCCATTTCTACCTAAACCAAGAACACTAGAAAAACCAGAAGCATCAACATTGAGCCAAGCCTCCCAAGTATCATCTTCTCCGGTAAAAAGTGCATGCAACCCCTACAAGAACAATCCTGCGATATAGTTATGCACCCAATATTCACAACAAAGAGAACAGAATCCTGATTTACAAAACAATATGCATACTGGCATAAATCCTTGCAGCTCAACTCGAGCTGCAAAAAGTCCTGACGGTTGAAATGTTCTTCGGTGCCAAACCTGAATACAAAAATCAATCGTTATGAGCTATATTCACACCTCGATAAACAAATAGGAGGAAAAGAAAAATGCTTAATTATATGTCACAACAAAGGATGCAATGAGCTTATCAAATTTATACTTAAAAAATAACAGAAGATTACAATTTTTTTAAAAAGACAGCAAACTGCAATAATTGAAAGCTGCACTAACCTGAAATTCTGTAAACTCATAGACGAAAAATGCAATCTTGAACATCAATATAAATTTTTCATTTTTCTTGATGTCACACTATCACATACTTAAACAAAATTAACAACTAGTAATGGACAGAAGATAAATCCTCCTAGTCAAGACACTTAATAATTCAATATATCAAACCCAGTACTGTGTAGCAAACCTGGCTACGATATGCAATCTCTAGTTGTTCAGCAACATCTTCACGAAGAGGAAGCCAATCAAGTCCTCCTTTACGAGCAAACCAATGACCTCTTAAAACACGCCGATTTTCTCCACTCCAATAAACAGGGAAACAATGTCTCCTCACTAAATCTACCTGCATATATAATGTAATTTCACTTTTAGAAAGCATATACGAGACAACAACAATGAAGTTCTTTAGAAAGCCTAAAAAGTCAAGGCATATCAATTCAGTGAAACTTTTCACACATTACAATTAATTGATTAATGAGCCAAAACTTCCTAAAAGTGAAAGGAAAACGTATGCTTTAAGATATTGTAATCAATAACAACCGATGATATTATAAACAAAATCAGACACAGAGTTGATGGAAGGCCAGTGTATGCTTGAGAGGGTCCTGTAGTGAGACCTTGGCATGAACAGTCGGCATGAGGCAAGCCTTCCACCTAATTGCACAGATGCAACTAGTGCAAACAGAGTAAGTCACAACAACTTCCCATCTCTAAGAATTGGTCAAAATGAACTAATTAACCAAACTGTAACCTCCCCCACCCCCCCCCCCCTGGGACAAAAAAAACAAATTCCAAAAAAAAAGAAGATTGAGATCAGATATTTTCTAGGACAAGGCAGCCAGTCCACAGGTCCAAGGGTTGCTTCTTAACATGTTTCAAACAAAATTGTCATATAATATCATCATGGCACCAACAAGTTAAATGTGAAAGCAACTTTTTTCACCTATCTCGAAGCCCAAACCCATAATCCACTCAGAAGGGCATTAAGATGAAATGAAAACTTAGACCCTCAGTGGAAGATGCATGGTTCTCCTTTCACAACCCACATGCATAACAAAATAAGTTTCAGATCCAGAAAAATATGCTCCTCCCCTGCAAAAGTCTGAACCAAGTACAACAAAAAGGGCCTGTACATTACTCCAGATGTTGATCTTTAATGATAATTACATATTTGGAGTTTGGCTTTAATGATGAATTAAAACGGACACTCTGAAATCATTGCAGTATTAATAAACATGCTCTTGAGCAATGCAGTTGACCTTCCACTACCCATGACAACAGAACCAATTTTTGTGCCATCTTGTGAGCTTTATGTGAGAGTCTCTGCGTCGGCTTAGGTTTTTGTGGGTTTGTATATTACATAAAAAGTTCAAGAAGCCGGTGCCTGGTGTTGAACTGTCATGAAATAAGATACTGGTCAACTAGACAAAGAATTGTCACCTGAAAAGATGCACCGGACTACCTCAAATTTTTTTTTTTAGGGGATTAAATATATTAAAATCACTTTGGCATACAATAATGAGGTCATACAACCTTTCAGATGACTTTTGTGTACTTTTCTCCTCCATTTTCAAAATCTTCCACAATATTAATATCCAAGTACAAAATCAACTGTAGTTAATGAGGTCATACAACCTTTCAGATGACTTTTGTGTACTTTTCTCCTCCATTTTCAAAATCTTCCACAATATTAATATCCAAGTACAAAATCAACTGTAGTCCTGAATTATTTTTTCGATTTTCTATAGGACCCCTTCTGTCATCCATTATGTTCTAAATTCTCTTTAATTGAACAGGTGCTGGGAGTTTAAAAACCCATATGATTTGTTCTTTCTTTTTTACTTTACCATTCTGTTTAAGTTCTCATCTCTGTTGATCAAAGAATAGTATGTACATCAAATTTGTAGTCACCCTCATTCAAGAAGGCGCTTCCTAGAAAGTTCATAAAGACATCATGCTGAGAAAAAAGTAGGAGTACCTCATAGAGTCCTCCCTTTACAGGGACACCAACTCTCTCCTCTTCAGCTTCATATAATTGGGCTGATCGGGCACCTTCTGGAGAAGATTCACCTAGTTGCTTATCTACCATCTTACTGGAACTCGGTCGTCCAATTGGACCTTCACTACACTCTGCATATTCCTTCCACCAACTGGAGAGAAAATCCTCCTCTCTCTGTAAAGCGTATTGAACAACCGAATGACACAATTAATTGAGAACATCAGTCAGATGGCTGCCAATTAAAGATATAACAATCATCTGAATTAAGTGATTTAATACCAACAGAATTATAAGCATTCTTTCCCAAAGTATGTCTCTTTTCTTCTAAAGATAATGTCTGGAAGATCTTAACTCAGTGCATAGCATGAATAAATATATGCAATCTTATTACTATTAAACAAATTTACACAACTTATAGATTCAAAAAGACATCTTGCAATCCAAGTTGAGCATGAAAGAGAGATCTTAGTTATTTAGAAAACTAAAAAGACTACAAAAATTTACTTAAAAAGAAAAAAACAAGACTGCAAAGATGACCTGCAAGAAAGATGCTTCTATTGCAAGAGAATCTCTCATCCCAAATCGAAAATAGTCGCTCTTTCCCACAATCTCAGTGCGAGGGACCGAGGCAGCTAGTTCTGCAGAAAAAAGAGAACCAGAGCGTCATCTAGATGTATACATGTCCTTAATATGGGGTATCTGACGGTCATGAACTAAAAACTAAAGAAATATAGTAAAATAAAATAAGCAAATAAAGAGGTGCTCGGTATACATGTTTGATCAGAAATCGGCATAAATAAACAAGGGGAATACCAATCTTCTCATTAATTCAGAGGCACTTCCCTCCGAATTCATGTTAAATAAACATATGCTTGCCATTCCTGTGATATACTTGACAGAACACAAATAACTCTGAAGATAATCACTGCAGCAAAATTTCATTTCTGTTTTTTTCTTATGAAACTCCAAGTATCTTTTTTCCATTGGTAAACAAAATTCTATTGATAAGAGGGATAGGCAATAGCCCAAGTAAACGGGACATACACATGAGCATCACCTATGCTTGATGACCTAGTGATACAAGAAATTCATGAAAATTCATACCACTAAAATCTACTACAAACATCCAATGGAAAAAAGTATTAAACAAGAAAGTTCTAAGCTCATCCATTAACCGCTCATGATCTTCAAGGTTTCTATCATTCCTTTTCCTCCAAATGCACCACTATCTATGAAACTCCCAACATCTAATTATAGAGAAATTCATGAGATTTGAATTGAGCATCATAATGATTTACCATTATATCTGCCACAAAACTTGAACTGAGATTTTTAATGTTAAGTCTTAATTCTTGAGACTTATTAAACCTTTAATATGTACACAATGCCATAACTCTACCTTATACTCAAGATACTCTAAAATAATTGGCTATAATTTCTTCATTCCTCTCCTTTGTTTTCTTCATTATTAAACAAGCCATTTAACTTAGATAAAGATTAAAAAAAAATTCTCATAAATAAAATTCAAACTAAGATAAACAACAAAAGGAATTTTCTGCTTTTGACGGTTAATCATCTATATAGTACGATTCTGAATTTTCTACTTTTCCTTCTCAGTAAGAAAACCAATCATTAAAAGAAAAGCCAACAATGCTAGCAATACACTGTCCCAACATAAACCGCATGCTGCCCATATATGTAAGGGAAAAACGAAAAATAGCTCACCATTCTCTGCCAAAGGCACCTTGCAAAAATACCACCTAACATCGCCCCCATCCGAAGGACTTCTCGTCTGCGCAAGATACTTCTGCCTACCCTTTGAGTGCTCAATCAAATCTTCCAATCTTGCAATGTTTGACGGTGTATTCTTCAACAAGTCAGGAGACGTCTCCTCGACCCCACGAGAACCAGAAGCTCCGGAAACCACCATAGGGTTTGCTTCGGAACCCGCCATGAAATCAAGTTAAGCAATTATTGTTATGAATTAAGCAATGAATCCGAAACAGAATTGTCCGATCATGTAAATTACATGAGCTCCCCCAACAGATTCCAGCATGAACTAGAGAAACTGTACACCATGTAATCGACAATCAATCTGACTCAATAGCCAGAATGTGCATTTTTCAGCATGTCCTCCAATGGACAAATTCCAGTCACCGACTGAATTTTTCGCAAGAGGTGGGGGGTGCCACAGGATTGACCAAGAATGAAATTTCAAATTGGAATTTCAAGTGAATCAAACATAACCCATCAAAAGAAGCACCAAGCAAATATCAACTCCAAAAGCAAATGAAAGACGTTCTAAGGAAGAGGACATCAACAACAATAGAGCAAAATGGAAGAAGGTAAAACTCGAATAGAAAGAATCTTAAGGGAAGGAATGGGAGGGAATTTGGGGAACCCGGATGCAAAAGAAAGATTATGGAATTTTGTGGGAATAAGAAAAACCCAGAACCCATAGAAAGGAACGACAACGACTTTATTGTTGGGAAGGAAGAATGGCAGCTCGGTGCTGAATTGAATGTCAGGTAGAAATAACAAAAACACGTTACACAGTGGCGGTTTCGGTGCCGTTTTCCTTCTTTATTCATTTTTGTTTTCATTTTCCTTGACTCACGGTTTTGGAATATCCAGAGAACGTGAGCCCGCTGATCCAATCATGTAGCTGGCTTCTGACTATTTTAATGAGTTCGGGGCCTGGGCTATGCAGTTTCGTCTAATTTTGCCCAACTCACCAGCCTTGTAATTCGTTTAAATTTCGAACTTAACAAAAATATGAAACAAGAATCAAATTAAAAGCTTGTTTCAGACTTATGCACTCAAAACTTTGTATTTAATATTATTGTTAATAAATTTATTTATATAAACATATAATTTTTAATAATAAAATAAAAATACCACAGTCTAATAAGGTGAGATTATATAATAATTAATAAATTTATCAATTGATATAATTTGACATAATTTTCAATCATCTAATGTCATATTATCAAATGAGTAATTTATATAATGGGCCTAACTAAATAATGGGCCTAGATGATAGGCCAACTATCCCATATTAGAACCCACAACCGCAAACATAATAAACCCATCACTGAAAACCTAAGCTCAATAAAGAAAGCCCAAAGTGGGTCGTAGAAAAGATCTCTAGCCCCATTTCCTCTTTATAACGCCCTTAAACCTCATTCTCTTACCCCCTCAGCCACAATCTGCACCTCTTGCTCACCACATTGCTTACGAAACTAAAAAACCCCCGTTCTCGATCTGGTGGTACTTTTGAGCTTCCACGAACCCTATGGCGGAGGAAGAGGTTGTAGCGGTAGAGGTGAGCATGGATGCGCCTTCGGATCACAAGCGGAAGCTCGAGGACTCGGAACCCGAAGCCCCCGAACCCAACAAGCCGAGCACCGAGCACCTAGCTGATTTGAATGAAGACCCCGTTGATGATGCACCAGACGAGGAAGCTGATTTATCTGCCCCCTCAGACGGGCCTGAGGTGAAGCGGGCCCGCCTCAATGAAGAGCCTGACGGCTCAGGTATGTTAAAAGGAATTGTATTCTTTTCAAGTTAGGTTTTTTCATGGCTTCATTGATGTATGTGTGCATGTGTATATACGCATATATATCTGTATGATATGCGTGTGGATTGATATACGTTGTGTTTATGGTATTCCCAAGTAGTTTTTCCCCTTTTATTTCTATCATATTTGAAGCTGGAAACATGTCCCCAGTCCAATGAAAGAAAATGGAAACGGAAGTTGATGCATGAATATTTTATTCTTTTTATATAATTAATACGAATTTTATTATAAGCGCAAAAGGGCGGAATCCAAGTACAACGAAATGTGTGCAAGAAAGTCCCTTGTCACTCATCCCTCTTTTACGAAACTCTGGGTTTTTTGCGTTTTTCTGAAACTAAAGTCGCTCGTCAAGCTAAATATAGAGTTCCCTCACTAAGAAAGATATGGAGCGGAAGTTTATTCTGCTTGTGCGCCGTGCAGTGATTGAAACCCCTTTATTTTGTTTAGTGAAGCTAATCTGTCTACATGCAGTATACTTCCTGGTATAAACCTGCCTCCATGTTTTCAATTAATAATCTGTTTAGTTCATTTTTTATGTTACAGCTATTGAAAATGGGTACCAATGTAAGGAAGATAACGACGATGGACCTATCAGAGAGAACGATGAACAGCCTACAGTGGAGAGTTTGCAGTTGGGGGGTGCTCAACCTCCCACAGAAGAAATTCCACAAACAGTGGTCGATGGCAATGAAGGACACTCGGTGGAAAATCCTGAGACAGGCAACTTCGAACAACCATCTGTCGAGGATTCTTTGACAGAAACTGCTCTGGAGCCATCTAAAGAGGGAGGTCAGCAACCTGAAAGTATGCAACCGTCTTCTGAGGTTTCTCAGCAAGAAGATGCTTCTCAAACCATGACGCGCAAAATGGAGGTGCCTAACAACAAGGTGGGTTGAATAAATACTTTCTTCTCTAAGATACCACTGTTAGCGTAGCTTAATTCGTTGAAGATGAGACTACCCTGACAGAGAATAGGTGGTGGGGAAAGAGAGAGGTGCCATTCATCGTCCTTTTTTGGAGACGATAACCACTCAAATAAATTTTTTTTTTACATCTTACCGTGTTTTTCCAAATCCAAATAAGCAAGCAACTATAGAAGGTTGAAAAGGAGGACTCTCATACCCAACTGCCCATGTGTTTTTGTTTGCCCATTTCTTGGAGCTTTGTTAAAAGGATTCATCTTTGTATTTCAACTTTTATAAAGTCAAATTCTATAAATTCTGGTGCAGGTTGGAGTTCTTATTGGCAAGGCTGGGGATACTATACGTTACTTGCAGTACAATTCGGGAGCGAAAATCCAGATCACTAGGGATTCTGATGCTGATCCTTATTGCGCAACAAGGCCTGTGGAAATTATAGGAAGTTTAGATAATATAACCAAGGCTGAGAAGCTTATAAATGCTGTCATTGCAGAGGTTTAATGCTGACTGAACTTAGCTTTATTTTCAGATGGCTACTCCTCATCACCATGTGCACTGCTTTCTGGTTGATGCTTATTCTGGAGATGTGAAACCGATTGTCTGATTTTCTCTTTGCTTTGATGTATTTTTTGACAGGCTGATGCGGGGGGTTCTCCTTCCCTTATAGCCAGGGGTCTCACAACAGCACAGGCTGCTGTAGCCTCTGAACAAATTGAGATACAAGTTCCAAATGAGAAGGTTACTAGTTTCTTTGGCTATTGATGACGAATATATATCCACGATTTGACCCATTATTTACATATTGAGCCTTGTTGGTCCAGGTTGGTATAATAATAGGCAAAGGTGGAGAAACCATTAAAGGCCTGCAGACTAGAACAGGAGCACGCATCCAGGTAGTTGATATCGCATCCAATTCTTAAGAGTGATGACTATTTTGTTCTTTATTCTGTTATATTGTTTCATCATGTGTGCTGACTTTCTCTCTTTTTCATTTAGTTGATACCTCAACACCTTCCGGAAGGAGATGAATCTAGAGAAAGGACTGTACGGGTGACTGGTGACAAGAAGCAAATTGAAATGGCTAGAGAGTTGATAAAGGAAGTTATGAATCAGGTTTTTTCTCAACCTATTGATTTTTCCTACAATGAAAAATGCAGTTGAATTCTGTTATGATATATATGTTTCCACTGTGACACTTTAACTAACTTCCTCTGAACGTATTAAATTATTCTTAGTTTCTTCTTTTTCCAAATGCACCTGGCATGTTACTATGTGAGAAATAATTAGGTTTTTTTTGTCCAAATGGTAATTATAAGGTTCACAACTTTGCATGCACTGAGGGAGGAGTATGCTTGTAAATTTCAATTGGTTTGTATTGCTATCTATCTATTGTAGACTACCCGCAAGGCTTTCTGGTGAAGTTGCTAGGTTTTTATTTTTTTTGACTGCCACATGTTAGATCTGCATGGTTGAAGTTATATGCTAGTTTAGATGTTAGCCACAGATGTATGGCTTAGATGGAAATTGTCTAGAGAATAATTGTATGCATTTCATTCAAGTTCTGTGGCAAATTATTTATATTATTTTGTTTAAGCTGTTGATGAGACCGGGTAGTATGGTGCATATCTTGTTATTGTTGGTGTTATTAGTATCTTCCTTAGTCCTTTTTTAATTGAGTGGGTTTCTATCGATTTCCCATGTTGCTTGTAAATTTCACGCTTTGAGTTAGTGCGGAACTGTTCTTTTTCACTGGACTGGTTGAGAAGCATCTCGGTATCTTATCATCTGGCAAAGCAGCATATTCTGTTGTCGCGACATGATTATCTATCCAAACAATTAAATTTGTATGGATGACATTTTTCCATTTATTTAGGCTAGAATTGTTTGATAATCTTGCCATGGGAGTGAGAGATTGATCTCTTAATAGGTTCATAAGAGTGTGATATTGATGAATATGATGATCCATGCCAAGGTCATTTGAATGCTGTTTGGAAGACCATATATTCAATCCAAGATGTCGGTTGCCATGATTTATTTAATATGAAGGTGCCAATTTCGAATTGGTTGGCTTTAAAAATGCAGATTTGGCTATTGCCTTTTCCATGGGGTCAGCGTTGCTTTCTTGGTGTGGCAATAGACAACCACTCTTCATTCCCATCCACAAAAGAGAGGTATCAGGCATTAAATCTCGCGATTGCAGGATGTTAATAGTTGGTAAGATTGCTTTGAGACTTGAAAGTTAAAAAATATAATGTTGTAAGACTACATTATATTAACCTTAGCGCTCATTAGTGCCACCCATGGTCTGTGAATGAGAAGTGTTGGAAGAAAGTGTAATGTCTGGTGAAGCCATGATAATTAAATGTGTGGGAGATTACTTCAAAACTTGTGACCAATTCTATGTATGAAGAATATCGTACGTCATATGAAATACGTTAAGGAGTAGCATGAATCCTAAAGCATGGTTACTTGAGAAATAGGCAAGAACATTGCAGTCCGTTACGTGACCTAGTCTATGACATGCTATGTAACCTATATGCCTAAGCTCTGATTCAATGTGAAGCGTGTATATGCATGTGTTGTACAATTTTTATTTAGTCACATGAATACGTTGGAGATCTGCATTGTTAAGCTTGGAATTTCAATGATGTATTAAATGAAATGCTTTTTCTTTCACGATTATCATCTGAATGATTTGGTATAATCTTTCAGTTCCATCATCTTACAGCAGTATCTTTTTTTCTACATTTTACTTATTTCCTGTAAATATTTATCAGGATAGAGATCTGTTGTATGCTTCTTGTGTACTGAGGTAACACCATTTTTTCATCATGATAAATTTATCTCAGAATAAACATTCTTCAGGATATGATGTGAGAGAACCATAAAGTGGCACAATGTATTTTTCCTTTTGTAGCAGAATAACTCTAGAAGCATGTAATAGAAAGTCTTTTGCATTTGCTACTATTCTACAATTTTATTGATTATCAAGTGAAAGCATCACCAGGCAGTTAAAATTTCCAAAAGAGTCTAATTTGATATCCTTGTTGAATGCACTTGCATGTGGTTGGTTATGTTGGATATGATTTTCTTTTTAGTAAAACCTACTTTCTTTTTTCTTATAAACTTACGTGGACAATCCCATACCAATATAACCGTGGCCATGGTATCATCCTCAGTCACTCTCCAGATGAAGGTAAATATATTTACACTTTCATTTTAGCATAACATCTGTATGTTGGATAAATCGCTAGACTGGCATGCATAGGCAACGCTCCTGAATATGTCCTGTATACTTGGGCCTGTATATTTTATGCTCAAAAAAATTTTGTTTCCCGATTAGAAGACAAGTGAAGAGAAAGACCAAAATGTTTAAAGAATTGGAAATTTGTGGGTCATTATCACCAGATATTTTATTTAGAAGCATGCTGGTTTCTTTTTAGGAGCAAGCAAGTGGAGGTCATATTGCATATTTTGAAGAGATGGAGCATGGTTTTGCTTTTTAGACGTGGGACCAAAACCAGCTGTTTTTTACCTTGAACCATTGTCTCGTATTCATAGAGATGTATTGGTCTTGTAGAATGAATAAAGAAGTTTCATTGAGGAGTGAACATGTTGGAATGATCAATGTAATTGCTAGATGGTATGTTTAGATTCTGATAGATCAAGTTGATAAATCCATTCCAGCAGGGAGGTTAACCTTTTTTTTTTTTTTCTACATATTGTTATTCCAAAAGGAATAGTTCTTCCTTCACTTCGAGAAGGAATCCTTTTTCAAGTATGCTGTATTGATGGTTTATTTCAGCATTGCATTGTTTGTAACGCTTAGAAAAATCTAAAATGTGAAGTATTTTCATAGTTTGTGTCTTGATTTCATTCAATTCTTGTCTACTATTCTTTTATGCTTGATTTATTTCTATTCTTGTCAGCATTGTCATGGTACTTATGGTGCACTCTATGATAAAGTTGATGTAGTAATTGCTATTTTTGTATCGCTATAACCTCATATATACCACATCTCTTTTCACTTCGCTGTGATCTCAGTTTTTACTTTCTCCCCTGATTTTGTCCAAGTAAAATGGATCCCATAGATTTGTTCTTCTTGTAGCACCAATATGATGCCCCGGAGCCCCTCCAATGATTTGAACTGGAGATATGGTTACCAAGCTATAATAGCAACTTCTGTTACTGTCCACCTTATTAATGTTCTTCATTTAATTGTACTTACAAAAAATTAGAGTTAGTTTAATTGTGAATGGAACTGCTTCTGTTTCTAACTTAGTTCTTTATTGCATATGCTTGGAATAGCCTGCGAGACCTTCATATGGTGGATTTAACCAGCAGGCTTATCGACCCCGTGGATCTGCTGGTATGCCTCAGTGGGGTCCTAGTGCTGCAGCATATGATTATCAGCATCGAGGATCATATCCACCTCATAATTCACAGTATCCACCTCCAGCATACGGGAATTATCCTCAACAAATGATACCAAGAGGTGGCTATGGTGCTGGTTGGGAACAACGGCCTCCTAGTATGCATGGTCCACCTTCACATGCTGGTGGTTATGATTACTATGGCGGACAAGGAGGGCATTTCTCTGATGCTCCAGTATCTGCCCAACTTTCTACCCCCGTTCCTTCACATGCCTCTGGCCCTTCCCCTGCAGCTGCAATGGGTCCAGTCTCATCCCATGCAAACTACAATTATGGACATCCACAGGGTTCCGATTATGGTCATTCAGCTCCTTTTTCTCAGGCAGCACCTCACCAGCATAGCTATGGGCATGGATACGATGATCCCAAATATGAAAATCATGGTCCGCAGCATCCTTACGGTGGACATGGAAGTTCTCAGCCAGTTTACCCACAGGCAGGCCCTCAACCAGGTTATGCTGCACAACAGTATGGGAAACCACAATCATATGGCATGCCATCACAGGGTCCTCCACAATCTTATGGCCCGCCCAGGGCTACTCAACCTGGGGACATGCCTTATCAAGGCTCTGTTCCTGCCCAATCATATGGCTCAAATGCACTGCCTCAACAGCCCTATCCATATGGATCTGGTGCCCAGGTGCAGCAAACATATCCTCCGTATGGTTCTGCACCAGCTGCTGATGGGTATAGTCAGCCACCAGCTGCATCTGGCCACATTTATCCGCAGCAAGGAGTGCAGCCAGGTTATGGTCAATCTGGTTCACAGCAGGTACCAGGCTATGCACAAGTTAGTGCTGCTGGGGGTTATGGACCATATGCACCTTCTCAGCAAGGTTATCCTGAACAGGCAGCTGCTAACAATGTAGGCTATGGTTACCAAGGGCCTCAAGATCATGCTGCTTACAGTGGTGGTCCTGCGGCAGCCTATAGTGCACCACCAAGTGGGCAGCCGGGCTATGCCCAACCAGCATCAACTCAACCTAGTTATGATCAGTCTATCCCACAATCAGGCGGTTATGGAGCTGTACCAGCAAGTGTTCCGGCTTCTTATGGGAAAACATTGTCGCCTCAGCCTGGTTATGCTCAGTATGACTCGACCCAAGCGTATAGTGCATCTCGCTGAAGATTGACGTAGCGTGTCATTGAGTTTGGATGGCGATCTCTGAGTATTAGCTTTTTATCTAGGTCTCTGACTGTTGATGGAATTTCGGTCCCCTTTTATTCAGATGTAATCTTAATATTTATGTTTGAAATATGAACTAACAAAGAATCTTTAGGATGGAATTAACGCAATTGTGCCAAGTGTTCTGTCAAGAGTCAAGACTCGCAAGATCAAAGTATCTCTTCGGTTCATTTGAGTTTTGATAATTATTAGAAAAAAAAAAATCACATTTTTTACCCCTTCAATCTTGAATCTACCATAGTCTCCAATAAGACCAAATTGTTAAAGTTTCTTGTTTAATTTTCAATTCGAGAGATGAAAGATAACTTAAGTATATGACCTTGATGTTACAAAAGATAACTGATAGAAGGTAAATTTTCCTAACTATCAGCTCCTACGCCGCAGCCTATTTTAATGGGCCTTCTTCATATTGGCAATGGATAATATTGATCTCTAGGATGAGGAAGTTCCTGGAGTAAGTCATTCCGTGCTTGTCAATAGACCCTGCAACTACTCATTGAACACATTCTGAAACCAAGTTTTCGCGTGCAAATATGTAGGTGGCTTAAATCTAATCATAATGGTCCCTAGTCAAAATTCTTTCTTTTTATCACTCTTTAACAGCTATACCGCTCGGGTAAAGCACAGTGCTCACAATTTAAGCAGATGTACTACACTAAACAACCTATAATGATGCTCAAATCTGACATTTTGTAAAGCAAATTATTAGACAAGGCAAGTCGATTCGAGTGCTCGATTGAGGATTCGACTCGATTATAACTAAGCAACCGAGTTCGGCCATCCATTATAATTAGCCAAGCTGAGCTTGGTAAAATTTAAAAAAATAAAAAATATCTGGCTCAGATTCTAGCTCTTAAACAGTACAGTTGAGTCGAGTTCGAGCACCCATGCTTAAATTCCAACTTGTTTACAACTCGGTGCACCTGTTCCATGAGCTTTTGATCAGGGCAAAATAGAAAAATATAAATGAATATGTCTAAGCTTTAAAAGATTTACAATAGTGTCTCAGTGGGCTGAGATGGGGCTGGCTATCGTGCAAAGTCATTGGATGCTTGTAAGCCTTCTCTCTGAGAATAGGAAGAAATAGCAAAGTTTTCTGGTTTCACTATTATAGAGCTGTTACATATGGAAGTCTATAAAGCAGTATCATATCCGATAAACACATCACAACCAGCCTTGTAGGAACTATCACACACATTTGCTGCTATTAGAATGAGAGTCTCTTGCAAATGGAATCGTAAACAACTTCTAGCATACTTTTAGCATCAGCATCCTCCTTGGGCAACTTTAGAAGACGTGCAACCCGTGCAAACCCTGCATGGTGCCTATAATATTCTTGGTCCTCGCTTACTTCATGTATGAGCTCCGGTTTACAAAGCTTTGGCTTTGACAAGGCCCACTGCATTGCCCATATGGCCAGTGGCCGCATGTAACCAAGAGCTCTGTATTGGTCGTCGGTGTTCCAAGCTTCTGGAGTTTGAAAAGAATAGCTGTTGCCAGAGCTAAATGTAAGTGAACTGGAAAGGGGAGGTCCATATAGGGTGTAGACGTGTATAAAACATAGGTATAAATCAAGGGAAGCACGGGAAAACCAAAAAGATTTATCTCTGAGTTATTTATCCTATTAAACTCGGACCTAATGACCAATCCACTTTCTGCAGTGTTAATGTCTAGAAATAATTTTCTATTATGGGAATCCCCATAGATCAATCAGTAAACATCAAATAGTCAAAATCCTAATAAATCCCTTTGTTTTTTTTTTTTTTTAATTATCAATGATAATTGTGCAAGTCAAACACATGTACACTCAAATATACAAATACACCTGTATATATAATCATTTTGAGTTGTGGAAGATGTTTGGACTCTTTTTGCTCTTTTTCTCTTTACTATTAGTTATGTTTACAGAGAAGGCAATCAATTTGCTGAAGGTTTGGAAATTTGGCTAGCAGCTGGGCATAATGCTCTCTTTTCATCCTTAGCAGAACTACCACAGCTTTTTTTAGGCATCTTTGTTCTTGATAAAACTGGGTTGCTGACTTTTCAACATCTGTAGTTAGTTCCAAAGTTTTCTTTTGTTATTGTTAATGTTCACTGATGAAAAAGGTCCGCCATTAATTCACACGTACATACAATACCAATGCTAGTGAAACCCCATTTAGGTCCTACCAAAGTATAACACGTTCTGTTTCCATTAGAAAAAATCCAAACGCCATATAGAAATTGTATCACAGAGAGGATGTCTCGAATTTTTTAGCCAAATGTATCATGTACTGACTAAAAACACAACATTAGCTTTAACTTATATTTATAGAACAAGACAAGTTAGAATGATTTCAGCAATGGAAAAGGAATTAAACAATGTGCTCTATCAGCTGGTTCAGCTCTGCTATTACTTTTGACACTGCGCCACAAAAATGCCTACTGGAAACCCAAGACCAAAATCCAAATGTCGTGTACTTCATGCCAATACCATATCTTCATGAATTAGACTTTGAATAAATAAGGATACCTGATAGTATTTTAGGGTGGACCAAAAGTTCTCAAATTATTGATTATTCATACAGAGACATGTACATCTGTAAATTACACGAGTTTTAATGACATTTTCTTTTTAGATTCCAATTAGTATTGTTAAATTATCACTTGTCTCAAAATTTAAGTTGATGGAAAGAAGTGAATTTAATCAAAATATATAATGCACCCCTCATGTGTGAGTGAGACTCTCTATTAATATTTAATTGAAAGAAAATGAAATGTGGAGTCAAAATTCGAACTCGAGAATATTCAACTTACCCTAAACCTTCTTGGGACCAAACTGCTTCATAGACACCAACCGAAGTCTGAAATGCCATTTCCAACATCTCCTCCTGAATCATTGCAGCAGCAACAGAGTATGTAACTCCAGACCAAATTTCTCTTGACTGAACTGTTGACGTATCAACCCTTCCATCTGGCAGCATCCCATTCACTGCCCCCCGCATACCTCCCTTAACCTTTAGGACATTGAAATTATAAACCTTCTCGAGGGCACTCCTCACCTTGTCTTTTTCAACAATTGGAGAAAGACCACATGCTCTTGCATACCTATAATATCTTTTATACCTAAGTCCAAGCTCAAGTTCAAAAAATATGATGCTTAGATAGTTTAAAACATTAGAGGCAAGGCAAACCGAGATCATGATTTATTTATTTGTTCCCTACCATTATTGTCACTTATTTGTGATGAGTAATGAGTATATTAGTTAGTTAAAGTGGCGGTTGAACTTGATCATATTTATGCATCATTTTGAGAGAGATGATTGTAAGAAGTTTTTAATCGATAAATATGAAGGCATGCCATTGAAAATTCCGCATGACATGATTAAGTGGGGCTGGGAAAATCAGTCTTTAAGATGATCTGAACACGATGTGGTAATTGTTCCGAGTGTAAATTCAAGGGTTCAAACCTTCTTTCCGTAATTTATCTTTGTAAAGATGATCAATGTAGTTGTATGTAAACCTAGAGCAATAGCATGATGAACCAAGAAGCCTCCAGGCCCTATTGTTAAGAATAGTGAATTACTATTCTTATTAATTGCATTTAACCAACCAGGCAACCATATGCTTCGACCCACATTGAACGCTGGGCCGTTCGTTAACTTTCTTGAACAATAGAGAAATACTGCCACCCAAATAAATTTGTAAGTAAAGCAAACTCTGAGCTTTTTAGTCAATTGTAAAGATGATCTGAACACAATGTGGTATTTGTTTCAAGTGTAAATTCAAGGGTTCAAACCTTAATTTATCTTTGTAACTTAGACAACATCAAAGACACAGGCCAGGAGAATATCAGTTGTGATTTATAAAGCAATCAATGGGTAAAATGTCCTAATAATAGTAGCAAGGTGAGCATAATAGTTTATTAAAAAGAAAAGTTGAAACAAATTTAAAAAGAAAATATGTATTAAAACAAGAAGAGACTAACTAAACAAAAATAAGAAACAATTAATGAGAAAAATCTAGGTGGATCAGTAATGAAGCCAATATGATGGTGAGTACGGGTGTTTGAGATGCAAAATAGAGGAAAAATATATTAATTTGAAAAACTTCATAGATTTTGGACAAGGCACAAGAGATATTACCTTTTGAGATTATGCTAAATGGTGATACTTGGAGAGATTCTGGTTCAGACCACTAATATTTAACTGATACCACGGCTCACACATATCATGTAATACCCAGAATGACTTTTTTTTTATTTGTGTTCGTAATATGTATGCTTCATATGTAAGATAATGCACTCACCATTGTCCTGCCAATTGATCGGCTTGAATAGATGCACTGAAACTACCACCACTGTTGTCATAATTAAAGTAAGAACCATTCCATAGTGTGTCATATACAGCTTTTGCCTTTTGATACCTAACCCAAAAGTAATTTTCAGATGCTTTATCACCTACTTCACATGCCATGGCTGAAGCAGCCTGGAGGGCTGCCACCCAAAGCCCTCCTGAATATGCACTCACACCACTAACGGACCATATATCATAAGTCTGATCAGGGAACCCCTCATTCTCGATCATCCCATCTCCATCCTTATCGAACTGATCCATATAAGCCATTGCAACATATACTGAAGGCCAAACATCTCGTGCAAAATTTTTATCACCAGTAGCAACCATATCTCTATATACTTGGAGAACAAACTTAGAGTTCAAGTCTTTCCACCTATCTGTATTATGCAAATTATAAGCATTTACTTCAAACCAAGGGTCATTGAACCCAATATCATGGGGTACAGCACCTAGAACCTTTCGTTTAACCAACTTTCCATTACTCATAATTTTCATCCTGTCAGGATCATGCATCATTACTGCTGCCGCAAAGTCTCTTTGGATACTAAGTTCAAGTTTGGGGAATAACATGACTAGTGCAAAAGATGAGTAGAAGTGGACATCGTAAGTGTTCCACATTAGGTATTCAATTCCTTCCAAATAAAGAAGCTGACCGATATTTTCTTCTTCGTTCGGGAGCAAATAGGATCCAAAAGCAGAATTTGACGTTAGTGGAGTATGTACTTGCTCAAGTGTTGCCGCCATCCTTTCAAGGATTTCAATAGCAGTGTCATTTTGATGAGACATATCAGCTGCATTCTTCAGATTTGATCGGGGACTATTAATGAAAAACTTCCTCTCACGAATGGTTCCTAAACTTTGCATTGGAGGTGATCCATCTATGAAGATGAGAATGTGACTTCGATTTAAAGATCAAAACAAATTTTCTTTAAATAGATTTTAAGCTTCACAAATACCTGTCCAGATTGTTCTCCCAGCATTAAGATAATAGAGCTCATTAAAGAGAGTGACTGGGTACCTGGGGAATAACCTCTAACCATTTAGAATATGTGAAAAAGTGGGAAGATTTTATGTCCATTTTCCAGCACAATTTTGTATTTATCGTACCATTCAGGCAGCCTTTTGTCATCAAGAACTGGTCTCTGCCATGCTTCTATCTGGGATTCCCATAGGGCATGCTCTAGATATAAAACAAAATACATGTACTCAATCAAATCTGTCCCTTTCACAGATATACTACCATCGGCAAAATATGGTAACTACAAGTGGGAATCCTACACCGTGATAACAAAGATCGGAGGACAAATATGTTCTCTTAACATAGAGACCATTGATTGACAACAAAGGGGAATATGAAAGATAGCAAGTTGACTACAAATAGTATCAGGAATTTCCAGGGAAGTGGTATATTATTTTTCTTAATGGAAATGGCAGATTATTGTTTGTAATGAAGATTCCTACAAAAGAATAATTAATGTTTCATTAACTTTAAAGATCATTTTCAGAAGAAAAGGTCAAACAAAGTCTTAATAAGCATCTACAGAGAATTTCCTAGATCACAAAATCTAACTACAATAGCAGAAAGGTATAATGTTCTTTAGAGAATTCAAATGTAGGTTATGATATATAAAGACATACCAAGTATAGCATCACGTGCAATACTTGCTGCAGCATTCCCATGAGTGCCATAAAATCTGGTGTAGCGCCTGGTGTAAAAGTATTTTGTTAGAAAAAGTTGGTATCGTTTAGGGACTGGGTTTTTTCCCATGTGTTATGGAGGCTGACATAACAAACCTGTGGTAAGTCTTTTGACCAAATCTCACTTCTGGGCAGTCCCATGCCAATGAAAATGTGACAGTTCGGATAGAATCAGAAGGAATAGTCAAAGAGGCTGCTATAGCTGCTCCAATAGATGATCCTGGTTTTGAAGGCGTTGGAGTTTCATTGTGGTCAAGGTGATCGAATGACCCATTCTATAAGAATAAAAGTGGTCAGGATTTTTTTGGAGGATAAAGTTATTATAATCATGCTGAAAGTGGATTTTAGTTCCTACTTTATTTTTTGTGCATGGAAAATTATAGCAGGCTTGCTGCCCTACCATGGGTACTCTTTTGTGTTCACAGTCGCAAATAACACGAATAACTTCCAAGGAAAATAATTTATCTCACCTCAAGTGAAGGAAAATTGCATGTAAATACTGCCTACTATCTTTATTGGGTTGACAAATAACCAATATAAAAATCAAATTCAATTTAGACTACACCCTGTCAAAGGCCTGAAATGTGTACATGTTTCTTGTGTGGAGATGTTACAAGTTTGCTAGAGGTTATTGTTATCAGAAATATACCACATAGGGACCAGTCTTCTTGTCAGTGTCAAGACTTAAAGAGAGGATGTGTGGAGATGTTACAAGTTTGCTAGAGGTTATTGTTATCAGAAATATACCACATAGGGACTAGTCTTCTTGTCAGTGTCAAGACTTAATAGAGAATCCTCTTCTCATACACTCACTCTCTCTCTCATTAAATTAGGCAATGAACATTATGAATTATAATTTTTAAGCACTCTTTTCGCAAGCTACAGATTAAGCTAAAAAGAAAAAGAAGATCCAAAAACAACTATTGCATCAATATGATATCCATAAGTTCCTTTCTGTTTCACGCTCATGCAAAAAGGAGAATTTCAGCTGACCTTTTTAATTTCATGCCACATGTCTTTAGCTGTGATACCCTGGGAATCACCAGATATCAAAAAGCAAGGACACTCAGAAACGTGAACATCACCTGTTTCCTCTGCTGCGAGAGCAAAAGTAACCGGAGGGTGGTCATGTGCAGTCCTGAAAATTCATGCTTCTTTAGATGACGCATCCAGCTATGATATCAGTTATATAAAAAGGTATGTTTCATTTCCAGTTTTAAAGACTCACTTGTGGTGTAAAAGTACTCCGTGCACTCCATCTTTTCCCCTGGCAGGAGTTAAGTATTGATAAATGGCTAAATCATTGTGATAATCTAGAGATCAGGTAGACAACCTAAATAATAGGTGGTATTGAAGTTGAAAATTTCTTGTGCCAAAAAAATATTAATTTTATATGACAGCTACTTATGCATAAGACCTGGACACCAATAATGAAAGCCCAATACTGGGTAATCTTACTCTATCTTTGAGTTGCAGTGGTGACCAGAAAATCCCGAGATCCCACCTACGGAATTCTGAAAAGTCAGGCATAGAAAATTCAGGTAAGATGTATCAACAAATTTCATACGACATGCCAATCTGATAGCTGCAGGACTCCAAATATTACAGTTATGTAAGAAAAAATCTAGAATGATTAATTTTGGGTTTTTACCCAAAACTTGGACCATCTTCTAGAAGAAAAAAATGGCACAAAATTTATTGTCCAGTCTAAAGTGATTATATGGGAAAATATGCACGAGCACATTTGACCATCATGTCAGCTTCATGTATCTGTTTTCTCTTTGACAAAGTATTGATCTTTCCCCCATTCTAGTTCCATATAAAACATCAGCTAGAGATCCTTACTAAACTAAAACACTTAAAGAGATCAAGTGGAATTGGCAGCAGGAAGTTCTTAACTTACAGCCCATGTAAAGAGCAACGTCACATCTGCAGAAGTCTTTCCTTTATTAGATAGCTGAAGATGGCATAAAACGATCCCTTAGAGCTGAAGCATTGTAGAAAAAGCAATTCTACCACGAATGAAATTTCTCAGATTTCTTTTCCTACCGTAAATGTAAATACTGATACAGGGAAACTGCTCTCCTTATAATTTTGAGGAATAAAAGGTGAAATTTGGCGACAAACAATGCTAAGTTCTGGGTCAGGTTCACCTGCTTTGAAAAATCAATACAAAACACAGAAGTTGTCAATAATAACACCAGTTTGAATTGTTATCTGTGGTAATAAAGTTGGTACCCCCGTAGGTTGTCCAAGCCCTTGGAAACAAAGCTTGATATGTACACTTCTCGCCGTTCAAATTCCAATCCCAAGTTTCAATGCCAGAAGCAGTGCCTTCTCTGCATAATAATTCACAAGTCAATAATGCAATTTTCCCTCAAGCTTTTTAGATGGCATACACTCATCTCAAAAAATTAGAAAAACAAAAGTCCTGGATGATTTGTGACTTACTTGGGTACCTCTGGGCTCCCGGTGCATAATACAGTAGAATATTTTTTAGCATTAGGCCGTGAAACAAAAACCTACAAGAGTAAAGGACATCCAGAGATTAATAATTACATGAAAAGAAAAAGAAAAGACAACTCTCTGGTATTTTTATTCTTTAAGCCCAATAAATTTAAATTTGAAAATAAGAGGACAGATTTTGTTCATGATGAAATTCAACTGCATGGTGTTAAACTATGGATGAAGACTTGAAGAAAGAAGTTCCTGTCCCCCCAACTAAAAATATGGACGAGAACGCATTAGTATAATACCTAAGTACGAACAGATAGATACATACGATAAAGTACAAATTTCTTCTTATCAGTGATTCTTGGATTTGATATATGAAATTTTCATTTGGCATTTCACTACTTATAGTGATCGCTACTTGCACTCATCTGTTTGAGGTGACAGTGAAGATAAGATATATACTGGCTGAAAATGATTCAAATCTGTTGATGGTTGTATAATCACCATAATCTGAGCTTGTCCCAGCAAATTCTTATTTCAAAAGGAATTCATTCTCCGGCCATTATGTCATAACAATGAAAATATCTCTCGGTAGTAAACTCAATCCAATAAGCTATTTCAAGTCAGATCCTTTTGGCAATTAGTGGAACTTCTCTTGGCACTTTCTTATCAATGCAATGGAGCTCTAAGTTGAATGCCTTTTTTATGTTGAAAATGATGTTCAGCATACCTACATATATATATATTTATTTATTTAAACACACATTGTTGTCCTATAGTCTTTTTTCCACTGTCTAGAGGACAAGTGAGAGATGTATCAATAAAAGAAATGTGAGAAATGTGGCATCAGCATATGTAAACTCACAGAAAATTGATTTGCTAACATGGGGTTGTCTTCACATTGTCCGGGGAACAGTTGAAATCGTTGAAACTCACCTCTGTAGCTTCTTCCAATGCTTCCCGCACTGCAATTCATGCTTCCAAATATAAGAATGGTATGCGCGAGGGTTTGCCTATGTGATCAACAATAGACTAGGAATCTTACAGCAAGATCATGTTAGAAAGAATTTTCAAATAGAAATTATTTTTGGTCATGTGCGAATTGAATTGAATGGAGAGGGAGTTATTTGGGATATTTACAAACCTGGTACAAATTGCACCTAGCAAGAAAATGTTAGAAAGGTTTTTCAAATAGAAACTTCCTGAGGTCGTGCCACGTGTGTGAAGTGAATTGAATGGAGAGGGATAAATTTGGGGGATTTATAAACTTGGTTCAAATTACACCCTATTTAAGAACACAATTAGTCAATGAGAGGTCAAGTCTTTCTGCCGAGACACCTCTCTGTGTGAAGACATCCCTTCTAACCAACCTGCTGTTGGAAGGTTCCAGCAATGAAGTGTTCTCTTGAGCTCAGATGTTATGGTGTGGTCACTAAGATAGGCCAACAGTTTTCTTATATGTGTGAGTTTCTAGATGGTCATAATTCATTTCAGACAGTAATAGCTTATAAGATCTTTGATCCACTATATGAAGGAAAAAAAAAAAAAAAACAGAAAAAGAAAAAAATCCAGTGGCTAAAATCAACAATCAGCATAAGTCTGCTTCTGGTAGTTAAATATATACTCACCCAATACCACCTAAAGGAACACCATGGTGACATGTGGTGGTACGCCTATTGAAAAAGTCAAATACTGGCAGCTGATAGAAGAACAAGCAGATGTAAGAAAGAGAAAAGAACAAAAAAAACAGAGAGAGAGAGAGAGAGGGGGGGGGGGAGAGAGAGAGGAGAGTCTGTATGCAATATTCAAATGATGAAGCAATTTGCAAAATGAAAAGATTGAGACATAATTTAAGGTGAGTGATATTACCCTTCCTTTGGCTACTTCTTCTTTAGCATAACGCATTAGTCGAAAGCCAAATGGAGCCTTCACAACCAAATAAAAATATTAGCGAAGATATCCATCCTTCACACTGTAATTTAAAAAGCAAAAGTTAACCAAATGAGTTAGAATATTTCCAGTCTGATCAAGTTGCCATTTCCCTATTTCCAGAGGTGACTCTCAAGCAGGCAGGATAAGCTATACTTCAACTATCAGGGCTTTACTGACACCAGCTCTTCTAATGTTGAGAATTCTCATCGTGACTTATGCACCCCTACCAATTTAATAATTGAAGGTATGACTTCACTTATTATTGTTTTGACCATATAGTAATGATACATTATTTTAACCGGGGAATCAAACAAGTAGCAATGAGTCCTCATATATTTTATTCTTTAACTATACTACATTATATTCTTTAGCTATACAATCCATTCTGACTTAAAAGGTTTCACAATTTTGGCAGGCATCTTTTTTAAGGCAGCATTTTTAATCTCAGTTCTCCATCTGTTCTATGACTCGTGTAACAGGCCCAACTTCCATTCTGTAGCCGGGCAACATCCTGTGTATAAATCTTTCTAAGTATAAATCTTTCTAAGGTGCAAAGATGGGTTCTAAGGACTACAGTCGCAAGCATACCATTTGTATTTTCTCCAGAAACGTCATTGTGAACTCTGAAGGCATGTTTCCCTGAAAATTCAACTTCCTTTGCCAAGTCAGTGGGGCTGGTTTCCCTGGGTCAACCTAATAACGTAAAGAATACACAAACTAAGCGATTCGACAAAAATTTGAAGGAAATGGAACGCATTAAGATACCTCTGAGACATCATTCATCAACTTACGCAAGGACAGAAGTTGCCCACGTGTGTATGTTTTAATCACGGATCAACAAATAACATACCTTGTAATGAGAAAAACTAGAAGGAAGCTCTGTTTCGTCTTCATGTTTGAAACAATTTTCCATCTTTGCTAAGAAATATGAAAAAACATTAGTAGGACATCAGTCGACGAAGCAGTTCAACTTTTCATACTTAGAAATTGGACGTCAATAAATCTTGGTCTGACCTCTCCAATGGAACATCCTAGATAGCTATTATCTATGTACTAAATCATTATGCCTAAATAACAAGAGCACAAATATATCTCACTGAGTGGCAAAAGAAACATCATTCATCTAAACCTCGTTGCATTATTTTTGTCACCCACAATCTGTCGTATGGTAAACATATTCAGTGCACAGATCGAGCAACATGAACCGTCTGATCTTTTGCCTTTGCTTTGTAACTTGCAAACAACGGCCTTATATTATAGCCTTTCCTTTTTTCAATAAATATGTTTCCAGGAAAGGCTTCTCCGACGAAAACAAAATAAATAAATTCTAGGATAATTTTTTTTTCTTCTAGATATGACCATTGACAGCAGAGACTGGAACATCGATCCCTGATACAACTCAGGTTTTTTTCTATTTTCGACTCAAAATTCAAATTATATTTGCAAAAGGCAATATATAGACAGTTAATTTTCATAATAGACTCATGCATTACTGTCATCGATCATCATCTCTTTCGAACAGAATTTTCCTCAAGTTTGCAAACACCAATATTAAGAAGCTTGAACTTCAAGGAGCATCCAGAAGTGAAGGATTTCGTCTCTCAGAAAGCAACATTAAAAACAGCAACAACAACAAAAGAATCATAAACTAGGATCATGCAAATATTGAACTAACCGCAGAACAAAAGGGAATAATATTGTTATATAAAAGTTCTAATCACCATCTTTACATCACATATCACAAGTAATTTTTTAATTTTTCTTTCTCTTATTAAATATATGAAGTATGAATGACATTTAATTTTTTAATTTTTAATTTTTCTTTCTCTTATTAAATATATGAAGTATGAATGACGAGTGGAATTTAATTAGTTTAAAAAAATTAAAAATAATAAAAATAAAAATAATATATAATATGTAAAAATGATGAACATCAATTCTCCCATCCTAACCTGGAAGAATGGAACTACTCCTTCGGGATACACAGAGTACCGTGGCAGAGAGGAGAGAGAGAGGAGCTCTGAATTTAATAGAGCTCTGCTGGTTAAAAGCCAAGAGTCAAGACAGAAAGCCGCGGAAGTGGAGAAGTCGTTGGTTGCCTGATGTTGCTTGATTTGACATAAATGATATTAGAAAAATCTAAATATAATGACTTATTAATATGTATATCAATTTAATATGATTGATTAAGAAGTAAATTTTATTAAAAATAATATTAATTTAAATTTTAAATATAAAAAAATTAATATTAATATACAAATTAGTACGTGACTTTAGTAATAAAACTCATTTTAACAATCTTCGTACTTGTTTTGAAATTAATTATATAGATTTGGTATTTATATAATACAAATTATTTTGTATTTTTTAATAATTATTTTTATTTTTTTTAAATATAATATACGAGTATAGCATACGTCAATATTGTATATAATACTATTCTTCATAAAATAGATTTTCGCCGATTAAATTCGACAAGATATTTTCTCAAATGAATGTTGTTTGACTCTTAATTTAAATAATTCATTTTTCTCTTTGATGCACCAGGTGGTTTTTTAAAAATTTAAAATTAAAAAAATAAATATAAAATAGTAGAAGAAATTTAAACTTTTAATTTTCATCTATTTTATATTTTTGAACGTAATTTTATTTTAAATATATTTTTTTAATATGTGGTTAGGGCTGTAAATTTAAACCGCATACCCGAACTGGCCCGAAATTTTCAAATAAACCGAACTGATTTAACCGAGCCAATTAAAACGGGTGAGGAACGGAAGTCTGCCGATTATGATCCAAAATAATTCGGTTAATACCCGTTAACCGATTCGACTAAAATGTCATTTTCCTTAGTTTCATTTCTTCTCAGTTCCTCTCTCCAAACACAGACACTCTCTCCTCTCTCTCTCCGTCTATCAGACTTCTAACCTTCCTATCCTACTCACCGGCGAGCAGATTTTTCCAAATAAGATTTGTTCTTTTACAGGTAAGTGAGGGAGCTTCTTTTTTTTCTACTCCATTATTTCCTCTGCTTTTTGTTCTGCTTGTGTTCTGTTCGGCCCTCTACTATATCTTTCATTCTGAAACTGGCCTCTATTTTTGGTTGCAACTTCCGTTTCTGTATAGGTTCTTACAAAAATGCCCCCTGAATGATGCTCTAGCCAACGACGACAAATGGATTGTGTTCTGTTCAAGTCGTACGAGTCACAAGAACCTGTACATTATGTACTCTGTGGAAGGAGATCGACGCGCGATCTACAGGCTTACAGAGGGTCCTTGGAGCGACACGATGTGTAGTTGGTCACCGGACGGCGAGTGGATTTCGGATTGAGAGAACTCGGGCTGTCTTTCCTTCTTCTTCTATTTCTGAGTTTTTTCCGGTTAATCGGTTAATTTCTGAAATTTTCCGGTTCGGTTAATCGATTAAGCTCACCGGTTCGGCAGCCCCCTTATCGAAAGGTTGTATTTTTCGGGTCAGGTCGGAACGATGCTTTCTGAGTCGAAATGGGTCGAGTGAATAGGCCTATATGTGGTATAGCACCACAATTGATGCCACATCAAATAACAAATTGAAAGATACGATGCCTTTTTTTTTTCTTACTCTCTCTTAAGCAAATTGTATTACATGCGTGTTGCAGCAAATTGAAAGATATGGTTACTGATTTGGTTATATAGATGAGATGAAAAATCTATAAATAGTAAAGAGAGAATTTGTAAATAAAAATAAAATAATTTGAGTTATGATATTTAATAAAATTTTGAAAAATGAGATAAAATATTAATAAAAATATTATAAATTTAAAATATTGTTAAAATATCATTTTTATTTTTTTATTTAAAAAAATTAAATTATTTTTTTGTGTTTGAGGGGGAGATAGCACCTATTCTCGATCTATTCCGCTTGGACCCCCGTGATGATGGCTTCATTTCTCCATTCTCTTGCTCTTAAAATCGCCAAAAAAGTGTAGTCACTTTTAATTAGTTAGTTAACAATAAAGAATGGAAAAATTATCGTTGCATCTAGATGTTAAGTTAATCTCAGATAATTTGAATTAATTTGTAAATATTAATATTTTGTAGGTTTTATTAAAATATATTTAAATGTAAATATATTGAAATATATGTTTAAATGTACAGAGTAAGTTGATATGGATTTAACATTTTTTATAGAAAAATGAAAAAGTAGTTAGTCTTATCAATAATTAATTTGAAATGAATTGGGATATACTTAACATTCCAACATAGTTTTATAAATAAGTTTGAATATAACATTTATGATATTAAATATTATAAGCCATAAATTTATGGTTTTAAAATAGAACGTGACATGTATTGATTATTTTAGAAAAAGTCTGGAGAGCAACTATTATTTGGGTGAATCTATCACACACATTACGTGTGAACCGGGTTCACTAAAACACTAAACCGGTTTCAATGATTACGTCTCTCAGCCCTGCGCCCCGACCTCACAACCCTCAATGCCCTCCCAAAATTGACCCCTTTCCCCTTCATCTTGTTCAACATCCATCAAAGCTAGGCACCACCAAGCATCCTTCGTCTTCTTCAATAGCCAAATCAAGCATCACAGGAACCACGACCTCCGCCCTCCCCAGAAGGGCAGGCCCATTGCGGCATCCCTTAGTCAGAACCAAAACCTGAAGAGTGGTAAAATCTCTTCCCTTGTTCAGCCAGAAACCTCCACGTGTCATCAGCCTTGAAAATTGGACGTCCCTAGTCTTTCGAGGAAAAGAGCATGGTGGTGAAAATACCTCTAACGCTGGAGCCAACAACAACATCGAAATAATCAGTAATTCTGGCTTTTGAATTACCGGATTTCACTTTGAGCGCATTTTCTAAATACACCAAAGCTTTACCGGAGAGAATGCCTTGCATGTCAACGTCGTCGATGCTAAGAATGCAGATTTTACCCCTTTGGTTCTTGATCGCCGAGACGCTATTATCGACAATGGCTGATTGGACTTTGGCTTGAGCTTGAGGCTGAGCTTCGGTGGCCAAGGGAGCGATCGTCTTAGGAACCTAGAGGTTTGATTGTCGTAGCCGAAAAGGAACTTGCTTTTCAGGATGGAGAAGATTTTGTAGCTGATCTTGTCGGTGTCCTTAGTTCCTGCATTTCCGACGGATTTGAACCCATTTGCTCGAAAACTCTGAGGAAGTTTTGTATAGAAAGAAGTGCCTCGTAATTTGCCCTTCGAGGAACCCAGTTAATCTTCATTTTAGGTATTAGATTATTTCTACTGCATGTCCATCCGTACACACACCTTTAACAGAACTTAAAGAACGAAACATGTAAAGTGTTTAACCAAGCCACTCTCTCTCTCTCTCAAACATGGCTGAGCAGCTAGAGGTTTTTCTTTCTTTATGCAATTTTCTTTTTGTTGTTACAAAGTAGTAAGAAAATGGGGTTAAGGAATTTAGGTCTCAAATCTCAGTTTTAAATATGTTTTCCTCCCCCAATTAGAACATTCTATAACACAATGCTTAATATTAATAACCATGCTTAACCCAATTTATCCAACTCGTCCCCTTCAAATAGAACATACCCAAACAAGAATCTCCAAATGAAGCTTTTTTTTTTCTCCGAGTTTCCTCCTAATCAAACACTGTCACTCTACTTCCTTCTAGTGAGAGAAGCTCCTCCTTCTCTCTAGAAAACAAGGCAATATTTCCGTCCGAGGGAGGTGGGAGCCTAGGCTTCCCCTCCCTCCATCTCTCTGTTTCTTTTTCTCTGGTTTTTGTTTTTAGTTTTTCGGCTTATAATAAAGCATCGGTTTGGTGGTCCAAAGCTCCAAACCCGGTCAAGGAGGCCGAAGTAATCCTCTGGTTTTATTTCTCACGATCGGCAATGTGAGGCTTGCACGGTGGAAGAGGAGGGCCTCAATTTTCTTGGCTGTGGCTTGGTGTGGTCAAAGCCAACCACTCGGGGATGCATGTAATAAGAGGCATTTTCTGGCTTCTGTTTGGCTGAGTTTTGGTCCATTGAAAGGCCATCACAAGCCTGGTACCGAGTCCATTTCCGTATCATTTCACCCAGCTGGGCGGAGAGTCATTCCTCGCTGGAAATGGAGTTGTTTTTGGCTTTGTATGGCCGGCTTTCCTGACCGTTTTGTGGTGGTCTTCTGAGGGGATAGCAGAGAGGATTTACGGTGTGGCTCGGTTAGGGAATCTAGCTTTTGAAGTTGGTTTTAACTTGCTGTTTTGGGGTGCTCGTACATGGGGTATATGTACTCTGTTTTATCCATGGAAAACAGGGGTTTTTTCTGGGTTGCATGCTGAGCGGCATGGAGGGGATTAAGAACCTTCGGGGGTGGATTCCGGTCGTTGTTTCACGGTGGATGTTCTTGGGGTTGATGGTCGGAGCTTCAATTAAAATAGGGTCTGATGGTGTTCTCGGTTCCTTTTTTTTTGCTTTGTTTTATCTGTTTTGTTTTGTTAGTGTTGTTGGTGGTCTGGGAATAAGCTCCTGGGTGCTGTTCGATGAAGAGGAGGTTTTCGTCTCTGGGTTTTGTCTATGCCAGCACAAACCGGAAGTTGTCCTGATCGGAGGTTGACGGTTATAAGAATGGTGATGGCGACGGGGCTGGTTTCCTGGGAATGGGCAGCAGCGGGCATGGGCAGGGAGACGAGCATGGGCAGCAGCTGTTGTGCAGTCAGTGGTGAGCATGGTGCAGTTAGTGGGGTTGAGTAGTAGTGTACTCTTTTTTTAGCTACGATTGTTAGTGGTTTTGTGTTGTAGTGCCTGCGGTGCAGGTTGTGGGGTCATTAGCGTTCATCTTGTTTTGTTGTTTCTTTCAGTTTCGGTTGTTAGGTTTATAAAAATAATTGAAATAGGCAATTCCCTTTCCTCTTTTTGAGGAGTAGGGTTGTGAGTCCCTTTCCTCTTTTGGAGGAGTAGGGTAGTGAGTCCCTATCCTCTTTTGGAGGATGAGGGTGGAAATTCCCCTCCTCTTTTGGAGGGTGAGAGCGTTATGGGTTGTTGTCTCATAGACAAGTCGAGATGGACACCTCTGTTTATACAGAGTCTCGCATCTCAAAAGGGCTGTGTCTTTGGAGAGTTTTTTAAAGTTTTTTAGACAGTGTCCAACAAAATGAAAGTTGTGTGTGGGGGAGCTTATAACAGATGAGTAGTTGGCTTGTAATCAGGGTTGGTACCCGGACTTATTGGTCACAGCTGTAACTTTCTTCATTCATGAATTGAATTGAGGTCTATTTAAAAAAAAAACACTGTCACTCTAATTTTGCTCCAAAACCAATTATATCTCTCTCCCAAAAGTTAAAGAAGAAAAATAAAGTAGAGAAAGAACCACGTTTTGGATGTTTAAAAAAAAAAAAAAAAAAGACATTAGCAGCCACGTAGTGAGTGCACTGAGTGGGCTGGTACAATAGCTACTTTGTATAAGAACTCATTCTTTTAACAAGGCGCAACATTAAATTATGAAAAAATAATGTATATGCATTTATTTTATAATTTCTTAATAAAAATATTGTTAGATTTTGGATTCAAGCTTTAAAGCCATCAAAATCAAACAAAATTTAAATAAATTTAAAATACTATTAATTTTTTAAAAAAAGTTGGTGTAAAAGTTATACATGTTATGAAACTAAAAAAGAAATGATATTGCAAGAGAAATAGTTGTTATTCAATGCAAAAACTTGACCATATACAAGTAAATGATACTCATATATATATGAGTACAAAGGAGTATGTATGCCTTAAGTCTTAATTGATGGCTAAAGATAGGTCTTAATTGATGGCTCAATGGTCTTAATTAATGGATAAAGATTGGTCTTAATTGATGACTAAATATGGTCATACAAATAAGTTTATAACACTCCCCATTTGGATGACAATACATAAAGAATATTCCTCGTTAAAACCTTGCCAAAGAAAAACTCAGTGGGAAAAAACCAATAGTGAAGGAAAAGAGTACAATATTCATGTATATCACCAAGTGTTTTAAGATTGTCTCATTAAAACCTTGCAAAGGAAAACCCAGTAGGATAAAACCTTAGCGAATGAAAAAAAGTACAATCAGTACAAGTCTTCAAGACATTACTATCCCTAAAAAGTGCATGATAATAAGTCTTCAAGTATTCGCATTCCAATGTTCTGCACAATCTTCTTAAATGTTGCAGTTGGTAATGCTTTAGTGAATAAATATACCAGATTATCACTTGACCGTAACTGCTTGACATTAATTTTACATTTCTCATCATGAATTGCAATGATCTCTCTGTGTGAATCTGAAAGATAACATGCATCCGCATATCTAACTAATTGTAGACTTGATCCATGTTGATAAAATAATCACATATCAATCGTACCTCGAATTAGTGCGAAACTATATCTTGCAAGTAAATTAATTGAAAATGCAATATTAGACCGAGTGCAATTTGTAAGATACATCAGGACTTCAATTGCACTGAGATAAGGTATTTCAGGATCAAGAATTTATTCATCGTCTTCACAAGGATGAAATTGATATTTCTACTCATCAAATGATCGAACAACCATTTGATTACTCAGGAGATGAGCTTTGTCCATGTAAAAGTGTTTCAAGACTTTATAGTGAAATGTCTTTGCATTGATACATCTCAATATTGTGTACCAACTCTTTAAATGATGCAGTTGGTAATGTTTTAGTAAACAAATTCACCATATTGATTCAAGATTGTTTTAACATTAAATTCATTACTCTTATAGAGTTGTGCTCTTCTGGAGTTATAGTAAATAATATAGTTAGTGGAGAAGTCATCAAAATTAAGCCGCCAACCTCTATATTCAACAAAAACGATGGCTATCTTTTTAGACTAGACAAGCACCGCAAGATTTTCTAGCTTTTCTAGAGCTGTCAGGTGCCGCAAGGCTATGATGCTACATCTTTTGTCCCTTGTAGAGAGATGTTTCACGAAAGATGCTGTGAAGTAATAGAGATGCTTTGTCCTTCTTTTTACTCACCTGAGGATATTGCTCTTATGATAGGAGCATAGATTCATTTTTCTAGAAGGAGTTATTTTGATGTCGTTTCAGAATCAAGATTTCTTAGTACTCAATATTCTGCCTCTGTTACGACCATATTTCGGAGGTTATTAGCTAAAGTGAATGATGTCAACCAACTCAATAATCAAATATCTTAATTGCGTTAGAAGCTCTCTATGAAGAGTCGTAAGAACAAGAAACTGAAGGAGGAGAATAAGGTACTAAAATAGTATGCCCGTGATATTCAGGATCAGCATCAACAGATATTTGAAGAAGTCCAAATACTTAGAGAATAAGGACAAGCTGCATTTAATTTCACCGTGGATATCTAAAAAAGTCCAACTTAAAATAGAGTAGAGGCAAGCTACTTTTAATTTCACGGCCTAGTAAATAATTTTAGGATATCTGTGTTTAGCGTATCCTTCATCAATATATATAATTTTGTCCTGCTTTCATAATTTTTTCTATAAAAGAAATATTCAGCTCATCTTCATTCGCATCCCGTCTTCTTCACTTTTCTGTAATTAGTTTGCATTCTTACTCTGCGATCTTTTTCTGCATTCTTACTCTGCAATGACTCAGCAATCTTCTCGTAACCAATATATGAGGTATTCTACACCTCGTTCACTAGTTGTTTCTTATTCTACCGTAGGTGCTATAATGCAATACAATAATGGTCTGACTAATAAGTCAGATGATGATGCTATTTACGAGCTTGTGAGTCTCGATACCTAATACTCATAAACCATTTTTGCATTTCTCAGCGATTACAATCTAAAACTTATGAGGTTGACAAACTCAACGAGAAAATTTATATCCTTCAGCAACTTCTTCTAGAGTCCAACATGAATATATGAGCAATAAAGTAAGAGAATAGAAATTTAAAATTCTGCTTGACTCTTCTTTTCGATTGCCTACTCTTTTAGACAGGGATGCCATGCAAATTTTTGAAGAGTAAAATCGTTTAAAGAATGAGGCAAAGAGCCTCAAATTTTTATAATTTTGTTTCGAGATAATAAAATAATATTTCACAAATATTCATATTATATTTCTATTTTTTGGTAGATGTTCTGTATGCTCCATTTTATTTCTCCTTTAATAATGCACATTTATTATAAAACTGTAATATGAATCTAAAATATTAATTGCATTTAAGAGATAGTATTTCAGAACTAATTATTTCATTCATCTCCCCCTCGAAACCGAAAGGGTTTCTGATTTATATTTCAAATATGTGCATTTTTCATGAGCTCTTCTGGAGCCTCAATGACATTTAAATCATCTATATAAACTGCAATAAAAGCTAATCTAAATACTGAAAATATATGGACAATAGCTTTTTCCACGTGCGTTTGGATTGTTTTAGATCATATAAGGATTTTTGAAACTTGATAGAATAAGTACTTCAGAACTATATGCTTTATACATTTCATATCTAGTGATCCATATAAATATTCAGTTAATTATGCATACCCAAACTCTCGGTAACTATCAAGTTAATAAAAACCTCAATATAATTTCATCCACTTCAAAAGCATATCAATATTATTTTTGCAAGAAACCGATTCATGATTTATTTATCACATTTTCATTTCCTTTATACAAATACCCACTGATATTCAACAAGTATCACATCTTAGGTGTTTGGACTATAAGTCCATATGTATAACATTTTACTAGTGATATCAATTCTGCAGGAATTGTTTCTTTCTATTTTGGCCAATATTTTTACGTCGGTATTATTTGATAGTTCTTGGCCCACTTTCTTCATTACTTTTGATAATGTCAAGTGTTATCTTATATGAAAATACGTTGTCGACAACGATTTTATTTCTATCCAGAATTTCTCCAATACTCATGAAATGTATCAAGATCTCATTATTTTCAGGCACCTGTCCCTCTTTAAGGGAAGACATTTCATGAAAAAGTTCTTCAGGAGGTACTCTTCAGGATAATTATACTCTTAAGGAGTTTTTATTATGAGAGAATTTTGTACAGAAAGTTTGGATGGATCTTATTGCTTGTTTTGTGGGTACGGCCTCTTCAGAAGCACCAATTTTTTTTTTCTTTGTGCTTTTCTCTTTCGGGATGCTTTATTTTTTGTATCAATATGTCTCCCACACTTTTAGACATGTCTTATATTCATTAGACTACTAAATTTCTTAATTGTCCTACAAGGACCTTAATCATCGCTGAGATTTTAGCAGCTAGAATATAATACATTTTTATCTTACGACATTCATAAATTAATTATCATCTGAACTTCTAGTTCACGTATGATAATCAAGATAATGTCGAAAGTGATATGATTAAATAGTTGTATAATATCATCTTAAAAAGAAGGCTGGTAGTTTTTTCAATACGAACTTATAGCTCAAAATCATAGAAGTACTATAAAGATATTCATTACCATGTCCAAACTCTTGGTTTCTTTGAAAAAATGCACAATTCTCTTCTAAGAATGATATAAATCCAATATCATTTATTTTAGATAATGATGTGGAACTAGTAAGACGTGACTAATGATTTCTTAACAAAAACTCATTATTTTGCTTAGCTATTAGAAAACCAGATATAAATTTAGAATATATTGTGAACTTTTACACTCGATATTACTATTTCAGGAGCACATTCGAGGCGTTCATTTTAAACATATATTCTTTAGTGGTTTTTCTCTACACAATTTCAATTATGCATCTTCAGGTGCATTAATCATAATGAGTTTTTGGTACACGTATCACTCATTTAAACTATCTCACAGAATCAATATATATTTTATTATGAGATATTCAATAAAATGATTGGTTTAGAGCGATCCTTCAGGGATGCTCAATTTCTATTCCAAGATGAATCTTATCATCAATAATTCATATCAAGTATAAAAAATAAATAGAACTTGTATATAAACTATGTGAATAAATATAAAATTTTATCAAGTAATAATAAAGAATATAATCTTTACTACTCACATTAGGGATTGCAAATAATATATTGAAAAACTTACTTGAAGTAGAATACCACTAGCTTCATAATCAACAGAACCTTGTGCTGATAACGTGTTATGAAACTAAAAGAGAAACGATATTGCAAAAGAAAAATTTGTTATTCAATGCAAAAACTTGATCATATACAAGTGAATAATACCTATATATATAGGAGTACCGAAAAGTAGGTATACCTTAAGTTTTAATTGATGGCTAAAGATATGTCTTAATTAATAGCTTAATGATTTTAATTAATAACTAAAGATTAATCTTAATTAATGACTAAAGATGGTCATATAAATAAATTTATAACAATACAATAATTATCTATATAATTTTATCCTCACTTTATTCCCCAATTTCTTTGTTCTTTGACATTGATCATAGGTGGGTCTACAACTGAGGCTGTCGTTTGGTCATTTTATGTTTTTATTATATTATTTTTTTAATATTTTTAAATATTTTAAAAAAATACAATATTATTAAATAATATCTTTTTAATCATTAAATTAAAAAATTAAAAAAAAATAATATCTCCGCCAATGAGATTCATAGCTTTTTCCCTGGATCATGTTGCCTCGTTCTCACTTTAAAATGATTGATCATTTTATTCAACTTCAAAGCTCTCACCAGAGTCCAATCATTCCAGCAGTCTTATGGTGGTGCACTTCATTCTTCTCCTCTTTCGGAAAAGTTCACAAAGATCAATGCCTCTCCACCTCCATCGTCATCCACGGTAATGGTATACCCATAATTCACTCCATATTTTTTCGTTTGTCCATACTCTACCTACTACTGTCGTTTAAGGCCCCAATAATATCAGCTCTCCCTCTTGTAACTTGTCTCCCACCTACTTTAGCCAAAAAATAAAAAACTCCTTCCACCTAATGTTTATTAAAAAAAAACTCAAAAAAGTCTTTTTTACCTATAAACCCAGATCTGGTTTTCTTTTCAGAGAGCCTATTATCCTTTTCCTCTTTTTTCATTTATCCACTTTATCAACAGAGTTATTTTCTTAGTTGTTTTGGTTCATCAAAAGTCCAAACAGATAAATTTACAATTTTCTGGCAACATCAGAAGATACGCACGGTACGAGAAGGCTCCCAAGCCGCCAGTTGAGATAAGTGACAGTTTTGTGATAATCGCCACGTATGAGCCTTGCGCTCCTCCTCTTTATGGAACTTTTCTCACTACACGTGTCAGACTAACAGATTTGCTATCATAAGATCTTTAAGATCTGACTGTTGTGGTTACAATGAGATAAGCGCATGGGCCTCACACGCCTTCATAGATTACGAAGTTTATCAAAATTGGTTCAAACTATAATCTGTATATTTTTTCCTCTATCTTACTATTTTTTTTATTATTTTCCTTATTACGTTTTCCAGATTTTGTTAGGATACTCTTATATCTAAATAGTTTAGTAAAACATTCAAACTATTGGCGCTCGACGCTCACCACCTCCTCTTTGGTCCCTTTGCGGTCTTTCTTCAGCACAATCCATGAGCCCATTTTTTTTCCTTTTGCCTCTGATTTTTACAATGATGTACAAGGCAGTGGAGTTCATACTTTTTATCTGATTTTTTATTATAAGAGTTGTCCTATTTGATCACAAGATCATGAATACAAGGCAGTGGACTTCCCCAATAGCCACTTCAAGACAAAATGCAGTGATTATAATCACCAAGGTCTACAGTCATGGAACTACAATCCCACTCTCGAATTATATAAAAACTGACATTTTGTGCAGCTCTCTCTTAGTAGGGAAGGATATGAAACATTTATTTGTTTTTGATACCCATTTCTTTTTCTTTTTATACAGTGTTGCATTAATTAAGAAATGGTGTTTGTTAGGGTCCCTTACCCTTTATTCATATATTTATGTATTTATTAGAGCATGTTTATGATTGAGTTTGAAAGCTTAAAATGTGCTTTTAATTATTTAAAAACTTTTTTAAAGAAAAAATGATATGTTTAATAAATTTATAAAAAATGTTTTAATCACCTAAAAAAGCTGAAAATCTACTTTTTTAAAAAACATCAAATTGAAACTTTTATCGAAAAGCTCCTGTAGATAACTGTATATTTTTAAAAAATTAATATAACTAACTTTAAAAGTACTTTAGAGACATGGTTACTAAACAGTAAATAATTTTTTAATAGTAGAGTTTATTATTTAAGTTATAAACTATAAGTCATAAAGTTATAAGTTATATTTCTCACCGCAATTTCAAACATACACTTAATTATAATATATTGGGTTTGCTTAGAAAAGTTCTAGTGCTAATATGCCGCCAGGTTTGACCATTAGGTGTACCATTAGTGTAAATTATATATATATTTTTATTTATTTTTTACTTTTTCTTTTCAATATTTTTTAAATATCTTTAAATATATTTTTTTTTAAAATTTTATCAAATTAATAAAATAAAATAAAATATATAAACCATCAAGAATGTCACCATTGATATGAACGCCTACCTAAGGAGCAGGAATAAAGACTAAAGTGACACAATCGGATGGTAACCGGCCACGACCCTTATCAATTCAATCACGAGTGTCCCCCACAATAATCTAATATCCATATGTATATAAATTACCTAACCCCGTCGACTTCATGTGCAATCTTCTTATATAAATCAATTAGACAAGTCTAAAACAAAGAAACCACTTCAAAAAGATCATAGATACTGCCAAAGCCCCCAACAACCACCAAATTAAATTTATATAAACTGGTCTCCTTCGACACGTCGGATTGTAAGGACAAGTGGATAAACTTCAAAACCTTTCAATTCGATCAATCTCAAATTGTCAAGTGTTGCACTGTGCAATGAATCACGGTATGCATCATCGTTGTTATTGTCAATGGATCGCACAAGCTGGTTTACGTGACACACCATATTTCATGCACAAGAAGTCTTGTCAATGTTGCTGGGTTTCATGTGGATGGTAGGAGAGCCTAGGAGCACCACTCCAGATTCTTTGCTAGAGCCATAGGACAGGGATCGCCACTGTTGCTGGACCACTCGTCATTCTTTGGTTAATGTTTTACTTCCGTGTAATTCTTGTTGTTGACTACAGCTTGTTGATAAGAAAATGTTATCTGAACTCTCTGACTTCTCATGGATACTTGAAAGTTGAAACTCATGTCACTAACATTGTATTTCAAGCAAGAATTAATAATATCGTTTGCAAAGGTTCAGACCATCATGATCAAATTCTCACGAGATTTTCCTGCTCGTTGAAAATTTGCCTTTGTGACCATGAAATCGCATCAGTGAGTTGTTTGGAAAGTTTCCTATCAACTTGTGGAATGCATTTTCTCCTACTATATTTGTTGAATTTACTTAAAACAAAAACATTTAGAAAAAAACGGATAGCGGGTTAAAACCCGGGCTGGAACCCGCTTATCCTGATTCCAGACCGGGCCGAAAAAAATGAACAAGCCTTCAAAATAAAACTTGAGTGATATACAACTTGTAATTCTACTTCTGATGATTATGGGCTGTGAAGTAGGCCTGTCTCTAGTCCGACTTATGGTTAGGCTGACGGAAAATGATCCCATTGAGCAACAGCTATGGCCTTTATGTTAGTACAAAGAGCTACGCCAAGCTCAAGCCCAAAAATAAGCCCAAGCCTAAGCCCACACATATTACGTACACATATATACAATCCCTTTGACGTTTGCACGCTAAAGAATCATCAGCTCCCTTCAGATCCCACTACAACGTAACGCAAGGTACGAAGTTTCACATCTCACCCTCTCCGTGTTGTCCTCCGATTTCGTTTACAGTTTCTACAACTTTCGCTCTTTTGTTCTGGCACTATTGTTTTCTTCTGGCTCTTCGGAATATGGTTTCTGTTTTCTTTTGGGATTATGAAGAAATGGTAATTTTTAAGGGTGGCTGTTGGATGTGATTCGGAATCTAGGAGCTCGAGTTTCTTCTGGCTTTTCAATTTGGTTTCTGTGAATGTTAAAGTTGTATCACATCGAACTACTTTTCTGAGTTTACTTGATGCTTATCATCGGAGGAATGTTCAGTGAGGGATGCTGATCGTAATGAGGAGGTTGGCTATCCTGGGAGAAGAAGAGAAGAAACGATTTTTTTTTTTTGGGGGGGGGGGGGGGGGGGGGGGGGTGGGGGGGGGGTGGTGGGGTGGTGGGTGTGGGGGGGGGGGGGGGGGGGGGGGGGGGGGTGGGGGGTTCTGTACGAGAGAAGGGGGTGTTCTGTACGAGAGAAAGGAGGGAGAATTTGGAGTTGATTCTTTTTTTCTTTTTTTTTATAATCCCAGTCAGCATTTTCCGTGCGGTGTATTTTGTTTAAAAGGCTTCTGTGGAGCGGAATTGGAGAAACAGATCAAGAACAGAAAGAAAATGGATTCCTCAAACCTCGCTACGCTTCTCGAAGACGAGACCCCAGAGCAGCAAACCCAGCGACCTGTCTCTGCCTTCGCCTCCAAGCCTGATCGCCCTCCTACTCAGTGAGCTCCCCTACCTGCTCTAAGCCTTCAGATCTTACTCTTTCACCATTTTGTTTTTAATTTGTGGTCTTTTTTCGCATTCTTTTTGTAGGAGTTCGTTACAGAAATACTCACCGTTGGATTGGTCGGGCTATTTTGATCGAGAGGATGACATTAATATCCCGGAAACAGATAATGTTAGTTGTGGATAATTCTGTTCGTCCAGGCGACATTTAATAGAAAACAAATTGGTTTGGTTTTATCGTCTTTCTAACATGTTTTCTTTGTGCTAATGACTTTAGGTGTTTCATGTATCTATAGCAGGAACAGAAGGGCCGGTTGTTTTTTGTCTACATGGAGGTGGTTATTCTGGGTATGTTTCTTTGTTTGGTATTCTTCAACAACACTACTATTGTTATTGCTCATTTGTAAATACAGTTGTGCTTTGGTGAACATGAAGCATGATTTTGATTATAAAATTTTTTTGTAGTATACTGATTACAAAATGAATGCTTGAATTTGTGGGTCTTTGTATACAAGTTAGTGAAGAGTGTGCACACCAACTGTTCAGTATGCAAAAACGTGTGCACTCACTTGTATGTTTGTATTTATGTATGTATGTATGAGTTCATTTGTTGTAAGCCAAACTTTGGTTATCTGACAAGGTTATACCACGTGGTTCTCTCTGGTCAGGCTTTCATTTGCGTTAGCAGCAAGTAAAATCAAGGAGAAAGCTCGAGTAGTGGCGATGGACTTGAGAGGACACGGAAAGACTGTGACAGAAAATGACGTCGACCTATCTATTGAGGTACAAATATAAACAGAAGAAATTGTAGTCCACAAGTCATGTAATTTAGGCTTTATTTTTCAATTCTTGAAGTATAATATTTGTTAGTATAGTTTTTATAAGCTATTCCTGAAATTGTAATTTTATTAAGTGCAGACGATGTGCAATGATGTTTTGGTTGTTTTGAAAGCAATGTATGGAGATTCACCCCCTGCAACTGTGCTTGTTGGCCACAGGTAATGTTTTTTTTTTTTCATCTAACGCTCTTGGGTTGTATAATTCCCATGCTTAGTGGGAATCAATTTCAAGCATGAGAATCAATTTCTTGGTGGACTTACCCAAAAAAAGAATAATTCTTACTGGAGAAAAAGGACGATGAGTGGGGGTTTAGTGTATGGATGCATTGGAATTTATCTATCTTGGTTTCATTTACAAAACTGCAAAGTCTATCAATTATTTTTTATTTGTTTAAATTCTACTATGATTGTCTTTACTATTGTAAATTGGACTAATGTTGAACTCATACAGCATGGGTGGTTCAGTCGCTGTGCACATTGCTGCAAAGAGATTGTTACCTAACTTGGCTGGGCTGGTTGTTGTGGATGTTGTAGAGGTTGCTTTGTATAGCATACCCTTGCCAGCATTGCCTTGTGATTATTTGCTTATCAGTAGTAGTATATTGAAGCCATGGTGACTGTCCTTAAAAAATTTCAGGGAACGGCAATGGCTTCATTAATTCAAATGCAGAAAATCTTATCAAGCAGGATGCAACATTTTTCAAGCTTTGAAAAAGCGGTACCACTCGTCTAGTGTTTTATATTACTTGATATATCTGTTGAGACTATTGTGGCTTTGGAACTTCTTCATATAAGCGATTTTGTTCTTTTTATGGACTTATCCCTTGCATGATTAGCAATAGGATTTGATTTTGTGTAAGCAGTGGATAAAAATGAGAAAATTTTATCGAGAGAGTGAACAAATTATCGAGTGGCATTATAAGAAGAAATCTCAAATTCTCATTATGGACCAGTATACTGTCCCCCACAATGAGTGAAGTGTGTGTGTGTACCATTTGTTTGGGATGGCTATTTTCACCAGTGACATTTGGCTGTCTAAAGAATGTGAGTTTTTCTGTGTAGATTGAATGGAGTGTAAAAGGAGGTTCTCTGAGAAATGTGGATTCAGCTCGTGTGTCCATCCCTTCTACATTAAAGTATAATGATGCAAAGAAATGGTTAGTGATTCTATCATTTTTTTAATAGGCAAAGCAAGCATACATCATTATTAGTTGAATATATGGAGAGATTCTAGGTTCCACAATTTTATCAATTTACATGATGAGTAGTTGCCTAGTATTGTTGATTCAGGATGGATTATTGTCCTGCACCCACACTCACAGTTCTAATATTGTTATGCAGTTATACTTACCGGGCACGTCTAGAAGAGACGGAACAATATTGGAGAGGCTGGTATGAATAAATATTTGTTATTAGGATGAAAGTTCACTAAATTTTCTTGGGATTATGCTTATTTTATCCACTAGTGGGTATTGTACTTGAAACCTATATCTTCTATGCACATAAGGGGATATTATCTCGGCTTGGATGTTGTGGTTGAACTGTTTTCCACTGGTAGTGTGTTAATATTTTACTCATTGGACTGACTAGTGAAGTACCATAGCACTTTCGTGCTACATATAGTGACGCAATTCATTTTTATTCATTCGATTACTGAAACCAGTTTTAATACAGGTATGAAGGTCTTTCAGATAAGTATCTTTCATGTCCTGTTCCAAAGCTCCTGCTTTTAGCAGGAACAGACAGACTGGACAGGTTCTGTACTTTTAACTTGCTTTATGAATTTACTGAGTTTTAACAAGTTCATCATACATTGTTATGCATAGTTATGAGACTTTCTGCAATCAAAAGAAGGAAAGAACAAAAGGGGGGAGGAGGGGTGGGGGATTTTTCTCTTTGATTGTACATGATATCTTCACAAATTTAGCTGATGCATGGTACGATGACTAGCATGAAGCTGAATATCTTATGTGCTGAGTACACTGCAATTAGCACAAAACACAGGTTTTATGCTTTCAATAATACCTTAAAACATTATCTAGATGATAACTGTTCACATGGTAAGCCAACCTTCTTGCATATGTAGGGAAACAAAACTATACTGGAAGAAAAGGTGGTAATGCTAGAATAGCAATGTGATTATTAATAATTGCAATATATGTTCAAAGTCAGCAAAATCAGATTTAAACAAGATTCCAAGTTGAATTGGGTTAGCTTGGTGTTGAAATACTCAGCAGATGCAAGGAATCTACCAAAAAATAGAGTGAAAAAGGTAGAAGTTTCACTTTTTAAAGCTATCATGAAAAAAGAAATTAGCGGAAAACTAGGAGAAGTATAGGAAAAAAAAGCTGTCAGATTCAGCCATAAATCTGGAAATTTAAACAAGCATGATTCTCAGATAAAAACTGCACTTGGGTTTTTCCCTCGAGTGATAAAAGGTGAGGTTTGTGTTATTCTTAGGTTCAACGCTCAACAAGCAAAGAAAGAAAATAAGATAAGAGTTTCACCAAACATAAATTTGGGACTTGTAGCTTTGGTTTTGTCCTGTTTGCCCAAAATCATTATACAGGGATAGGGACAGAGTTCCTGAAAATAGCTGCTGAATTGCATATAGTCATAATGGTTACTTGTTTACACTTTTTTAGCCACGCTACTTTCCATTATGATTTTTTTTTTTTTTTAAAGGGCTTTCCTTTATGATTTAAAATGGGAAAATGGGTCATTTTTATTAATACCAGGCAGGCTTGTCTTTTTTTTTTTTTAAAAGGGCTTTCCTTTATGATTTAAAATGGGAAAATGGGTCATTTTTATTAATACCAGGCAGGCTTGTCTTAACTTAAATTTGGTCAGTTGGTTTTCTCAAATGTTCTCTGGACTGTTTTGTAACAGAGCTCTCACAATTGGTCAGATGCAAGGCAAGTTTCAAATGGTGGTCGTCAGACACACTGGACATGCTATACAGGTTACTAACGTTATTTTCATGCCAGGTCTCTCTGTTTTCTTAACTGCTTTTATGTTTTGCAAAGTTGTAACTTATGCGTTGCAAACTTTTGTAGGAAGATGTACCTGAAGAGTTTTCTAATCTGATCCTGAATTTTATCTCTCGTAACCGTATAGGCCCCAATGGAATTGAGGTTGGTATACCTTCTGTTACGAAATAAATAGTGTGGTATGCGGGAAAAGGATTTGGTTTGATTTATTCAAAATCCAAGAGACCTTCAAGGTTAAATATAATAATAATGGTGATTGATGATGATGAAGGGGGCTTTGTGTAATGTCTCGAGGCATAGCATGCCACTTCTAGGGTTCCAATTCCAAAGCTTGAGGTTCACTGAGACACATGCCTTTAATGTCGAGGGCATACTTTAGGTCTATTACAATTCTGAGATGATCACACTTCAATCCCTCTCAAGCAAGGGTTCCAAGTTGGAGGAAGTGTTACAGATACTTAAACTAGGGCTAGTTAGTGGCTTGCCTCGACTAAGACATGCACCATTTGCTTTTTGTTAGCAACAAATGCAATCTGATTTCGTGGTTAATTTATGAAGGTTTTTAATGGTCCCATTACATGCTTTAAAAATGTGCTAGATTGTAGCACTGCTCATGAATTCGATTGTCTTTTCCTTTATAATTGGCCCCATCAGTGCTTTTTATGGCTGTATTCATATAACCCAATTTGTGATACAGATACCAGGTCTCCGCCGGCCATCCCAATCACAACCATGAACAAAGATGGATTATCGTAGGATGACAACACCCTCCAAGATGACAAGACTGACGGCATAGCACCTGCATTTTCTTCAATAGTCGCACTTTTTGTTCTCCGGAGTTTTATTTTATTTTATCTATGTTGACAGGGCGTGGTGGATGGTCAGTTTGGAGATATTGATCAAATGACTATGGTCCACGGAGTATAGGACATGAATTTTCTGAGATGTGCCAAATTTTTTGTTAATATTTGCCGCAGATATACTTTTCCATAGGCTCTATCTTGATTTGCCTTAATGGCTACAACTAACTATTAAAGAAACTATATAATGAGATTTTTACATGCAATGTTAATAACATATTCTTTGTACGCTTTGCCTAAGATAATATATAGACTATGAGCACTTACACAGCCACTTGCTATTTTTTCACGGAATTGTGACTTGTAAGAAGTTAGCGATATTTTCTACGATCGGTAAACGCCATAGCCACGAGATTTCCTCCGCAAAAAGTCAGTGGCCATATGCCCATAAGTGATACATTCAGAATTCATGCGCTGGTTATTACTCTCTAAATCTGCGCGTAGCCACGAGGCCACCAAGCAGCTAAACTTCACAAGTGATGATTTCTATTTTATCAAGCACAGATGCCGACTAGAAAAGGGAAACAAGGCTAATGCAAACGGGCGTATGTTCCCATTCTTCCTTTCACCGTTTTCAGCTGCAACACAAAGGACAACATAGAAACCAATAATGACACGCGACAGATACTGGGACCAAGAAGCTAACTAACTAAAAAAATGTTTCTTTCATCCAGATATTCATGATAACCTTACAAACGGCTAAATGGAAATTAATGTTGCATTTGCTGCTTTGCCAATTACGGCAACCTGTTGAGATGCAAGGATAAAAGACCAAAAGAGCATATTGCAGACCTAGTTGGTCTATATTATTGGTAAAAAATAGCACTTCATCCGCACTGTGCGAAACAAACTCCAACAACTGCAAAATGGAACTAGGAAACTAAGGTATGGAGAAGTATTTAGGATGCAGTAGATTCCTTCAAATATGAAATAAGGTCTGCACGCTCCTGTGGCTTCTTCAGTCCCGGGAAGACCATCTTAGTTCCGGGAATGTACTGCACAAAAAAAAGGGGCCACAAGAATCAGTAGTGAAAACCAAAAAACATGCAACCTAAAATATTTCTTACAAACAGAGCTATACACATTCTTGTCTTTCTTGTAAATTGTCCACACTAATTTTAAAACATTAAAAGGAATACAGAACTTTAAACAAATTCGAAAACTTTATTCTGTCTGCGTGCACTTGTCTATTGTTCCGATTAAATTGATAGGGAACAAGTCTTTACTACATATGCTTAAAAGTATCAAGGAACAAAGGGTCATAGCCATAAATTACTTGTCATTTGTTAACCAGATTTGGTGATCTTTTATCCACACAATTAGGTTAATTTTTCATCATCATCATATTCCATTAAAAGTAACCCATTGCTCTCTCAAAAAAAGAAAAGAAAAAAAAAAAACAACCCATTGGATCTGTGTTCTAAAAACCCTGTAGGAGAAATAATTTCTTTTTTTTGAGTGCTAACATAGACCATTTTACATGGAAAAATTTAACACTCAGCCCAACCCACATTTTTGGTCATGTTTGAAAAGTCCAACTTTTTAGGACATTATTTGATGCATTGTCTTTCCAATGAAAAGGTATGAGTTTCGAATAAAAAAACATTAAAAGCAGCATTAGACTTTCAAGTAATGAAATAGTGAGTTTAGGAAAGTTATTGAAACCTCCTTTGTGGACTTTTCACAGTGAGTAACAGTTTAAGAAGAGTCTCATGATATAATAGAGAGAAACATTAATATGGAGCTGAGGGAATAGTTAAGGAACTCACGTCACATAAGCAACAAAACATCACAATAACGTCAAATGCATACTAGATCACTGCATATTAGTCCATGATGGAAGTAACTTATATTTCATCATTTCATACCTTCTTAGGATTCAGCAAGTAATCATATAACGTCTTTTCTTCCCATATCACAGCCATGTTCTTGTTAGCAGTAGAGTATGAGTACCCAGCAGTTGTACCAGACTGTCGTCCAAACAGGCCATTCAGATTGGGTCCTGAAAATTCCAGACGGTTCATGTGGATGAGTCCAAAAATTTGAAAAGAAAAAAATAGAAAGGAGTAGAAAGAAAATGATTTTGAAAAATTGAAAGCCCAAAAAAAATCCCAATTTGATAAATGAAGAGTCCATCTGCAAACAATCATAAGTTATGACCGATCCAAAAATAAAAAATCAACAAATAACAGTTGCCAGTCAAAAATGAAAAGCCACTATATTGCTTTATACTTGAAATCTTTATCCATCATTGTAATGGGTTTTCCAAGCATCCCTCTTTAAAGGTCAGCTTATTGCTTTAAACTTCAAATCTGGATCAGTCCAGAATCAAAGAAAAATTTAAGGCACCTTCTTCAATTAGAAAACACTAATTAGGAATAATATACAAAAACATTTACAAGTTTTGAATGAGTGACTTAATCACTAAAAGGACACCAAGCTTACGCCACATAACAGTAAAGATGGAAAAGGAATCCATAACCCCCACATATATATGAACACATACGCAGAGAAGAACTGCGATAGCAAGTTTAGAATCAAAATTGCAAAATTAGCCCTCCGTAGAGTTAAACATCAAGTCAGTAAAGCACAACTGGATGCTAATTATCTCTCATATCTTCAAAAAATCAAGGAAAACATGACATGGTACAGATTTCTAATAGTATGATCTTTTTATGAGATCATAAATGAATAAAATAGATAAGAAAAATTTATATTTAGAATATAATAAACCTAATTCAGCAATTCAACTTATTCCAAGTAATTTTTTTTCTAAAAAAAATTTCCGGAAGTTCAGAGTTAAAACTTAATTTTTTTATTTTTATTTTTATTTTTAAAATTTTGAAGTCCTCAAATATATTGATTGACCTTAAAAATCAGTCAGATCTGAGCATAATCTTTCAACTAAATCTTGAAAACTAAAGATACTATTGAAATAAACCTAAAATACATCAGGTCCGAACACGAAACAAATACCGCCTTAAAAAATGGGAAAATGTATGTAATAAAAGCTAATAGGAAATAATCGAGTCTCGATTCATCAGATCCAAACAAGTCATAATAAAATCGAGAAAAATTATATACATAATAACCGAATCACCAAAAAAAAAAGAAGAAATAAACACGCTCGTGGCGCACAGAGATGAAAGATTTACCTTGCTTGTGACCAGCACCTTTATCCACGGTGTGGCACTGAGCGCACTTGGTTCTGAAGATCTTCTCTCCTACCTTTGGATCGCCTGGCGGAGCTTGATCGAACGACGCCATTTCTCTACCGTTTCGGCCTTTTCCTTTTCTTTTTCCTTCCAAGGAGGCCGAGAAAGTTGAAGAGAGAATTTCGAGCGAAAGAGAGGTGTTTGGTTCAAAGTGTGCGTTTAAATTGAAGTTCCTAGGTTAAAGGAAGCTACGAACACGGAAACGAAAGAATATTCGAGAGCAGCTTGAACGTTTGGCCTGCCACAGGCCACTCCTTTGGGGTAGATGAGTGATAGACGGACGAGATTTATTGGAGTTTTTGTTTTGCTTTTTACTCGACACCCCTAACTTGCACTGTTCATATTAGAGGGGCCGGACCCGTGTGAGTCCCGTAACAGACAACTGTAGCGCGTAACTTTATATAATCGCTGAAGCCTGATGTCAAGATCGAAAACTAGTTGAAAAAAGACAAAACACACGCGCGTGGCACAGTCCCGCATAGTTCGTTTACTTCGCTTCCCTGTTCTCGCAAAACCTCTCTCTCTCTTTCTCTCTCTCTCTCTCATGTGGCCTCGATCAACCATGGAAGTCTGAATCCTATTCAACAAGCTCAGGTACTTCTTGAACTCTCACTCCCACTCCTTATGCTCACTCTTATCTCGTTCCCCATACCCGTTTCTTTCTCCTAACATCCTCGTCTCTCCTAAACCCTTACCAATTTTTTGTTTCAGTTCCGATCATTTTAACACAAAATCCACTTCTAGTTATCCATATCCATTTATTTCTTCGACTAGGTCATCCTCTTTTTCTGCTATAACACACCCATTCCTCAATATTCTCGGGCTTTAGATTTCTATGGATACAGCATTAGCAGAGATAGGTTCCAAATTTCGAATCTAGGTTTGCTTAGAGATGATTGTAATAGGTACTTTCATTGGTTTTCGGTTTCATCTGCGTTAGGAGCAATGAATTCGAGTGAAAATATAAGATCTGGAAAAATAGGCATTAATGGGATTTGGGCCGAATGCCACTTGAAAGGAAGTTTTGGAAACGATTTCCGTGATTATGAGGGATGAAAATGATTTGGAGTTCAATTTGGATTCAATGAATCTGAGTTTATCTATTTCTTTAGTGACGGAGATTTTTTGGGTTTTGAATTAGGAAAGGTTGTCCGCCTTGCGTTCCTTTGTTTGGATTAGAAGTTCGAGGCCCGATCTTCCTTGCAATTCGGATGTTTGTAGTATGGCCATTGATAATTTTCGGTGGTTACATGATTACAAGTTCATGCTTTGCATTCTGAATGACTAAGCTGAAACGAATTTGTCTGACCGAAATGGCATATGGTTCTTACCCGTTTTCGTTTCAAACAAGGATTCCATTATGCGTTCTATAAGAAGATTTGTAGAGGTGCTGAATGAAGTCGGCGGGTGATGTCAAACCTCCGGGGTTCACTCGTTGATTAATATGCTCAACAGTTTGGGTTCCTTTGAAATGGCCAAGTTTGTGATGGAAATTACTGAGAGGAAAACCGGTTATTACAACATTTTGATTAAGGATAAGTGTCGGAGGTGTGATTTCAAAGGAGCCAAGGAAATGCTTGATGAGATGAGGCAAATGGGTTGTGATCCAATTGTTGCCACTGACAACTACCTACTTAGTAGTTTGTGTAGGAGTGACAAAACTGATGAATCTTGTCAACTACTTGAAGAAATGCAAGAAAGGAATTGTCTTCCAAATCCATTAACCTTTGAGATTTTCATTTATCACTCGTGTAGACTTGGGAAGTTTGATCTTGCACCCGAGTTTCTTGATAGGATGATTTCAAATGGTCTCGAACCTCATCTTACGACCGACGCTGCCTTCATTAAAGGTTACTTCAATTCACTGAGATATGAGGAAGCACACAAGTATGTGGTTGACTCAAGTGTTTAGCATAGGTGCTCAAGCAATTCACTTTACATTTTGCTTGTGAGCCTTCATCAGAAGAAAGGAAATGCTGTCGTTTCCCAGAATATTATACTCAAAATGATTGCAAATGATCTTAGACCAAACTTTGCAATGTATATGAGAGTTTTGGAGCACCTACAGAAGTCGGGCAGGGATGACTTGGCCAGAGACTTAAAGAGCAGGTTTTCTAGTTTGAGTTTGCTGTCAAGTACAGAAACTCAATGATTTTGTTCAGGGACTGTAGTAATTGAATTAACAAGCTGTGAAGCTCAAGAGGCTTTTTCCATGCAAGCTTCATTATTTTTCCTTCAACTCGGTTCTGTTGCGTTTGGGTTCCATTTAGGCAGGGTTATACCATTACACTCACGAGCATAATTGAGTTGTAGGATTTTCATTCAACAACTAGAATGTAAAGGAAAAAAAATTGAAATGAACCAAATTTATGAGAACATAGCTCTTCGGAGTTTCACGTAGGCATAGACCTGTGTGGGCTCCACACAGGTTGAGTTGCAATTTGCGAAAGCTTTTCTCAGAAAAGCTCTGATACCTCTATTATTTGTCAGAAGAGCTTTGCATATTATTTGTTGTGGCAGTTCTGTGTTAATAACACTAGGCATGCTTATTGCCTCATTTCCTTTCGAATAGAAATATACTTTCGAAGTCATTAGGTTACCTCATCTGAAGCTGATGTCAGCCCTTGGAATAGGCATCCATACAAGCATGAATTATTGTTATTGTTATTATTATTATTATTATTAATCCTACAGCTACTTTTTGACACATTTTGATCTCTATGGATTGCATTTTTGTAGACGCTGCTAAAAAGATCAAGAACAGAAAGAAAATGGATTCCTCAAACCTCACTATGCTTCTTGAAGACGAGACCCCAGAGCGGCAAACCCAGCGACCTGTCTCTGCCTTCGCCTCCAAACCTGATCGCCCTCCTACTCAGTGAGCTCCCCTACCTGCTCTATGCCTTTAGATCAATCAGATCTTACTCTTTCACCATTTTGTTTTTAATTTGTGGTATTTTTTCACACTCTTTTTGTAGGAATTCGTTACAGAAATACTCACCGTTGGATTGGTCCGGCTATTTTGATCGAGAGGATGACATTAGTATCCCGGAAACAGATAATGTTAGTTGTGGATAATTCTTTTCATCCAGGCTACATTTAATAGAGAACAATTTGGTTCAGTTTTATCGTCTTTCTAACATGTTTTTTTGTGTTAATGATTTTAGGTGTTCCATGTATATATAGCTGGAACAGAAGGGCCGGTTGTTTTTTGTCTACATGGAGGTGGTTATTCTGGGTATGTTTCTTTGTTTGGTATTCTTCAATAACACTACTATTATTATTGCTCGTTTGTAAATACCATTGTGCTTTGGTGAACATGAAGCATGATTTTGATAATAAAAAAATTCACATTTGCAGTATACTGATTATAAAATGACTGTTTGAATTTGTGGGTCTTTGTATACAAGTTAGTGAGAGTGTGCACGCCAACTGTTCAGTACGCACAAACTTCTACACACACATATGTATGTTTGTATGCATGCATGCATGTATGTATATATGTATGAGTTCATATGTTGTAAGCCAAACTTTGGTTATCTGACGAGCTTATTCCACGTGATTCTCTCTGGTCAGGCTTTCATTTGCTTTAGCAGCAAGTAAAATCAAGGAGAAAGCTCGAGTAGTGGCAATGGACTTGAGAGGACATGGAAAGTCTGTGACAGAAAATGACATCGACCTATCTATTGAGGTACAAATGTAAACAGAAGAAATTGTAGTCCACAAGTCATGTAATTTAGGCTTTCATTTTCAATTCTTGAAGAATAATATTTCTCAGTATGGTTATTTTTGAGAAAAGTAAGCAGATATATTAATCAAAGAATAGGCAAAATGCCACGTTCAGTACAAAGAATGTCCTACACTACGTAGGATCAAAAGAGTATGGTTTCTATATGCTATTCCTGAAATTGTAATTTTGTTAAGTGCAGACGATGTGCAATGATGTTTTGGCTGTTATGAAAGCAATGTATGGAGATTCACCCCCTGCAACTGTGCTTGTTGGCCACAGGTAATGTTTATTTTTTTCTCATCTAACGCTCTTGGGTTGTATAATTCTCATGCTTAGTGGGAATCACTTTCAAGGTTGAGAATCAATTTCTTGGTGGACTTATCCAAAAAAAGAATAATTCTTATTGGAGAAAAAGGAGGATGCGTGGGGGTTTAGTGTATGGATGCATTAGAATTTATCTATCTTGGTTTCATTTACAAAACTGCAAACTTTATCAATTATTTTTTATTTGATTAAATTCTACTCTGATTGTCTTTACTATTGTAAATTGGACTAATGTTGAACTCATACAGCATGGGTGGTTCAGTCGCTGTGCATGTTGCTGCAAAGAGATTGTTACCTAACTTGGCTGGGCTGGTTGTTGTGGATGTTGTAGAGGTTGCTCTCTATAGTATACCCTTGTCAGCATTGCCTTGTGATTATTTGCTTATCAGTACTAGTATATTGAAGCCATGGTGACTGTCCAATTTCAGGGAACGGCAATGGCTTCATTAATTCATATGCAGAAAATCTTATCAAGCAGGATGCAACATTTTTCAAGCGTTGAAAAAGCGGTACCACTCGTCTAGTGTTTCACATTACTTGATATATCTGTTGAGACTATTGTGGCTTTGGAACTTCTTCATATAAGCGATGTTGTTCTTTTTATGGACTTATCCCTTGCACGATTAGCAATAAGATTTAATTTTGTATAAGCGGTGGATAAAAATGAGAAGATTTTATGAGAGTCAACAAATTAAGTTATGAAGGACCTTTTTTTTTTTATAAGTAAAACAGTAGTATTAATAATAATAGGCATAGTCCAAGTACACAAGATGGTACACAAGAGATAAGACCTATCTAGGTCACTATAGAAGTCACAAGGAAATCATGTACATTGAAGCCATTAAAGTCTATAGCTAAAGTCCACAGGAATGAAGTACTGAAAAATAGAGAACGAAGCACCTCTATTGTCCGCTCGTTATCTTCGAATGTTCTCTCATTTCGCTCTTGTCAAATACACCACATAATGCTTAGAGACCATCTTCCACACCGCTTTGATTTGTGGATCTCCACCCGGCATCGCCCAACTGGCCAATAATTCAACCACTGACTCTGGCATCACCTAGCTTAACCCTATATGAAGGACTTCTAAAAATTATCAAGTGGCATTATATGAAGAAATCTCAAATTTACTTCATGGACCAGTATACCATTTGTTTGGGATGGCTATTTTCACCATTGACATTTGGCTGTCTTAAGAATGTGAGTTTTTCTGTGTAGATTGAATGGAGTGTAAAAGGAGGTTCTCTGAGAAACGTGGATTCAGCCCGTGTGTCCATCCCTTCTACATTAAAGTATGATGATGCGAAGAAATGGTTAGTGACTCTTATCATTTTTTTGTAGGCAAAGCAAGCATGCATCATTATGACCTGAATATATGGAGAGATTCTAGGTTCCACAATTTTATCCATTTACATTATCAGTAGTTGCCTAGTATTGTTGATTCAGGATGGATTATTGTCCTGCACCTCACACTCACAGTTCTAATATATATTTTTTTGATACGTAAACTCACGGTTCTAATATTGATACAGTTATACTTACCGGGCACGTCTAGAAGAGACGGAACAATATTGGAGAGGCTGGTATGAATAAATATTTGTTATTAGGATGAAAGTTCATTAAATTTCCTTGGGATCAGGCTTATTTTGTCCACTAGTGGGTATTATACTTGAAACCTATCTATTCTGTGCACATATGGAGATATTATCTTCTCTTGGATATTGTCGTTGAACTGGTTTCATCTGGTATTGTTTTAATATTTTACTCATTGGACTGACTAGTGAAGTACCATAGCACTTTCAAGCTACATATTGCGACACAATTCATTTTGATTAATTCGATTACTGAAACCAGTTAATACAGGTATGAAGGTCTTTCAGATAAGTATCTTTCATGTCCTGTTCCAAAGCTCCTGCTGTTAGCAGGAACAGACAGACTAGACAGGTTCTGTACTTTTAGCTTGCTCTATGAATTTACTTAGTTTTAACAAGTTCATCATACATTGTTATGCATAGTTATGAGACTTTTCTGCAATCAAAAGAAGGAAAAAACAAAAGGGGGAGGAGGGGTGGGGATTTTTCTCTTTGATTGTACATGACACCTGCACAAATTTAACACGGTATGATGACTAGCATGAAGCTGAATTTCTTATGTGCTGAGTACACTGCAATTAGCACAAAACACAGGTTTTAATGCTTTTATTAACTAATTAAAAAGATTTACCTATCAAAAAAAAAATGCTTTCAATATTACCTGAAAACATAGTAAGCCAGCCTTTTTGCATATGGAATGGAACAAAACTATACGGGAAGAAACAGTGGTAATGCAAGAGTAGCAATGTGATTATTTATAATTGCAATATATGTTCAAAGTCAGCAAAATCAGATTTAAACAAGATTCCAAGTTGAATTGGGTTTGCTTGGCGTTGAAATACTCAGCAGATGCGTGGAATTTTCCAAAAAATTGAGGAAAAAAGGTAGAAGTTTCACTTTTTAAAGCTATCAAGAAAAAAGAAATTTGTGGAAAACTCGGAGATGTATAGGTGAAAAGGGCTGTCAGATTCAGCCATAAATCTGGCAATTTAAAAGCCTGATTCTCAGATAAAAACCGCACATGGGTTTTTCCCTCGAGTGATAAAAGGTGAGGTTTGTGTTGGTCTTGAGTTCAACGCTCAACAAGTAAAGAAAGAAAATAAGATAAGAGTTTCACCAAACATAAATTTGGGACTTGAAGCTTTGGTTTTGTCCTGTTTGCCCTAAATCATTATAAAAGGATATGGACATAGGGTTCTTGAAAATAGCTGCTGAATTGCATATAAAGGTTACTTGTTTACACTTTTTTAGCCACGCTGCTTACCTTTATGATTTAAAATGGGAAAATGGGTCATTTTTATTAAAACCAGGCAGGCTTGTCTCGACTGGAAATGGTTAGTTGGTTTTCTGAGAAGTTCTCTGGACTGTTTTGTAACAGAGCTCTCACAATTGGTCAGATGCAAGGCAAGTTTCAAATGGTGCTCATCAGACACACTGGACATGCTATACAGGTTGCTAAGTTATTTTTCATGCCATGTCTCTCTTTTTTCTCAACTTCTTTTATGTTTTGCAAAGTTGCAACTTATGTGTTGCAAATTTTTGTAGGAAGATGTACCTGAAGAGTTTTCTAATCTGATCCTGAACTTTATCTCTCGTAACCGAATAGGCCCCCATGGAATTGAGGTTGGTATATCTTCCGTTACCAAATCAATTGTGTGGTATGCGGGAAAAGGATTTGGTTTGATTTATTGAGGTTGGTATATCTTCTGTTACCAAATAAATTGTGTGGTATGCGGGAAAAGAGACCTTCAAGGTTAAATATAATGATGATGATGATGATGAATGGGGCTTTGTGTAATGTTGCGAGGCATGGCATGCCACTTCAATTGTTCCAATTCCAAAACTTGAGGTTCACGTGACACACATGCCTTAAATGTCGAGGGCATGCTTTTGGTCTATTACAATTCTGAGATGATAACTCGTCAATCCCTCTCAAGCAAGGGTTCCAAGTTTGAGGAAGTGTTACAGATACTTAAACTAGGGCTAGTTAGTGGCTTGCCTCAACTAAGACATGCACCATTAAATTGCTTTTTGTTAGCAACGAATGCAATCTGATTTCGTGGTTAATTTATGAAGGTTTTTAATGGTCCCATGGTACACGTAATTTTTGTTTCCAGTACATACTTTTACTGCAACCGCACATGCTTTTAAAATATGCTAGATTTTAGCACTGATCATGAATTCGATTGTCTTTTCCTTTATAATTGGCCCCATCAGTCCTTTTTACGGCTGTATTCATTTCCCAATTTGTGTTACAGATACCAGGTCTCCGCCGGCCATCCCAATCACAACCATGAACAAGATGGATTATCATCCGATGACAACACCCCCCAAGATGACAGACAGATGGCATAGCACCGGCATTTTCTTCAATAGTTGCACTTTTCGTTCTTCGGAGTTTTATTTTATTTTAATTATGTTGGCATGATGTGGTGGATAGTCGGTTTGGAGATGATCAAATGACTATGGTCCATGGAGGATAGGACATGCATTTTCTGAGATGTGCCAAAATGTTTGTAAATATTTGCTGCAGATTTACTTTTCCAGAGGCTCTCTCTTGATTTGCCTTCATGGCTACAGCTAACTATTAAAGAACTATATATTATATAATGAGATTTTTTCATGCGATGTTAATAACATATTCTGTGTATGCTTTCCCTATATGGTAATATATAGATTATGAGCACTTACACAGCTACGTGCTGTGTTTTCACGGAATTGTGAGAAGTTAGTGATATTTTCTACGACCAGCCAACGCCACATCCACGAGATGTCCTCCACATAAAAACGGTGGTTATTATTGCATTGTTCATGTTAGACTTTAGAGGTTGTATGGGATAGTTTGACTTGATGATATGGTTTTAGATGAAATTTAAAAATTAAATAAAATATTTTTAGAATATAATTTGTTCATATTTTTTTTTTTAGATTTAAAAAAATTAAATTATTTATTCTATTTATATAAAAATTTAAAAAAAAATTATAATAATAAAATAGGATTAGATAGATTGAATGTATTTCTCCTTTCAAGGAGAATTTGTAGTCCGGACCTGTGAGAGTCCGTAACTTTAGCGTGTACCTTAAAACACGCGTGTCCAACAGTCCCGCACAGTTCGTTTACTTCGCTTCCCTGTTCTCGCTAAACCCTTCTCTCTCTCTTTCTCTCTCTCTCTCTCTCTCTCATGTGACCTCGATCAACCATGGAAGTCTCAATCCTATTCAACAAGCTCAGGTACTTCTCTCACTCTCACTCTCACTCTCACTCCCACTCCCTATGCTCACTCTTCTCTCATTCCTCATACCCTTTTCTTTCTCCTAAAATCCTCGTCTCTCCTAAACCCTTACCAATTTTTTGTTTCAGTTCCGATCATTTCAGCACAAAATCCAATTCTTGTTATCCATATCCATTTATTTCTTCGACTAGGTCATCCTCTTTTTCTGCTATAAAACACCCATTTCCTCAATCTTCACGGGCTTTAGATTTCTATGGATACAGCATTACCCGACATAGGTTCCAAATTTCGAATCTAGGATTGTTTAGAAATTATTGTAATAGGTGCTTTCGTTGGTTTTCGGTTTCATCTGCGATAGAAACAATGACTTCGAGTGAAAATGTAAAATCTGGAAAAATGGGTATTAATGGGATTAGACCGAATGCGATTCGAAAGGAAGTTTTGGAAATGATTGCCGTGATTATGAGGGATGAGAATGATTTGGAGTTCAAGTTGGATTCAATGAATATGAGTTTATCTATTTCATTAGTTACTGAGATCTTTCGGGTTTTGAGTTGGGAAAGAGTGTCTGCCTTGCGTTTCTTTGCTTGGATTAGAAGTTCGCGGCCCGATCTTCGTTGTAATTCGGATGTTTGTAGTTTGGTTATTGATAATTGCGGGTGGTTAGATGATTACAAGGCCATGCTTTGCATTCTGAATGACTATAAGCTGAAACGAATTTGTCTGACCAAAATGGCATTTGGATTCTTACCCGTTTTCGTTTCAAACAAGGATTCCATTATGCGTTCTGTAAGAAGAGTTGTAGAGGTGCTGAATGAAGTCGGCGGGTCATGTCGAACCTCCGGGGTTCACTCGCTGATTGAAATGCTCAGCAGTTTGGGTTCCTTTGAAATGGCCAAGTTTGTGATGGAAATTACTGAGAGGAAAACCGGTTATTACAACATTTTGATTAAGGAGAAGTGTCGGAGATGTGATTTCGAAGGAGCCAAGGAAATACTTGATGAGATGAGGCAAATGGGTTGTGATCCAATTGTCAACACTTACAACTACCTACTTAGTAGTTTATGTAGGAGTGACAAAACTGATGAAGCTTGTCAACTACTTGAAGAAATGCAAGAAAGGAATTGTCTTCCAAATCCATTAACCTTTGAGATTTTCATTTATCACTCGTGTAGACTTGGGAAGTTCGATCTTGCAATCGAGTTCCTTGATAGGATGATTTCAAATGGTCTTGAACCTCGTCTTACCACACACGCTGCCTTCATTAAAGGTTACTTCAATTCACTGAGATATGAGGAAGCACACAAGTATGTGGTTGACTCAAGTGTTAAGCATAGGTGTTCAAGCAATTCACTTTACAGTTTGCTTGCGAGCCTTCATCGGAAGAAAGGAAACGTTGTTGTCGCCCTGAATATTATACTTGAAATGATTACAAAGGGTCTTAGACCAAACTTTGCAGTGTATATGAGAGTTTTGAAGCACCTACAAAAGTCCGGCAGGGATGACTTGGCCAGAGACTTAAAGAGCAGGTTTTCTGGTTTGAGTTTGCCGTCAAGTACAGAAACTCAATGATTTTGTTCAGGGACTGTAGTAATTGAATGAACAAGCTGTGAAGCTCAAGAGGCTTTTTCATGCAAGCTTCATTATTTTTTCCTTCAACAACTCAGTTCTGTTGTTCCATTTAGGCTGGCTTATACCATTACGCTCACGAGCGTAATTGACTTGTAGGATTGTCATTCAACAACTAGAATGTAAAGAAAAATAAAAAAATTGAAATGAACCAAATTTTACGAGAACATAGCTCCTTGGAGTTTCACATAGGCCTAGCCCCATGTAGGCTAGCCCACACAGGTTGAGTTGCAATTTGCAAAAGCTTTTCTCAGAAAAGCTCTGATACCTCAATTATTTGTCAGAAAAGCTTTGCATATTATTTGTTGTGGCAGTTCTGTGTTCAGAACACTAGGCATGCTTATTGCCTTGTTTCCTTTCGAATAGAAATAAACTTTCTAAAACATTAGGTTGCCTCATCTGAAGCTGATGGCAGCCCTTGGAATAGGTATCCATACAAGCTTGAATTATTGTTATTATTATTATTATTATTAATATTAATCCTACAGCTAATTTTTGACACATTTTGATCCCCAAGGATTGCATTTTTTGTAGACGCTGCTAAAAAGATCTCTATTTCAGATGCTGGAGTTCCCCCTCTTCAGGCTCTCATTCCGATTTATCGCAATTTTCAAATCCGAGGTTTGTTCCTTTTCGCAACCTTTTCCATGAATTCCTAAATTCCGTGCAAATGCATTCGACTGCATAGTCACATCACAGATTGCCCTTTAAGTTTCACTTTCATCGCCAACTTGGCATCTTGGGTCTGCATTACAAACATTCAGAAGTCACGACTCAGAACCACAGTGCATGCACTCATCTGTGCCGACAATAACCAGAACATGACATAGCATAAAATCTTGTGCACACGTGGGCATGTTTATCCAGAGTAAATATCAGTCACCAAATACTCATAAGATGCTTAAGTCTTAACCTTAAACGGTATATAGTTCCAGTTAAGAAATTAGAAGGGGAATTGTATTTGGAAAGGGAACAATATATCTTGGTTCTCTGTGTATGTCTCAGCTCTACAAGCCACAATAATGCTACCTGAAATTATTGATCACATTGTTTTTGTGATGCTGGATTTATTCATGAGGAGAAGGGCAAAAACAAAAGAAAATTGCAAAATTTTGACAATATGGACAAGTGATGATTCAATTCAGCATTTAATCATGCTCATTGAGAAATAAAATCGTGGTCCTAATAGTCTGCAGTAATTTCCATAGGCTAAGCAGACAAAATAGAAATTGAAAGAGATATATGACCTTAGGAACCAGTTTTGGATTCGGAGCATTGTTAGTACTGGACAAATTAGTTGAGGCAGATTTGAATACTTTTCCAAGCCCAGCATTCCTTTTGTCTTCTCCCTGCACAAACACAAAATAAATGCATAATCTAGGTACTCAATATCTATAACGAACAGAAAGGCCATTAATTATCAAAAAGCAAAACCAAACATAGTTGGTTTCGCAGAATATTCACGGTTTAGGCATTAATCTTTTTTTTGATAGGTAAAAGGCATTAATCTTAGAGACTCACAGTAAAGACTCGAGTGTTATTAATAATAATATTTTAGTTACCGTGAACCTTTCAAATAAAAAAACACATATGAACGCCCATGGCTAGGGGATTACCTTTTTCTGCAGTCCTTGGACATAATTCTTGTGTCCAAATTCAACTCTATAATCTTGATTCAAGTTGCTCTGAATGGGATGGTTTGTAAACCTTTCATATTTTCAAACTATTAGTATATCACACAAGCAACAAAATCGGGAAAATAAAAAATGATGGGGATATCTTAGGAAAACAAGTGTGCGGGATATAATGGTTACATGACTTTTGATCTCTGGTTCTTAGATGCTGCACGCTTGGGTCTCATTTGGCTGACACTAGGCTCTAAAGTCTTTCTACCATCTCCATCACATCTCCTGAACATAATCCAAGTTGACATTCACAATTTGTGATTAAGTTATGGAGAGAGAGAGAGAGAGAGAGAGAGAGAGAGAGAGAAGTGTTCTTATTGGTGAAGTCGGACCTCCTGCTGTCTAGAGCCGGCTTTCTCAAGTGGTCAGTAATAGCACTCTCCTTTGTAATGCCCTGCATATATAGGTGCCCATGACCAACAAGGTAAACCATCAGCAGAAGAGAGAGTTGAGAATCCAATATGAATATAACTAAGATAGTATACCTTAGTGGATCGTGCGTGCAGTGGCAACTTTGTTGGTAACTTCTCTAACAGCATCTTGGAAGTTGAATTTGCCTTCACCTGACCAGCATTACAAACAGAAGATTTCACTGACATCTCCCTTGCTAATGAATTGTGCAGAGCAGTGGCAATGGAGCTTTCTTCAGCCCTTTGTTTATGGGAAGAAACATAGTTGTTGACTTTTGCAGGCTGAGGTGTACCCTTTCTTGAAACAAGACCATCATCTCTCTTGCTGCTAATATCGTGATGAAGAGATGGCTTAACAGCTGTTTTCGTAATTTTGCAGTCCAAACGCATTTCATTTTCTCTAGAAGAATCTGTTGCCTGTGAGAAATGACAACTAAAAACTGAGTGACAGAAAAACACCCATCTAATGCATATTGATAATGCAAACTATAGTGATCTAACCACAAATGCAACAAAGACAATAATCACTGTGAGTCTAAAAATACTAGGAAGGTTTCATTTATTTGGCAGAAGTTCACATGACTCTGAGCTTGTTCAATTCCAATTTTAAAGTAGTTTTATCTGAATATTTTTCATGTGTTCTTGCTCTTGAATCTCCTATAAACTCCAAAGCAATTGATGAGGAAGAGACCTTCAATTTGAGGATCGGCAATTGCGGCAAACATCTTGCAACTTTGCATTAAAGTTCATAGACTCTACTTTGCCTTGGGTTAGAGAAAATGAGAACTATAAATCAGAAACCAATATCTTACCATAGCCTTTTGAATGGGTGCTTGTTTATTTTTCTTGTTGGCATCATGCTTGGCTGTGTCGTGAACAGGATAGTCATGCTTGGCAGTTCCAGAGCTCTTATTGACTGATGAAGAGTAAGCCTCATTTACAGAATCTTCGGGTTCAATGGTGGATAAGGATTTACGAGTTCCACCTGTCATGCTAGCTTTGTCACTGTCTTCAACATGGCAACTTAATTCTTCTTGGTTAATTTGTTTCGATCCCTCCACAATGCCTCCCTCTGATGAGTTCAGGTTAGCAGCGGCTTCGTTCCCTAATTTCTGCATTTTACTTGCATTGGTGGGCATCTTTTCCCCTTTCATCAAGTCAGCATCAACAGCATTTTCCTCGTGTCATGCTGCTCGTTGAGTCGGGATGGGTGGTCTGTTGCTGTTTCACTTGTAATGCCGTCATAGCTCTAACTCTTCTGTAATATTTCTCAAAGTATGCCTTCTTTTGAGCAACAAATCCAGGGGCCTTGAACTTCTCGAGCTCCTCCTGACATCTGTTGTGGGAGAAAGCCGACCACTTTTCCCATGCAAGTGACTCCACAGCAAATCTCCCAAAAGATATCGACCCATGGTCCAGAATGTCAGAGATAGATACAGTCTGCTTGTCAATGGAAATACAGACCCAATACCAACATCATACACGAATAATGTCAAACACAGAACCCAGAAGAGCACAAGAAAAACATATTTCGCGCATTCATTTATAAGCTTATTTTGGACCATCCCAAAATTGCAATAATAACTTAAAGCCCTTTGGAGTCCTACATACAAACGACTACTGAACTTGATCTAAACCACGAGGATTAAAAAGCTTCAGTCAATTTTTCTTTCCCCTTTCCTCAATTATATGGGAAGCCAAGAAGTCCCCGGGCGATTTGACTCCCATTAGAACAGAAGTTAAAGTTGTAGAGTTTTCGTGCTTTAACTGCTTTACCACATATTCAGGAGATATTTCAAGGAAAAAGCAAGTGATTGACTAGAGTTTAATGGTATTAGAAAAGAAAGACGGGACATGGTTAACATGAAGAAAGCAAGTGAGAAGAGGAGCGTTGGAGTGTACTCGAGCGTCGGAATCAGTCGCCATTTTCTGGTTACTCTATAAACTCAGACGGGTGTTTGATCCCAGAAGCTTCCCGGGTCCAAAATACATCCAATCCAACTGAAAGCTTTGCAACAGTTACTACTTGAAGATCATACGACTCATAACTTTTTAAGGAGGTGTTTGTATGGGTGATTTCCCTCCACCGTTTTTCTTATTACTCTCGGTCACCCACTATATTCATTTTGGTAATAATTAATATGGCGCTTCGCTTGTGACTGTGATTCCGTGAGAAGACAAAAGTGGTGTAGGTAGAGAAAATGGCGCAACCAAACAACCCCTACGGTTACTGACGTGGCTTTCACCGTGCGATGCGACACAACCACATTTCTGTGCATCCGGGTCCTACAGCCGCCACATAGCCCACTTGCTTCTTTTTTTTGGGTCAAGGGTTGTATTTGGATGAGAATCTTTAATTATTATATCATTTTTTCTAATGGTGGGTAAGAGCCCCACGTGGAGAAAGTATGTTAAGAAGATGGACCTCCAACAAGGGCCACGTGATCCGGGCATGGGGTCATCAAAAGTTAGGACTAGTCTAATAGAATAGCACTATCACGACCTTTATGTATTTTAAACCCTCGATCTCAGATATATTTTCTGAGGGGACCCATTTTCTACAGAATTAAATATACACCTAATTCAAAGGCTTGGAAATCGAATTGGGCTCTTGGCTTGGCCCAATCTCTTTGGACCAGTAGAGTTTTTGTTTCCAATAAAAATGAAAAACTAACACGTACGATTTTTATTTCAATCTCAATAGATATTGCACGTAGAGTTTGCGTGTGTCAATCTCTATGTGTATATCCCTCTCTCATTTGAGACTGTCAAGTTGGAACAAAAATCTTAACTAATGTCAATATTTTCGAAGTGGGATACTGCTGAATAGAGTTGGCACACGGTTTGTGGAAGAGATTCTAGAATCTGTCTAATTTCTCAAGTACTCAATTTTCTTCGATATTCGAGGCTTTAGTACTATTTGTGGTTGACAGCTCTTATAAATTATTATTCGCTCTGTGTTTTCGATTACACATGAAATTGGTGGAAAAGATGTCCGGTCGGTCCAGGCCTAGGCTTGGGCTAATTAGTCTTTGCTTAAGGAAGGTACTTAAGGAAGATATATGCATGCATGCAGGTTAGGTGATACGACACCAATTAATGACTTCCATTTTTCACCTAAAAGCCACACCCCTCATCAACATCATCATCACGTAGGCCCCGATCATTCATTCATATCCATCGATCGGGGCGGCCAACTAATTAAGTACTCCAAGCCATCAACATATTATATAATTAACTATAGAATATTATTCTTTTGCGCCGCCTAGCTCTTATTACATTACAAGAAAAATAAATTTTTATGATTAATTTATTACAACAAAAAGATTATTAGTAACTAAAATAAAAGTATATTTTTCTTGTAGTGCTGTTGACTTCTTCTTAGTATATATATATATTTTTTAAATATCTTTCTTAAATATTTTTTAAAAAATGCACGAACGATAAAATCGAGAGCAAACAGAAAAACTAGCATTTTTCATTAATTATATTATAAATTGGATTGCTAGAAGAAACAAAATAAATAAATCAAATCAAGTCAAGTATTTGGAATAAAAAAATATTAGTCGTCTTTGGTGACAAGATCATTACATATTGGTCAGTTAATTTCCTTGTTAAAAGTCTCATGACTTCATTTTCCTAATATTTCATTCCGGGAATAATAAAAAGTCGGAGTACGTAGTACTTCACCTTTTGAGCTGCTTGGCATTGACAATATTGCTTTATTTACGTTTTAGGAAGCTGCCTTGAAACTACATGGCATGACCAATTATTCTTCTTAATAATTAAATAGAAAATATACAACAATTTTCCTGAATATGCCGTCTAATCAGTTAGCTAGCCTTTTTCTTTTCCTAATCATCATATATTATATGCAAGTTATATACGGTTAGCAGCCTCAAATTAAGTAAAAGAAATGATACTTACAGTCGTGAGTTTGCAAATTTCGCATAACCATTTTAAAAAATGGTATATATATATATATAAAACAAGTCGAGAAAGTTATTTGGGGCAAACTAATTAATATTTTTATAATGAAATAATTAATTTTTTTTCTCATAATGTATATTATCATGTTATGTAAATGACTGAAAAATTTTGCTATAAGCATATTTTAAGAAATATATTTTATCAATTCAATTCAAGAGCTTTTTCAGTCATCTCTTTGACACGTACGGCTAGTAGCATTTCGATCGTACGTAGATTATAAATAAGTTGACTTTGATCAGGTCCTATATATTTTTTTTTATTGCAACATATTATATAAATACTGTTGTACCCAAGATTTTTAAGGCAATTCGGGTCTTTTTATATCTTTATTAAGAGATTTGTCTGTGTTAACTGTTATCACGGCTTAAAAAAAATGTTTGCTAATTATGATTCTCGATGATCTGTTAATTAGTATATAGATCATGATAATTGACAATTAGCTAGCAAATAAACCAAAATGCTGCAAATTAACAGGAATGCGAGATATTGGCCGTCTGTCGTTAGAACTTACGTTGTAGATCGGTTCCAGAATAAAATTGAGGAGACGAGTGCAATAAACTTCATTTCAATGAACAAAAATGCATCTCACTCTCTCTCTCTCTCTCTCTCTCTCTCTCTCTCTCTCTCTCTCTCTCTCTCTCTCTATATATATATATATATATATATAAAAGCTAAACAAATGATTAGGTATACGTACATGCAGACTTCTGTAGAGCAGTAGTTGCCACGAATACCACGGGAGTATCATGTCGTACTACTCACGAACCAAGGACAAGAGGATCAAAAGCTAGTGTCCCCAGATAAACATGGACAACTAGTACATACATACCACATGAGCGACCAAAAAACATTCCCTGATTTAATGCCTACGCATTAGAGACTCCAAATTCTTAAAACAAGCTCACTTTGATGAAATACAGACCCTTAATTCATAAATACCGTCTCTCTCTCTCTCTCTCTCTCTCTCTCTCTCTCTCTCTTAGAGCCAGCTACAAAGAGTAGTCTCTGTACTTCCATTGAAAATGCAATAAAAGATGGAGCGAGCTGATCAAACTCAAAAGATTCTCCAGTAGTACCCATGCATCAGTAAATAAATAAATTACATGGCAGTAACCTGAAATCTTCGAAATATTTATTAGTACCGGCGAGCTAATTACTGAATCGAAAACAATTAGGTCTAATATAATTTGTTACCTAGTTCTCTTTTCATTTTTCGGTGATATATATTAATTTAATTTCTATGATCTTTGCAAATCACAGATCGATGAGATAATTTGTTTGTCCTATATTCATTGTGTACATGATGATGGGGCTAGGTATCCCAGAGAGACTCGTATTGTATCTCTTCCCACTCACTCAACTCAACAGTATCATTATCATACAATACCATCTGATTCTCCTCCAACAAAAGAGCTCCCGCCAACTCCGTCCACATCTTCGGTGAATCCAAAGGCGACTCGTTTATGGCCTGAATTTGGCTCGCCGAGAGCCCCACCCTAGCCGGCACCGCATTACCCCCCGAGCTTCCCCCTTCCACCGGCACCCTTGCCTGCCTTCGAATAAGCAAGGCCGCCTCTTGAGCCGCCGACTGCACGTCCTCGGCACAAGAGCTCGCCGGCCGAGGAAAACTATCGACTAATTCAGGAAAGTTGAGGGGAATCCCACGTCCTCTGAGGTGCAATGCTGCCACATCATAGGCCGCGGCCGCCATTTCTGGTGCCTCGTAGCTCCCTAACCATATTCGGGTTTTCTTCCCCGGCTCGCGGATTTCAGATACCCATTTGCCCCACTTTCGCTTTCGAACACCTCTGTACGACGTCGGAGCAACCAAGTCGTTTTGCCTGCTTGGCTCTTCCATTTTTGTCAGCTGTTATTTAACTAAATCTCGGAGCGTTGAATATTTCCAGTGAGAACTAGGCTGAAGTAGTAGTAGAGAGTACTTTTTAATATAAAGAGATGATGAAGATCAGTGTTGAACAAAGGATAAAAACCATTATATATATAGGGATATTGGAGGAGGCCGTGATACCATGATTATTGTAGCAAGGTGGGAACGAAGTGACACGTGGAGCTAATATTTTGGTGGATGGATGGAAGTGAGCTTCCAAGTAGATACGTAAGTGGGAAGATGCTGTCAATTAATGGGCATTGGCGCACGATTCCTTTTGTTGTTGTTCTTTGTATATACGTGGAACGAAATCAAAGCATGCATGCCTTATGTTTGCAGTTATTTATGTTGTTTGATGTCCACTGATGAGACGGTTTTCCTATTTCATGACGCGGTTTATTGGTGACCGTGAGTCTCTTGGTCCCACTGATCTGCAGTTTCCGCCATCTCTGATATTTAAAATATGTAGCCGGTAGCCATGCACCGTACTTAATTAAGGTGGAGTTTTTTTTTTTAATTTTTTATTTGATCTATTTGCATGCTTTCTGCACGACATTAACAGTACTGTGATACACATCGATCGATCGACTTGGAAAATATGGTACTAATTCGTTGAAAAGTCTGCAAGTATCGGAAGAGAGCAATAATTATAGAGCCATATATTTCAACCAAGTTTAGTAAGAGCTCTTAACAAAGTTTAATTACCTCAGCGTTGTCGTAAAAACGTGCATTACCAGGAAAAAAAGGTAAAGTTTGGCAGGGTTTTCTATCCAGAAATCAGAAGCAGCAATATTATATATAATATAATTTTAAGAATAATTTAATTAGGATTCTGAAGTACTCTGAACTCGGCAAAATAGACAAGAGCGACGTGCAAGTTGATACTCGCGACCCATATATATCTGCATGATGAACCAATATATATATATATATATATATTATATTTCTAGCTAAATCGCCGCCCTAGATATTTTATTATTTTAATAAAAAAAATTAAAAACTGTATGTATTATAAATATTAAACCAAAGAATCAATTACTATTATTCGTGGTTTAATCGAGAGTCTGAGGTGGAATGTCACTGAATTGAATTTTCGTATCATCGACTGTTCGAACAGTACTACATGAGCAGCTGCAACATTGCTTTAACCACAAACAATTGACGTGGATCACTTCTAACGAAGACTTACTCTCGATCGAGGAATTTGGAGGGGGTAGATTTTAGTGCATTTGCCACCATCCTCAAAGCCGAATCAGTAGTCTCGATAATGATTTTGCAAGCTAGCTCCAATTGGACAAATCATCTGGATTCCTGATACAAAGGCTTCAATATATATATATATATACACATATATCTTATATCCGCCTCATCAATCTGTTCTCAATGTACTCATAGTCATCACTACATTTTCTACCTCGTCTCTGAGGATTGCATCAACATTCACTTTATTTATATCCAAGAACATGTTCTTGGCCGGATATAATCTTGACCATTTCCAACTACTACTTATGTAAATGTATCCAAGTACATTTACATAACATTCAATATCTTGACCGCTTCCAACTACTACTTATAACCCTCTTGTAAAATCTTCTCTGCCTTTGATATACATTTCCATGTATAGGACGGCTTTCTAACAACTTTTGATTGGAGAAAGAAGGTGTGTAGGAAGAATCTCGCCTTAAAAATCTTATAAAAAGAAAAATAATTTTCTCCACAACGCATATTAATCGATCCCTAGTTTACGTGAAAAGCTAGATTGAAAGCCTCCAAGCACATTGAAACCCTATACCTATAACATGCTCACACATGCATCCTAGCTAGCTAGTAGATCAAGTGAATCTTCCTCTCATTTTTGCCGTTATCCCCATCAAAATCAAGCTGTCATGGCTGCTAATTACGTAAATAGATTAGAGAGCAGTACGAGATAGCTCATCGCATTGATAGGGATTGCTCGGGCGACAACTTCAACCAAAACATTTACCTGCTTCTGAAAATAACTTCTCCTTTCACCCTTGAAGATTTTCTTAATATCCTTTCCTCAATTTCCATGCATGAAATCAAATCTCGTTTTACATAATTTTTCAATTGGAGAAGATATCCACACTTACATATATCTTGTTGCAGAATTCATAGGGATAACTTGTCATTCCACCGTGCTTTTAAATCTAACTATTGATCTTGTGATAATCTTTTTTTCTTTCCCTTGTGGCAACTCCACTCATAATCAAATTATAAACGATATCTGATATTAATTATTTATGAGTTTTTCCATTGATTTATAAGTTCTAAAATTATTAAATACTAATTTGATTAAACCTTTAACCTTTGAGATAACGTATTTTTTACGTTACTTCGGAGGCGCCGCCACCCTCTAATTAAGTAAGCATTGGTTCTATCTTGATCTCTTTTACTAGTGTTCTTACTAAAGAACAAAGTGGCATCAATCTGATCTCTAATCATTTTTTACCCCCGACTCTTCCTTGTACATGAGATCATAAAGGAGACGCTGAATATATTAAATATATATTATATGTTAGTCCTCCCTATTGTCACGAATAATTAAAGAGTATACCATCATCCCTGCTGGCCGCCCTTAATGTTTTAGGAGTGGACATTTGGTCAAAAGTATAATGACTCAATCGAGGAGGCCTTTTCCTCTTAAATTTTTACTTTTTAGACTTTCTAAACTGAATCGAAAGATGCCACTTTTTAAATAATAATACTGAGGAAAAGCCATTGACATGACTCTGCCACTGAAGGGCCACTAGATCATCAGTTCTACTTGATCTATTGTAGAAATGGAAATCAAAGCTCAAAGGGTTAATTCAGATGAGGAGAGAGCTATAGGTAGTACTGTTAGATGAAGACCATATATATATATATATATTGGCGCGCGTGTGATGGTTACGTTTGAGGAGAAATTAATTCAATAATATATATTGTTAAGTCTGTACCCACGTACGTGTGCATTGAAAATCTATATATTATGTGGTACAATACATAATAGTGCATGAAAATGAAAACAGAAACCCAAACAGATCGAGGACTGGAAAAAACTACTCCGATCCATTAATTACCAAGTGTTAGCTTACCTACAAAATGATTACATAAAATGATTTATTAGATTGTAAAATTATTTTATTATAAAGTATTTCTGACAGATCACATAAATCTACGTAATTTTATGAGATTATTTTTATGTAATTTGTTTTTAATAAATGTAACACTACTCTTTCTATAATCATGCACCGCAAATTAATTAAGATCGAGGAACTTGAAAACGCGATCACATTTTCCAAGATTTCCTCACGTATATACGTTCACACTTTGCTTGCACGCTTACATGAATCTGCTTCGATGGTGAAGCATGCAAGTCAAATGGCGGTTGAGATCAATATCTTTCATATATATATAATTACGCGTCTCAAACGTTTACACCAACGTCCACTACAAGAAAAAACTCGGTTTTCTTCGGAAATAATTCTTTTAGTTGTAAAATAATGGTGACAAAAAGCTTTTTATTTTTTATTTATAGTAGCTGTCTAATAAATTAATTAACATATGCAAAGAAAATACAAGATCGATCGCTTACTTTTCACGAGTCAAGAAGCTAGCTCGCCAGCGTTTGATCAATGTTGCATGCAGTCAAGTATAGTAGGAGGATATATGGAAAGTACAACGTACGCAGTACAGCTGGATCAAGCTAGCTGGCTTCGTTGGCTTCAATTAATGTATGGCCAGTAGCTAGCGTCAGTTCTTGTCACCAACAACCTTGATAATAATCGAAGAACTTTCTTGCTATTTTGATCTCACTGGCACCGCCCCTACTACTAGACCAAGGAAGGTTTTCGCGTTTACAGGTACCAACCGGTCGGTCGTTCCCGAAGCCAAGATATATAATCCCTTGCCCCTCGCATCTGTACCCCGTACCACCTCCCTCTCATATCTGTATCTGTCAAAATGATCTTTTACAAGTTGGCAAGTAAAGAAAATTCATCTATCTTCAAATTGATCGCATAATTTAGCATATTGGACAGAAACAACGCAACCATATGGAATAGCCCCTTAATTCAAGTTCTTCTTTGTTTATTGCAATTTCATAGTATCCACCTCTGTAGTGTAACTTGTAAAGAGGTAGTTTCTACTTGTATTTCTGATATCAATCTATAACATCTACATGACTTGATTAGAATATATATATATATCTGTCAAAAAGGCACCCGTTTCAGAGTTCAACGGTCAATGGTCAATGATGCTGATATTTTTAAATCCTGCTTGCTTCGATGATATTTTTTTTTGAATTTATTAACAGTTCATCTTTAACAATATTATCTGTTTGGACCTAGACCTTTAACCGTTCAGATTGGGCTTGACTCTCCAAACTATGTTTCAAGCATTCTAAATAAGCCCAATAAATTTCATCAAAAAATTAATTAATAACAAGCCCAATAATTAAACACTGCTCCTTCTCGTAAATTATAGGTTACAATTAACAGAAAACATCATGAGTTCATTCAGTACTAAAAACGTATTGTTACTAAGGTTCCTTGTGCTAGCTGCTTATGACTCTATTCGGTATTGTTTCAGGACATGAGAGCATGATGCATGAGGCATGAGGCATAATTTTGATGCAAGACCGAGTATCTTCTAGCATAAACGAGTACGAAAATTATAAAATAATTTTGGGACTATAGGGAAAAAGCATTTTTAGATATATTGAAATTTTAAAAAATTTTAGAGAGCATGATTTGAAAATTATAAATTTTTTGAGAGAGCTATTTTCTATATTTGTAGAATTATGTATAAAAATTAGAGGGTACATATTTTATGTTGTCAAAAAGTTTTAGAGAGGCCCAAATTATAATGTGGATCCACTACTACTGTTTATAATATTATAATATTCCTCCTTTATAAGTGATGGTTATTAATAAAATTAGGGCCGGGTACATATCCACATCCTCATTTCAAAAAACAAATAATACTTATACGAATAAGTAATATCGTAATTCATATAGAAAAAGGTCTTGCTCCTGAGATGATCATGTACATGCATTTCAATAGGGTGCGAATGCAAATGATCTCTCATCATGAATTGAACCCTACGTGTTGGCTGTTGTTGATTCTCTATGCTCTTTCTCTACTCCTTCAAGTATTTTCTTTATTGAGAGGATCGATATTATATATATATATATATATATAGTCAGTATAATATCAATTAATGACTATATATATAGTGTGAGTCTATTAATTGGTACCACTTGGTCATCTACTATCACTTTAACGGATATTGTTGCTTAATTTATATCGTATGCAGGGGTGGCTTAATACAAATTGAAATCTAAGACGAAATTTAAGTGAGTTATTCGTCATTATAATATAATAAAATATAAATTATTATATGAAATATTTTCAAAATTCTCATTAAAATGAGATTCTATTTAAAATCTTTAAATAATTTTTTTAAAATTTATATTTAATACAACAACTTAAACCGAAGCCCGCTTCAATGCAAAATTTGTGTCTCAAATATTTAATAAGATCTTAAAAAAATTGTTTAAAAATATAAACAATTTATTGTATTGAATATTAAATTTAGTATTACGAGGGGCATTGCACACATTAATAAATATAAAAAAATTATTTAAAACATAATTTAATTAAATGGTCTATATTAAAAAAAAAAAGGAAAAATTTAGTTGTAAGTATAATTGTGCACTAATCTGTGCACCAATTTAATGTGATTGGTCAAAAAGTAGATTTTATTGAAAACAGTATTAATTTAAATTTTAAGTATGAAGAAATCAGTATTGGTACGCAGATTAGTACGCGACTTTGCTTGTATGTAGCAAAACTCTTAAAAAAATATCCCATTACTTTTATTTTTGAGGGCCTTGCATTGGATGGGGGCCTTTGGCAATATAATATTGGTTGCAAATAGTCTTTTCGTTATAATAAATTAGTTACAAAAATCTATTTTTCTTGTAGTATCTTGTTTTCTGGATTTGGATTAAGAAGAATGAATTTGAAAATTAATAAAGCATCGACCGACCTTATAAAGTTCGTTGAAATTGAATGGGTTTTGATCAGATTCAGTACCCTTTTCTAAGAACTACGTCAAAAAATTGAACTTCAGCGAAATTAAGGACGACGAAAACGAGGACATGATGATCATATAGGGCCAGCTTCATAGATAGTGCATTGAGCCATAACTACTGGTAGTAACCCTCTGTTTCTCTAGTTTAACGTAAACGTCATATATATATCATGTCTTTGACAGAAAACGACCGATCATTCAACCACATTTCCAAGTAGATCGTTTTGTATATAAGGCTAATTCTTGATTTGTACTCTTTACCAGTTCTGAGGGACACGCACGTACGTTTTTATGTTGTTTATCCTCTAAGCTGGAATTTTGTCGTTTTAATATCTAATCTCGTTTTGTTGTCTATCCTCAAGTCATGTACATATATGTCTTTTATGTTTAGTCTCAACGTCATGCATGTCATCTGTCGACGTGAAATCACGTCGTTAATTTGGTATAAGCCTGTGGTACCGCGTTAAGATAACCCATTACCTACCCCTTCAACATCAATATCCTGAAACCGTTGATAAAGACATGCATATGCCCTTTGCGTATGGTACAAGAAACCTACTTTTTTAAGCTAGCAGCTGGAAGATCCCACCAAAAATGACATATAAATCCAAAATAATGATCAGGAAAAGTGGATAAGAATCAGATATATATTAAGGAATCACTTCATTTGAATGACAATCCAAGTGATGATCCATTATATCAAACTATTAATAAAATAATTAATTAGGCTCATGTTACAATACCACACCCTTCCAATACATCGAATAAAAAAATTAAAAAAAACAGCAAATTTATGTTCACGATCCACTAAAACACTTCTCAAGCAATAAAAAAAAAGCCAGCTCGATCGATCCTGATGATCTGATGTCAAAAGGGACCCAATATTGCCCTATCGACTCTGATCGATCATCTCTAAAAGAATACAGAATGACAGCATTCTGGTACTCCTATTCCATAAAACAGTAATTTAATCCTTGGGAAAATCCTCTACGTACAAATACATGAATGACCTTGAAAGCCCTCTCTAATTTGCCAAATTCAAATATACACTCACACACATACATACACACACCTATATTATAAGCAAGCTCATGAACGGCTGTGTCCTTTTTGTTTTTGTTTTTGTTTAATTTTATTCTTGGTCAATCTTCTAGTCATATATAGGGGTTTAAAATAAGCCAAGATATAATAATATATATATTACAATAAAGATATATAATATATTATAGAGTGATAAGTCATATCATGCTATGTACGTACCTACTAAAAAATTAATACTGGTAAAACATGTTACCTAATTAATTAAGGGTCCCAAAGAGAATCGTTTTGCGTATCTTCCCGTTCATTATCCTCAATTTCATTGGAGAAAGCATGGATGGAGTCTTCCACCGCCATTTGCATCCACATCTTGGGCGAGTCCAACGGGAACTCGTTAATGGTCTGAATTTGGCTTTGCGAGAGCCTCACCGTGACCGGTGCTACATTCAAGCTTGGCCCTCCGACCAGCTCATGATCATGATGAGCCCTTCCGGAAGGGCCCTTTAGCCTCAGGGCCGCTTCGTGTGCTGTCATGCGAATGTCTTCCGCATCTGAGCTTGCTGGGCGTGGAAGACTATGGACCAATTCAGGAAAATTGAGCCGTGCCTCACGTCCTCTGAAGTGAAACGCAGCCACATCATATGCTGCAGCAGCCATTTCAGGTGTCTCGAAGCTCCCTAACCAAATTCTGGTTTTCTTGCCAGGCTCGCGAATTTCAGACACCCACTTCCCCCATTTTCTCTTGCGGACTCCTCTGTAGCTAGAAGAGGCAGCACTAGTACTAGTGCTGCTTATGTTTGGTTCTCCCATAATGCACCGATCGAGTTAATTTAACTGTGGCAATATCATGTGTTGGTGTTTCAAGCAGATGCAATGGTGACAGTGCGATCCAGTTATACGTTTTTATAGACGTGGAAATATCATGTGATTTGATCGAAACGTGGAGAGTAAACATGGGTTCAAGTGAGCTTCCACGTAGCTGCACAACTGAAAAAGATGTGCATATGTGCATGTTTACAATCCTTTTTCAAGCTTTTGCTTGAACCCGGCCAAGAGAAAATTCAAAGTAAAAATATTATAGCTTCAAAAAAATTTCTTGGAGGGGCCCTTGATGGCATTGCTAAGAGCTAGCATTCAATTTGAATGCTCATCCAGGAATTGGAAAAATTTTGTGGGGGCCTCCCAAATAGATCATAAATAGAAAAACATTGTGTTTCCTGTTTAAAACGCGGTTTCACTGCAGGTGGCATGGAATTATTTGGACCCACGAATCCCACCTTTGTGGATCGATGAATCTTAGATCATCCTAGAGATACCATTGTAATGGGTTTAGAGTGAAGCAGCTGGTTCATTTGCGTTGTTTTCTTTCAGAAAGTGGTCCACTAGCGCGCTTATTATATCAATATGAAAATGATGTAATTATAATAGTATTTCGATGTCATAAATAGAATGTAATCATGATTTATATGTATCTCATTTCAAATTGATAATATCTATTTAATAATTTAGAATATCGAAAATTCTGGTCATTTTATTTATATTTATGTGTATCCATATAATATAATATATATATATATATATATCCATACAGTAGTAGTACTGTGACGACCCAATGGCATGCAATATTTACCAAATAGATCACATTAATTGAAGAGGGGTAGTCGACATGAATATTTCAATGACATCAGGAAGTTGGAAAAAAAGTGAGCTGAGTGGGCGTGACAACCGACCAAACAATTAATATAGAGTGATCATCCGCTTGAATTACGGATTCTGAGTTTCAATCATTCTTTCCCGCAAATTCTTTAAGGGTGTGAATTAATAGAGACATTTGTGAAGTAGTAGTACAGGAATTCATAAGGTAAGTTAGCTTATCGTGTCAAAATATCAAACATTAACATGGCTCATTAACATAATGAGTCGTGTCATGTCAATCCGTTTATATAAATAAATTGAATAGATCCAAAAATAACGGGTTTGACTTGATTAAATTTAGTATAATTTTATATAAATGTTAAAATCACAATATCTATAAAAATTATAAAACTAACTACAAGTCCAATATATATTAACCTAAAAAAATATTTAATTTGAATATTTTTAATTTATTTAATTTTATCATGAATTTAATTTTTTAATTATTTAATTAATTTAGCTCATGAATTAAAGCTACTAGGTCTAGTGCAAGACGGAATTAAAGCTAGTGGGATATATCTATGCGAGAGAAGAGAGAGGGAGAGTTACAATAAATTAATAAAATAAGGATTTGATGATTGTACAGTTGCAACCAAATTTGATATTTTCTTTCCAATTATTGTAGCTAAAAGCTACAAAATTTGTTATTGCATAATCCGATGTAGGCGGTTTTGATGTCTAATAGGTAAAAAGCGGCTTTAATTTTAGATTTGAATATTTCGATGAGATTGCTCTAAATACAGGAAATAACTAGGCAAATAATCACGGGATATGCTTCTAAAAATAAGATTGGTAGTTGCCTATTGCGTTGCTGAGTGCGAATAATGATTTGCAGATTAATGAATCTTGACTGATTTCCAATGTCGATGGACAAGAAAGAGATGTTAGATATCACTAATGATGGAGGTTATGAGCCAATGGGGGCTAGATTCTAGGTCTTCGATTGCTGAGATGACTAATTGTGAGTCTCCTTAAAACATAATCCAGGAATGCTAACTGAAATTGGCCATTTTAGTTGCAAGATCATGAGACATCGGACGTACAAAAGATGCTTAAATGTTGTTCCCATCGCATGATCAAATGATCCAACGTCCCCGACCTAATTCCCCCGTGTGGTTGATTCGTGGGGCCGACGTCCGGTTAAATTAATTAGTAGATTATATATTCATGTACATTAATGATCATCTTCTTCTGTTAATAATGGGAAACGTCATTATTCGCATCAGCGAAAACTATATATGATTCATTATATATATTTGAAATGGATGACTGCGATGATCATGATCTTATCAATATATACAAATAGATCATTAAGGCTTCTGAGATTTAACTCGTTGGTCATGATTTAATGAACATGAGAATAACATCCAAACTGACATAGAACAATTATATTGATCTTACAGTAATAATACGTACATATATATGTATGTATCTATATATATATATATATAGGTCAGCATGCAGTACCCTAGCTAGCTATTTATAAGCGTCCCCGGCCATGAAAATTACCTTGCAAATTAAAGGTCAAAGAATAAAAGTAATTTTCTTTAAAGCCACAAAAATTTACGTCTTTTCATTACCAGAAAAGCCATAAAACAAAAGAAAAGAACTAAAAAAAAATCATTCCTTAATTCCCAGCCGATCAATCGCAAGCTCAAAAAGTCAAATTAGTCATAAAGTAGCGCAAATAAAAACACATCATGCAATATTTGATCATATGCAAGTACTGATGATCATACATTAATTATCGATTTTCCAAGGTAATTACGCTTTCTAGCTTTGTGCAGGTAAGTAGATAGCAGCCAGTAGTAGTATATATATATATATATATATATATATCACATAAGGAAAATATTTTAACTACAAAAAGATTACACAAAAATAAATCTGTAAACTAATGTGGGCTTGATTTGATACGCCAGATTATAAAATTACTTTAATTATAAAGTAGATCTAACGAATTCCATGAAGCCACATTAGTTTGTGGGTATATTTTATATAATTTTTTTGTATCTGTAGCAGATTTCATTACATAAATGCTTTTTCTAAACTAAATTTTTAGTCGCACGCCAAAAAGCTATGTCTTCAGAAAATAGTGTCAATATATATATCATATTATTCAAATATAATTAAATTTATATATATAATATCGATTATTCTCCCCATTACATTTTAATTAAGATCCAACGTCCTTCTCAAAATAAGGTGGCTTCTGATCAGATGTTTAATTAGTAAATTTATTATAAGAGTTTTGTTATATACAAGCAAATTCGCATATCGATCTGCATATCAATGCTGCTGTCTTTATATTCAAAATTCAAATTGGCACAATTTTCATTAAAGTCTGACTTTCTGGCCAATCGCGTTTGATGAGTGCATATGTGTATTGGTACATAGAATCACTTACAACTAGATTTTTCCTTATCCTTAAGTTTTGCTATATTTTTAGTACCCAATTTTGTTTGGCCGGTTGTTGATTGGAAGAGAGAATTCCTTATAAATTAGTTTGTTGCGTTTGGTAAAGGATGAGAAAACAAATTAAGCTCAATCATAAAGGTAGCGGACATATACCCTCATATGAGAAAACAAATTAAGCTGAATCATGGCCTAATGAAACAAATTAGAAGGTTTCTTGTACGCCAACCTAATTGATGAACAACACACATCTTCTTCTTTTTTCCCTACCTAGATAGAAACGACATATTGTTACCCTAAAAAAACATGATGTAGATCATCGATAGGAAACCAAAAGTTTCCACTTCTGATTCACAAAGACTAAAGACGTTTCTAATGATCATGATCATCATGATCTTAATTTGGCCATTTAATTATAAATGTGCTCTAGGACAATAATATATATTTATATATAATATATATATAGAGAGAGACATGTAATCTATATATTGGCGAGTGATCGATCAATGATGCATGCATGATGAAATCTAAATCTATGATTTTTTGGTCCACTCGATCAGACATATTTAATATAATATATACTGGGACTAAGGTAATTAATTTACTTACATTCAAAGTAAATTAATTACATACATATATATACATCTTAACTCATGATCAGGGTAAATATATATATTGAATTAATCTATAAATAGTTTAATTACATATATACACTTTGAATTAATTTATAACCTAGAGAAATGATAATTTGAGAATATGCAAATTATTAATATTTCCTCAATTAGGTATAAGTACTATATTATTAAATACGTGATAATAATGTGAAATACACTGCATTATCCTCATTTTATTTATTTATTTTTAGATTCTTATAGTTTATTTTAGCAGCTTTTATCTAGTCTAATTAAGCCACTAATTTAAGAGAAGATATCTACATGTATTACTGTTGATATCTATGCATGGCTCACGTACGTACAAAACGTGACAATTATATATATGATATTGATCTATATATATATATATATATATATATGTTATAAACCAAGTTCAAATTGTATTGTATGACCACATTTAGCCATCAATGGTGATTTTAGGTACACTTACCCCCCAATGGTGATTTTAGGTACACTTACCCCCAATGGTAATTTTAGGTACACCTAACGTCCTTTGTACTCTTTACCATTGGATTGATGACAAGTGTAACAATCATAATCATTCTTTGTACCAAGAGATCCCTATAAATAGAGGGAGTCTTCATTTGTGTATGGTACCAAGAAATAAGAGAAAACAAAGTTCTCTAAACATTTCTCTCATATTCAAGATCTCTCTTTCTTTTGCTCTCTCTCTTTTCATTAGTTTTATAACACGTTATCAGCATGAAGGTTCTGACGATCTTGAAGCTAGTAGGCTTATACTTCAAGTAAGTGTTTCAATATATTATTTGTAGTTCCCAAATGAATATGAAATGTTATATTTATTATTATTACTTGATTAAATTTTATGCTTATTCACATATTTTTCATACAAGTTTTATTTATTTTTATATACTTGTTATGAATTATTGATGATAAGATCTATCTTGGAATAGAAATTGAGCATCCCTGAAGGATCGATTTAAATCAATAATTTTATTGAGTATCTCATAATAAAGGATCTATTGATTCTGTGAGATAATTTAAGTGAGCAATATGTGTACCAAAAGGCTCATTATGATTTATGCACCTGAAGTTGCATAATTGAAAGTGTGTTGAGAAAAACCACTAAAGAATATATGTTTAAAATGAACGCCTCGAATGTGCTCCTGAAGTAGCAATATCGAGTGTAAAAGTTCATAATATATTCTAAATTTATATCTGATTTTGTAGTGGCTAAGCAAAATAATGAGATTTTGATAAGAAATCATGAGCCACGTCCTACTAGTTTCACATCATTCCCTGAAGTGAATGAAATTGGATTTATATCATTCCCAGAAGAGAATGACGAATTGTTTTCAAAGAATCCAAAAGATTGGACGTGGTGATGAATATATTTATAGTACTTCAATGATTTCGAGCCAGAAGCTCCTATTAAAAATATTATCAGTTTTCTCTTTGAGATGATATTATGTTGATGAATCAAAAGTGATATGATTCAAAATATTTGTATCTTTTCATGATTATCTTGATCATCCAAAATCAATTATGATAAGTCGAATGATTTTCATATGGACGTCCATAAAAGAACCAGAAGATTCTTTTACTATAAAGCTTTACCACCAGAAGTGGAAAGAAAGTTTTACCACCAGAAGTGGAAAGAAAAATTTGCTAGAAGCAAATAAGATGAAATAATTCGACGTTATCATGATTATCATAGGTGAACTGGAAGTTCATATGATAATTAATGTATGGATGCAATAAGATAAAAGGTCTCATATTCTAGCTGCTAAAATCCCAGTGAGGATTGAAGTCCCTGCAGGGCAATTAAGAAATTTAGCAGTCTAATGAACATAAGACATGTATGAAAGCATGTGAGACCTATTGATACAAATGATAAAGCATCTCGGAAAGAGAAAAGCATAAAGAAAAGAATTTGGTGCTCCTGAAGAGGCCATACCCACAAAACAAGCAATAAAGTCCATCTAAAATTCTCTCATAATGAAAACTCCTGAAGAGTATAATACTCCTGAAGAGTACCTCCTGAAGAGGTTTTCATGAAATGTCTTCCCTTGAAGAGGGACAGGTACCTGAAAATAATGAGATCTCGATATTACATTTCATGAGTAAATGAGAAATTATGGAGAGAAATAAAACCGTTATCGACAACGTATTTTCATATAAGATGACATTTGATATTACTAGAAGTAATAAAGAAAGTGAGCTCAGAACCGTCGAAGAATACCGACGTAAAATATTGGCCAAAATAGAAATAAACAATTCCTGCAGAATTGTTATCATGTGATGCATATGGACTTGAAATCCAAACACCTATGAGGTGATGCTTGTTGAATATCAGTGGGTATTTGTATAAAGGAAATGAAAATGTGATATATAAATCACGAATATATTTCCTGCAGAAATAATATTGATATATTTCTGAAGTTAAAAAGATCATATTGAGATTTGTATTAACTTGATAGTTACCAAGAATTTGGGTATGCAAGAAGCATATAGTCCTGAAGTACATATTCTATCAAGTCTTAAAATCCTTATATGATCTAATGCAAGCTAAACGTATGTGGAACATACTATTTTCATATATTTTCAGTATTTATATTATCTTTTATTGCAGTTTATATAGATAATTTAAATGTCATTGAGGCTCCAGAAGAGCTCATGAAAACTGCAGAAATCAGGGATTGATTATGAGGAAAAATAATCTTATGTTATGGATGCAATCACATTCAGATTTTTGACTAATTTGGTAGTTACAAAAAGATTGGATATGCAGTTAATGGATATGATCACTGCATATTTTTATGGGTCATTAAACCAAGGCATATATATGAAAATCCCTGAAGGATATAGAATGCCTGAAACTTCTAATCTGCATACATCCAGAAATATATATGAAAATCCTTGAAGGATATAAATTGCCTGAAGTTTGTTATCTGGTTACATCCAGAAAACAATTCGGATACATGTGGTATAAATGCATTAGCGAATATTTATTGAAAAAAGGATTTGAAAGTAATCCAATATACCCATGTGTTTTTATTAAGAGATTCCGGACTTGTTATTATTGCGGTTGATGATTTAAATCTTCTTGAAATTCCTGAAGAGAATAGAAGAACTACACATATTTGAAATATAAAACCCTTTCGGTTTCAAGGGGGAGATAAATGTGCATGAGAAATAAAATGGAGCACACAAAATAGCTACCAGAAGATAGATACACAAATATGAATATTTGTGAAATTTTATTATCTTGAAGAAAAAATTACAGAAATTTGAGGCATTTTGCCTCATTCTTTAAACGCTCTTATTCTTCAAGAATCTGCATGACATCCTTATCTAAAGGAGTAGGCAATCTA